>JACATO010000613.1:180000-780000 GCA_018389105.1 Nautilus pompilius | reverse complement strand
AAATTCAAACCATAGTTTGCATCATTAATAATGATATAGAGGAGAGATAAATAGCATATATATAAAGTAGTAGTATTTACATAGTGTCTCATACTATGACTACGTTAAAATCATTGGTGGACTTGGCTGTCATGGTCAGGTGGAATTTTTTTTTGGGGGGGTGTTTCCTGAAATTTAATTTAATTTAAAAAGGAGGCTAAATGACTTTGTGATATGTTATCACATAGGGCAGGGTTAGCCAACTGGCAGCTCTTCAAAAGCCAATATGTGGCTCTTTGGATCATTGAAGAAGCATACAATCACCAAGACTGCTTATATAAGGTAGAACACTTAAATCTAGGAAATATATGGACATTTTAATTAACTTCTTAACAATATATTATAATATATTTTTTATTTGATATGCCAGCATGTTAAACAAAAAGACCTTTTAGCCATAACAATGGAATTTGCAAAATATGACCATTTGTATAGTCCTTAATGAGTTTGGTTCTGGATTCATGTATTCTGTTCCTGTCTGGCTGCACACTTGACCACTGAGGTGGCCTGCTCAGAAGATTCACTTTGTACTTGGACATCAGGTACAGAATTGCAGACATCGTGCTGCTATGAAAATTCTGAATATATATCTTACCCTTTCTAAAAATAGAAGGCAAGTGTAAATGAAAGAGAAAATATATTGAAGAAAATCAAGGCTTCCAAAATGAGTGAGAAAATGAGTACTTTTTTATTGAATGTAATTGAAAGGATGCTAGACATGTATATCTCAGTTCAAATGTTCAAACTTGCAACAAAATTTTGCTTTGAACCTTGCACATGTTGTTCAAGAATTCCCACAAGGTTCAGAACTCAAGGTTAAAAGTTTGAATAAACAGACAGATGTACAAGACCAGGTTTCTGCTAACTTTGCCAATTGATTGCAGACAGCAATGCTAGCCTCCTATCATGTGGCCTGGAACAAAGCCCATGCAAACAAGCCCCTATTTTGAAATTGAGTTTGTAAAGATGTGCCTCACTGGTGTGATTTCAATCCTCTGAATCAGAGAACAAGAATCTACATTAAATTTCTGACCGGCCAGCTATTATGCCCATACAATCAAATGCAGAATCTCCAACCTAAACAGTGACAATGAATCACAGCTTCAGCAGTGTGAATATTTGAGCATCACTTTGGATGAGGCATGTGATGTACAAGATAAATCTCAACTCTTAGTATTCGCAGTATGTCTGATGACTTTGTTGTAAAAGAACTCGAATCGTGTCACTAAAGGAGAGAACTTATGGACAAGATATTAAAGAGGCATTTGTGTCAGCAAATGCGAAACACAACTTGCCTCTACAGAAGCTTGCTCTATAACAACAAACAGAGCTCCATCCATGTGTGAATCTGTGAATGGATTAATAGGGCTTTGTAAGTCTGATGATTGCTTTCCTGGATTTTAGATATTTCATTGTAGTATCCATCATGGTATCTAAAAATCTCAAATTGGATCATGTTATGAAACCTGTCTTGGACATTATAAATTTTATTTGCACAAATGTGATGACTCACAGATAGTTTCAAAACCTGATGAAAGAAGTGAATGGAGACACTTCGACTGATCTGCCACTTCAATGTGCAGTTCAGTGGCTCTTGAAAGCCAAAGTCATGTCTCATTTTTCACCAGTGAAATTGTTTATGAAAGAGAAGCTCAGAACACATCCCGAGCTTACAGATGCAGGGTGGGTTATAGATTTGGTTTTTCTGGCAGATATGCTGCCCCCATCTGGATAAACTTAATGTGGAATTACAAAGGAAATTCAAGTTGTTGTCTGATTTAGTTCAAAGCAGATTTACTTTCATAGACAAACTGCAAGGGAAAGAAAGATTATTACTATTAAGCACACATTATAAATTACTCTAACAATGTCATTATTATAATGAATTATCAGTTCATATTTCTGTGACTCTCAGGTAATGTACCTTGCTAATTTCTGGCTCCCCTCTAGTCTGAGTTGGCTATGCCTGCATTAGAGCTATGCACTAAATACCAAAGGAGACCATTTTCTTGAGCCAGTCTGCCTCTGGTTAAAATTATGAAATATAAACAGACTATATTTTACAGCCGATGCAAATTCCAGCCTCATTTAGTTACATTTACTTACCAGACTGCTGACCTTATGGTTTAATTCTTCAACACTAAGTAACCTTAAGGGATATTTAGAAAAATGCATTACGGATTTAAAATGCAGTGTTGATGGCGTTATTGCCCTTGGACTGATATACTTGTCTGCAGTGGTGAAGGGATTAAGTACTAGCTATATTAAAAGAAAGGAAATAAGGTAGACGTATTGTGATAACTAAAAAATTCTGATAATATTTGTTTACTGAAAACCTATCATTAGTTATCAGAGTTGTCCAAATTTTTAAAAAAAAAAAAAAAAAGAATTAACCGGGCTTTGTCTATTATTTTTCAGGAGTTCCCCATTCTCTTCACAGCCTATTCAGAGAAGAGAGACTATTTATTACTTCTTAATTATGCTAACATGATTTCTTGCCATAAATTTGTTTTGACAGTGACCAAGACCCCACTTTGGTTTCAATTTGCATACTACTAATTCATTTATCCAGAAAATGATTGTAGCACAATTGTTTTTTAATTAATCAAATTCAATTAATTTCTGTAGTCATAGTGGTTACTTTGACTTCACTTGCTGTGGTGGGTTATTAAAATTCTCTTCTTTTGAGCCTGTGAATAATAATAATAATAATAATAATAATAATAATAATAATAATAATAATAACCAGTTTTTTAAAAATAGTTTTGTGGAAAATTTGGTGGGGAAAATTGTAATTATGAAGCAGTTATCAGAGAAAAGGGACTGAATACTAAATAAGAGGGTTGAGAAGCACATTGGCAGAAAGTCCTTAGATATTTGTATTTAAAGAAAAAAAATTTACAGGAGATGAGAATTTGGGAACAGTTACTTTGGGAGATCCACTGACTGATGTTTAATTAAAGCAAAGAAATTGAAAAAAAAAAACCCTGCTATTTCAGCTTCAGGGGCCACACAATTCTGCTATCTGTGTGTGAGTAGAGACAATCCTGTCTTCTCAACACAAGGAACTGTATACCATTTTACAGTCCTGTTATCTCTACATCAGGGGCTACACAAATCTGTCATCTTAGCATCATGCACACTTATTAAACACTAGACCCCCATTCTTCACTGCTAGCTAAGGCTTAGCTGATGTGTGAACTTTATGCTGCAGTAAAAGCAATTTGAATTATTTTCTGAAATTTTTTTTCTTCTGTATCATTGTATATTGAAATAGGTATAAACAATCATAATAAATGTGTGTTTAATTTAAGTGCCATGGCAATCAAAGATCCTCCTAGTGGTGCTCCGGAAAATCTCTCACCTGACAGGCTGCCAAGTAACAATCAATGCAACAAGCCATCTGACAGATTGATGACCAACCAAGAGATGAAATACCTGGGAGAAAAGCTTACACTGGGAATGAAAAATCTGGGAGAAAAATTTACACTGGAAATGAAAAATCTGGGAGAAAAACTTACACTGGAAATGAAAAATCTGGAAGAAAAGCTTATATTGGAAATGAAAGAGCTGGGAGAAAAGACTATATTGGAAATGAAAGAGCTGGAAGAAGAGACTATATTGGAAATGAAAGAGCTGGAAGAAGAGACTATATTGGAAATGAAAGAGCTGGGAGAAAAGACTATATTGGAAATGAAAGAGCTGGGAGAAAAGCATGTTAAAAATCAATAATTTGAAAGAAAGAAAGGTAACTATAGAATGTAAAAAAAAAAAAAAAAAATTAAGAAGGTAATGGGAACAGATTTGTAGAAAACTTAAATTTTATTTCATTTTAGGCATATCAATCCGTTTTGATGGACAGCCTTTACTGTGTTTTAATAGTTTTGTCCAACAGCAGCAGCTTTTATTAGACATTCTTAATTTGAAACATTTTCTTTTTCAAATTAATTGTGGTTACAAAAAATATGTGCTTCATTGTTGACTGGTATAGATAAACACATGAGGACTTAATGTGCCAAGCATTGAACTTTATCTTGATGATGCAAATTTACTATCCTCTTTTGTCTGTACCTTGAAGAATCTAAATTTGCACACTTCTGGGGTGGGTAAAAAAATTTTAAAAATTATCCATCACGTGTAATTCTTTTTCTTATTAAAATTTTAATGGAGTAAGTTTACATTCATAGGAATTTTAAAATTTGTGTTAGATGTGATGTTAATATGACATTTTCTATCAAGCCAGCATTCATATCAAGTTATACAGGTGGTACCATGGTATCCCGTAAGCACTCCAAACTGCTTCATATATGGAGTCCTATGATATTTTCTCTCAGATAGCTTGTTAGAGAACTTTTAAGCAAACAGATGAGAAAGGATAAATTTAAAAAGTTGGTTTTATACCTGTCTGCACTTCCAGTAAAAATAACTGTACATACATACATACATGAAGTGTGTGTATATATATGATCTAATATAAGTGGTGTTGGTGATATCATGGAAAGATTTTGATTCTCTTAGGGATCAAGTTTAATGAATGAGACTAATGTTAATAATAAAAAAAGTGGAAGGTCTACTTCCAGTGGAATAATAGGAAGGCTTGGATATTTCCAGCTAAGTTGGTATTGTGTCTTTGGTGAAAATATGAAAATTTTTCTTTTGATGAGATTTTAAAATGTATCTAATTAAAAGCTAACTGCAGTCTGTGCCTATAATCCAAGTTGGTGCAAAGCTGCTTCTGAAAGCTTTGTGAATTAGATACCTGCCTGACCCGACTGTTCTAGGACTAAAATCAAACAAACAATATCATAGCATTTTTATGGAAAGAATAAGCTGCTGGCTGACAAAAAACCATGACAAAAGATTTCCATACTCACCTGGTAGAGACCTCTATAAATACACCAGTTAGTTCTGGTACAGATTAAATTAGAAGTCTTTATTCTGGGTTTTATTCTTCCTGTTTAAAAACCAAACTTTACATTTTTTCTTGTAACTAAACCGTCCAAGACCGTACATTAGATTTTATGCCATTAAAAATTTCTTTAATGGAAGGAGTGTTTATTTTGTTTTTTAAATAGAAAATTACAGAAAATCATCATAAGTATGTCTCAAAGAGAGGAATAACTCCCCTTCTCATTTTCAAAGGGACTCCAATGCAGCTTTTGATCATAGAGGAGAACCATCCTTTACATTCATTACTTCTTATAGAGGGTGGATAGGAATTCAAACTACTGCATCTCTTAGTTAACAAATCTCACCTTTTTTAGAAAAACTGAAAATGACAAAAGTACCATGCTGCATTTTGGGAAAACTATTTTCAAGAAATATCTCCAAATAGATTCAAAATTCGCTAGGATATCTAAATAATTGAATTTTTTGCATTTAGGAATTAAATTTGGGTTGTTGGGGGGGTGAGGACTTGCAGCTGGTCCTGCAGACAAAAGATGTAAGGAACCAAGTAGACCAAATCTGTACAGGTACATATTCCACTTTAGTGTTTTAGAAAAACAAGAATAGCCTCTTAAATTTTCTGATTTTTTTGGCAGAACAAGGAATATAGAATACCAAGGCTTTATAAGCCAGTAGGTCCACTCTTGTAGTAATAATAAACTTTGTCATCTTGACTCTAAAATGCTCTTTGTTTCATTGTACGCCAGTTTCAACAAGATAGAGAATCTCTCTCTTTACATGGGAGATAACTATGGCAAGGAAGTGTAGTGCTGCAGTTATCCGCTAGAGGGTATTGCCTATCTTGTGCCCTGAGGCACCTGGCACTTCGGACCTCATCAGAATAATCCCTACTAGAACTTTTCATTTTTAGATGTGGGAGGAAACTAACATGACCAGCTAGTGAAGAAGAGCAAGAAGGAGCCACTATGCCAAGGAGGTACATCAAACTAAATTGACCCTGACTGGAATTCAAACTTTGGGCCCTCACCCTTGGCAGTGCAGTAGTTAACCACTGGGTCACCAGCTACCTATTCTATATAGGTTAAATTAGGAATTAATGGTGCTGTAACAACCATCCCTGGTCTCCAATACAATGTTTGTTAATTTTGAGAGTAAACAAAAATGTAAAAATGCCAGAAAACAAAAGTAGTATATTCAAAGACAATGTACAAAAGACAAAATGTAAAAGAAACACCTGCATGAACCATGTATTTTGTTCATTGAATGCTGGCATTAAATCACAAATGAATGAAGATTATTCAGTAATGTAGTATGTAGAAGACCTGGCCACTCTTCGTTTCCATCAAACAAAACTTGTGCCCAGAATTCACGACAGTACGGTCAAGAAGGGCCAAATGTTTCCCACCTAACAGATGTGCATTATAACATTCTTGTATACATTGGATGCAGCCACAGAGTACCAACATTTAATAAAGTAGATGAACTGTGATCTATAGAAACTGGAACCCAATCCTTACAAGAGAATAAGGATTAAATCGAGTATTTTGAAAGAACATTTTTAAGTCCAAAAATGGATAAAGCTTGTAAGTCAGTTTTTAGGTGAATATTATGATAACCAAAGTAAGGATTAATAAAGATAAATAGTCCATTTTTTTTTTTTTTTTGGAATTATAATTATTGCAGTCTTGAAAAAAAAAAAACACTTAATAACAAACAGAAAGGCTGTTATGGATAAGTAAATCAAGTAATACATGTGACATTCTCAAGTTTAAAGCAGATCTAAATGGGACAGAAAAGGTGATGTGGCCCTGTTTTTTTTTTTCTTTTTCTCATATCCTCAAAAAAGCTCAGGTAATGAAAAAATCACCTGCATTGCACATGTGGGCCGTCATATTTCTGCAGCCTGATCTTTCAAATACTGGTGATATTAAGTTTCTTGTAATTTACTGAAAGATCAGAGTAAACAATCATTCACCTGACTTATGTTCTTAAGTTTATAGAAATATTAGTTTATAGAAACAGAATAACTACCTAAGATTGTATGGAAAGTTAAGAATAAATTCTGTTTTTTTCACATGAGGTAACTTTAATATTTAACTTGCAGGTGTTTGTTAGAGGTAATGAGATGTTCATAATTCACTTTCTTCCTATGACCTGTGAGAACCTAGCAGACAACCTTCATTATCATTGGTCTCTGCATTTCTTAGCTACAGATGCACTTAATGCTTATGTATGGTAGCCGCCTTTTACTTAAGTACAGGTTGTAACCTAGAATTTAATCTTAGGGCTCCAGAACCCTCCCCCCCCCCCAGATAAACAACCAGAGTAAGAAACAGTCTACCTCTATTACAAAAACACTGATATTTTAACTAATTCAATGTAAACAACAACAAGGGTTAGGTTAGTACCAGAAATGCTCACAAAGGATGAAAATGAGGCATTGTATAAATTGGTAATATTGTGCTTCACTTTCACACTCTCATGCTGGATATCTCAGCTCATTTTTAATTTCCTAATAACAGTAAATAGCTCCACCAAAAAAAAAAAAAAGAGATGGCCCTATCCATGTGCTCAAAACCCTAATTATTTGAAAATTCCCTACTAGGTCTCCATACACATTCATACTCTGTACATTTATTTTTAATTTTTCTAAAAAATCTGGACCGTTTTGCATTATACTATAAACCTATTTTTCAGCTATAATAATAATAATATTGACTATTATTATATTGCCACAGTTTTTAGTTGTTTTTCTGTTTTATTTAAAATCATAGTTTTTTTAATATTTCTCCTTTGATAATTCACTATCCGTTGGTTTAATACTATTATTATTCATCAAATTTTCCTAATTATGTGTGACTATATTTATTACAGTGCTTTTATCAGCTCTCTGTCAGTATTTGGCACACATTCTTCAGTCGTTGCAGAAATGTTTCCAAACTAAAAGAGACAGTAAAAATTGTTTATCTGGATGTTTATTTTATATAATAATTGCACAACAATTTACCAAATGGCTGTAAATCTTCATTTTTTTTGTGTTGCAGTAACAGGTAAAAGACGAACTTTGGTGCTTTGGTAATAACACAATACATTTTTCCACCAAAGTTCATCATCTACGTATTTTGTTGTTTAGTTCTACACTAGAAGTAAATCTTTTGTTGTTTTCCGTGACTTGGCTGAGAATAAATTTTATGTATTGTTCATTCTCAATGTTGGCAGACCATTGTCTAGATAGGTTGTGTTTGGTCACAATACATCGGCAGCAGATTTCTTACCAGTTATAATGTCTAAGGGGATACAACTTGGAAGGACATGCTGAAAATTACTGATTATTTTCCCTGAAATAATATTTGTCTTGGAATATCTAGGGGCTTAATTATAGGAAAATTTAAAACATTCAATTTGTTTTAGGTAATGTTCCAATAATATGAAATAAATAAATACAATAAGCATCATATGGGAGAGGTAATTTGTCAGATTGTTCTTCGGGAAGCCAATGCAATCAATATTGTATGTATAGGGTAAAAAATTAAATCTTCCTGTGTTATCTATGCTTTGGGAAAATTGCTTAAGACCAGTTATGTTGTCATTGTAAGAATAATCACTGAAGAATTGGAGGTAAATCTTACCAGGTGCATGAAGAACATCTGAGAGATTTTATTTAAGTCAAACATCTCTCTCTCTCTCTCGTTTGTGTCAATCACTTGTGTCAGGTATGTCGGGGAACACCAAGCTTACACCTCCAACATAGTGATCTCAATACAAACAGTTTCAGCACCATTGTTTTATGTGCTAGTCTGTGAATACACCACCCCTATTCTTAAGATCCCCCCCTTTTTTTTTGACAAACCTACCTTGATCAGCTTAGAAGGTCATTAAAATGCTAACAAACAGTAGTTTTATGGCAAATTTGATGAGAATACAAATAGAGTTACCTCCCATAGATTAAAAGTACCCAAGACACCTTTGCCCTCTGTAAGATGGCTTCTCGCTGAAATCTGCTTTGGCATGCACTCTTCACGCTGCCTACATGCAGAAATTTTGAATAGGTTAGTATTTTAAAAAAAGATTACTGGTACAATTATTATTACTTTTATGAATTTATTTAATTGCTGCAACAATTGCTAACTGTCAAATGTCATGTTAATTATACTAGCACAGATTTTTTTCTGGAAGACTTTGCTGTCGGATTATTTATTCCTTTGCCTTCTGAAGCTGCCAAGAGGAGCTTACCTATTAATTACAACTAATAGAAGCAGCTTTGTATAATGTGGTGATGTGAGAGCTATAGCCCTGCTCTTGTAGGAAAAAGTTGGTGTGGGGAAATTCTGGGGTATTATGGGTTGGTTCCTCATGACATACATGAAAATAGAACTGGTAAGAAGTCCAGGATGGACCAGTCTGTCCATCAGCAGTTCACAACTAGTTAAAAATTTAATAGATACATAAAATAAAAGGCTAGAGAAAGAGAAGAAAAAGAATTGTTTAGTATCAGTGAATTATCAGTAACTGATTTTTAAAGTTATTGGTTTGTTTATTTATTATATGTAAAAATTAGATGTTACTGCATTTTAAAAATTTTGCTTTTCTACTTTTCAAAAATACATATAAAAGAAAACTGGTCAATTTGATTATACCTCAAAACTGAATTGAACATCCCTCCAACTTGTCTGAGATATGTTTATTTAAGTCATTATTTTTTGTAATAATATTTACTTGGCAATGGGGAAAATTTCTCTAACCATTGATGTTACATTCCTAACCTTTATATCATTATATTTTAATTAATTTTAAAATTTATTTAATTTATTTTTGATGATAGTTAGCAATGGAATTTGATCTCAAAGAAGAATCCATGATTTTGAAGGGCAGAATCTATCCAGTTCAGTCCAGCAGCTTGTCTGAGAATTCCACATCATCTGTGCCTCAGTCTAAACAGAGATTCCAAGACAAAAGTATTCTCAAATGTGGCAGAGATTTTTGTGAAGTCTTCAAACAAATTTCACTACTATGTGCACAAGTATCTTGGTGACAGTGTTTCTATGAATCTCCCAATCATAAGACCTTATCACGTGGTCAAGTCAAAAAACGAGATGGAACTGTGGTTGTCAAATATCGATGCTCTCAAATCTAGGGATAATCTACTGGAGAATTTTTTGGAGCTGATGTGGATACAGCTGGAAGTTAAACACAAGGAAGAGCTTTGGATGGAGAAAGAAATCCAATTGCAAATGGAAAAATTGGATTGGGAAAAGATGGAACAGGTGAGACTAAAGCATTGAGCAGCTGTACCACGAAGAATTAGAGAAGGAAAAAAACTGAGGGAAGAAAGTTATGGGCCATGCAAATGGCCAGAATTAGAAGAGAACTAGATGGATGACAAAGATGATGACTATGCCCCTAACAAAAGGATGATGCGAGTGAATACACTGTTTATTAAATTGATGAGAAGTCCATTAACCCATACAACTCCGAAAAGTCTGCTGATGAAGAAGGAAGGCGATAAAGTGAGTGTCAAGGAAGATGATGAGGACAAAAAAGATGCTAACAAGTTTCTTAACATGGACTTGGCTGTTAATAGCATGGTCATTTGGATCGAAGTAATCATCACCGTGGTGAAAGTTGCAGTAAAAGATAGAGGATGATAAGTTGAAGAAAACGGGACAGTGCATTGCACTTTTATCAGAGGCGCAAAGAATGAAAACAGAATTCACACAGCAGCATAGATCATGATTCATACAAGTTTGTTGATGAGTCTGATTAGATTACCACCATAAGTACAAACAGTATTCCAAAGGAAGGGACAGTAGTTGAAATGGAGCACTATTTGGAAAATTGACATTTTGAAGTTGAAAAGCAAAGCTAAAGTATTAAAATATCCTGCAAAAAGAAGAAATATTTTAGAAAAATAGCAACATTTTTTTCTGATTTACTGGCAAGCAACTTTGTTCCAAAATTAATCACTTGGATTTTGGATGGATGTGGATCCCACTTCAAAAAATAAGAAGTAATTTTAGGGAGCAAATTCATTAGTTTTGCACAACTATAAACTTGTTATAGGGATGTTACAGGGTCAGGGAATATGTGAACAGTTTTGAAGTGATACTATTTTCTTGTTTTATTATAGATAAATAATGAAGGATGCTTTTAGTACCTGAATCACTTATTCAAATACGTTTATCTCTCTCTTGTATTCCTGCCACATCTTTGACACTTTCTTTTTCTCCATCATATCTAAACATGTTCATGTTTCACCATTTAACTACTTTTTTGCATATTATATTTTTGAAGAGAAAAAGCCAGCTGCCTATTTACTTGGTTTGGCAAGAATTTGAGGCAGATCCAAAAAAGAAAATATTTCTTGACACCATGTTTAATTAAGAATGTTTCCTTGGTTCTTTACACACATTAGTCTTAGTAATGTATGATGTACCTCTAGTACCTTCAAGCATTTCTCTCATGAAAGATTTTAAAATCTTCAGTCAATCATCATGAAATCATTTGTAAACCAAACATGGGAACTGAAGTCTGTAGTTTATCTTTGTAATTGAGTTTATAGTTATCATCCTCTGGAAACATTTAACTCTATTTTTTTAAGATATTGTCTTAGTTTGTAGTAATGTTGTAAGCGACATTTGTGTTTTTGTGTTTGTTGTAAGTGACACACACGATCTGATGATTATTCATCATGGCGGTCGCTATTACTTGTATGCTTCGATTTATGTCTGAATAAACCCTCTAATTTGGGTAATACAGCCCGTGTTTTGTAGTAGAACTACAACAGATATCTACTGTACATCTTTTTATGTTAAAATATCCATAAGACGTTTTTGTTATTAAGAGGCATTTTCTTGTAGAGGTAAACACAAGAGTAAAATTAAATTTTTGTAATGTAACATTTAACTCATAAGTCTGTAGTTGGAAGCTGACTCTAGTGACTTATATCTCAACTATATTGTATTTATTCTCTTTGTTCCAAAGGACTATGAAATGATGGTTTATTTTCAAAACAAAAGCTTCATATGATTTCTTTCAGTGAAGTCTTTATAAAAAAACTAGATGACCTGTGAACCCGTTGACGACAAAAAGACGACACACAATTTTAATATTATTGAGTGATCAAACTGTAATTTTATGAAAAGTCGAGCATTTACAGCAGGAGTTGCTGTTTAATGAAGCACGCATTTAATCACAACATTCTTGGCAACCGCTAAATTAAAACACACTATATTTCCAGTAACAATTACAAAAGTCCTAGTAATTCCATTATTTGTTGCCCGATTTAAACTTCCTACTTGCTACTGCACACCGCAGTCGGATGGTGACGTAAAACAATAGTGCTTTCGTGCACTGTTTAGACAGAGTTTCAGGAACATACATACATAGATAGATTATAAATGAATGCTGCTGCAAGAATAATGATTTTCTTTTCTGTAAGCAATTGCATAGAGGATGAATAACACTGGTCAACAAGTATTTTTCATCAAGCATATGTCAAGGTGTACTTAGTGTAGTTTTTAATGCTGATTTCAAATATACAATTAGTTTTTTGACATCACGTACAGTTTTCAAGATGAGAAAGTTTTTTTGGTTTTAGCTCATGCATTATATAGAAATTCCAATTAATGACGTGTATGCATGTATTTCATTTACATCATGGAAACATACCTTTAAAATAAACTACATTATTCATTGCTGCATAGTTCAGATGCAATATTTCATCATCTTAAATTAACCAATCAAGTTTTGTCTGATGAAATAGGTATTTCAACATCTCAAATTGTCCAGTCATAATTGGTCTGATGAAATATTTCATCATCTCAAATTCAATATAAGTATAACCGTTTGTATCTATTTCCTTACTTGTTCTACAGTGTTAACAATGTCAAGACAGTGTAGAAATCCTCCTGATGTGTTTTGTTATGTCTGTGGACAATTTATTGTGAAAGCTCAAAAATGTACAATAACACCAGAGATCAAGAAGATTTATAAGCTTTACTTTGACTGTCCTCTTGGAGATCAGGACAAGTTATGGGCACCACATTTTATCTGCTCAGCTTGCTCAAATGGCTTACGTGACTGGTTCAATAAGAGGAAGAAGTCCATACCTTTTGCCATTCCAATGATATGGAGGGAGCCGAAAGACCATTTTAATGACTGTTATTTTTGCAAAGTAAATGTCACAGGATTTTCTATGAAGAATAAACACAAAATTGTGTATCCCAATTTGGATTCTGCAATGAGACCTGTGCCTCACAATGGAAGTCTGCCAATTCCAGTTCCACCAGATGATGGTATTGAAACATCAGATGATGATGCTGACTGTCACGATAGTGCTGCTGAGGAAGATTACATGGCTGATGATGATAGCTTTGAACCTCAGAAATTTTCCCAAGCTGAACTGAATGACCTTGTCAGAGACCTATCCCTCTCAAAAGATAAAGCAGAACTGTTGGCATCAAGACTGAAGAAGAAGTATCTGCTAGAGCACAGTGTTCGTATAACTTATTTTTGGCAGAGAAATGTGGTTCTACAAACGTGTTTTTCTGTTGAAGGCCTACTTTGCTTTTGCAGTAACATCGATGGACTTTTCGAATGTTTATCACAAAATCATGATCCTGCAGAGTGGCGTTTGTTTATTGACTCTTCAAAACGAAGTTTAAAAGCTGTACTTCTCCATAATGGTAATTTGAAGCCCTCCATTCCTATTGCACACTCCGTTCATCTTCATGAATCATATGAGAATATGGAACTTTTACTTCATGCCATTGCCTATGAAAGATACTCATGGAAAATATGTGGAGATTTAAAAGTCATTGGAATGTTAATGGGAATGCAATCAGGTTTCACAAAATACTGTTGTTTCTTGTGTCTATGGGATAGTTGGGCAACTGACAGACATTATTCGGAATCAAACTGGCAGACAAGAACATCATACCAGCCAGGACTGTCTAGCCTCAAGAATACACCTGATCCATGTAATGTCCTATTGCTTCCTTTGCACATATAGCTTGGACTGATGAAACAGTTTGTAAAGACACTAGGGAAGAGAAATGCCAGAGGGTTTGAGTATATTATAGAAAAGTTTCCCAAAATCACACAGGCGAAGTTGAAAGAGGGTATCTTTGTCAGACCCCAAATTAGAGAAGTACTCAAAGATGTCAACTTCAAGACAACAATGGATGAACTGGAACTTCCTGCCTGGAATGCTTTCAATTGGATCTGAGAGAATTTCTTGGGCAACAAGAAGGCAATGGACTACAAGGATGGCATCAAGAATCTTCTGAAATGTTACTCAACAATGGGTTGTCGCATGTCACTGAAAATTCACTTCTTGGACTCCCATCTGGATTTCTTCGCAGATAACCTTGGAGCAGTGTCTGATGAACATGGTGAAAGATTTCACCAGGACATTAGTGCTATGGACAAACAGTACCAATGCTTCTGGAATGACAGTATGCTGGCTGACTACTGCTGAACACTTTACCGTGATCAACCAGATCAGGAACACTGCAGGAAATCCAAATCACAATGTTTCTAACTCTGTTGTTCTAACTTTGTCTGTTTTGTCTGACCAATTTTTTGTGTATTCACTCTTTGTAGAATGATAGTGATGATTTTTTAACTCAATAAACTCATTTACTTTCTAAAAATAATATGTCCTTATTTATTACGTTAATGATTTCATATATACAAATATGTAAATATTTGCATGTATCTACTGAAAGACTGATACCTGCTGCATACAAATGGAGTGAAATTTTGAAATCAGCATGAAAAATTAGTCTAAAAAGTTGGTTTGCATTCATAATGAGTATAATACATTTAATTTTGTTGACCAGTGTAATTGGTACAGACCAGATTCTGAAAACCCATTAGATATAATTTGAGAAGCCGATGAGCCGATGTTTTGGTCTGTCTCATGGGTGGGCTGCTACAATATCTGTAACAACCAAATGGTGGGAATGAAATATAGACTACACAAATGAAAATTGACAAGAAAGTCAGACTGAAATATCAAATTATTTTCAGATGTTTAATTATTTATAAGATTTAAGTGCACCTAGCCTGGGAATATATGACTGATGAAGAAAGGAAATGTTGCCCTATAGAATATGTACAATGGCCCCATTTTGTTGTTTACATGGTCATGCATTTTTAAATGCATTTGGCATGTGAGCCAGTTAATGTGGATTATGGCATTATGTCACAGTACATTGTATTTATTTTTGTTTTTTGTCATTTTTAATCTCTTGTTTGAGATCCATAACAGCCTGGGGTTGCCACATCAAGCGTTTAGTATCTTTCAAATACAAAGGGGAAAATGCGACAATAATAAATAAAATAAAAGGAAATAGAAAGCAAAATGTGAAAATCCCTGGAGTGGAGTCAAATTTACGAGAATCTGATTATTAATTCTTTCTGTCGTGGTGATCAAACTGTGAAAATGGATTGACAAAGGTCAGTTGGTCCGGTGAGATCAGTATCACTCCGGGGGCCTCAGAGTTGACCCAGAGGTCGCGCAAATCCGCCAAAAATTGCGGGGGTGGGGGGATGGGGCCGAGGAAGCGGCTGGGAGGACTGTGGACAGTGGGTCACATGGGTAAGGCATGTGCCTTCTGTTCAAAATGTGCAGCGCCAATTTTGCTGTTACACGAAAAAATATCACCTCTAGAAATTCCAGACGTATCACTCGCATCACACGAAAGAGCTCGAAATCCACACAAAGAGTTGCCCACCTGCCCCCCCCTAACCCTGAGCCTTTGTCTGCCTTTGAAATTTGTCGCAGGTGAACTTATTTCAAAACGCTGCACAATTTTGTGACAAAAGGTAACAGAGTTGGCAACTGTGCAACACAGGTGTGGGCAGCTCAGGACGCAGGTATAGTGATCGATATAACACTTTGTATATCTGTAAGTTTATTTGCAAAGATTAATGGTGTTTTACTGACCTTTGAATTTATAAAATATTTAATAATGCATTCTAATTTTATCTATTTATATTTTACATATTAGCCAATGTCTATGTACAGACCCGGTGGGAGAAACAAATTCATGGATGGCATTAAATTTTCTCTGGTGGGGGACACAATGATCTTTCAACGTAACATAAGAAAAACATAATAGAAAGCCATTGTCTCCCACGGCAGGGACTCCCGTTATTGTCACAGGCTCCCAACAACTTCCTGTCGCTCTGCCACCCTGATGGAAACACTGACAATACACGACAGGGGCCACAACTCGGCCTGTTACCATAGTAGGACTGACGTAATCGAGCTGCACTCCCACTGGGGCCAGCTGCTTAAAGACTCTGACCATGACACCTGTGGTCAGGGCACGCTACAAGGACTGGACGGTGGCACAAGAGCCAGCTCGGCTCTAGGCCAACTTGGGTCCCAACAGATTGGTGCAGGGGTCTATAGGCCCAATGAGAGATTTACGAAGGCGGTCCGGGCTGCTTTAACATAAAATGAGGGGGTTAATGCGTTGAGGGCGGGCGCATCAGCTGTGAGAATTTTAAAAGTAAATTTGAAAACTCCACCCCAAAAGAACTGTCAACCACTATGATCCAGCACAGTGGCCGGACGAATTATAATTAGCAGTGGCGGAGACTGATCACATCATTATGAACGGGCCTCATCCTATTAATAAACAGCACGGTTTTCCAAAAGATGCAAATAAATGTAGTTTCTCGGTGACAATGATATATAGGAAAATTAACAATGGTGAAAGTTTTCTTAGAAGGTGGCTTCTTTATTCAGGGAGCACCAATAAAATTTACTGCTTTTGTGGCAAAATTATTGGCTTCTCAAATAAGTCATATTTAGGAAAATCTGTAATTAATGACTGGAAGCATGCTCATGAATATTCATTACATCATCTGGAATGCCTTGAGAAGTGTTTTGAGATCACTGCGATTGCAGACTAATAAAACTATTGATAAAGAGATGCAGTCACATGTGGAAAAAGGAGGAGAGCACTGGTTTAAAGTTTTGGAATGTTTAATAAGCATCACTATGTATTTAGCTGAACACAATTTGGCTTTCAGAGGAACTTCAGACACATTGTTTACACCGCACAATGAAAATTTTTTAGGTCTTGCTGAGCTACTTAGAATATTTGATCTGACAACGAACGAACATTTACGTTGGGTTGTCTAAAGAAACTCACATCCACTATTGTGGGAAAATGTTCAGAATGAAATAATCAATTTGTTGGGAAATGCTGTTCAGGAAAATATATTAAAACGAGCTGAAGAAGCTGAATATTTCAGCCTTATCTTAGATTGTATGGCAGATATAAGTCATGTGGAGCAGCTTTCACTTACAATACGATTTTTAGATGTAGAAGACATTTCAATAAAGGAACATTTTGTTAGCTATAAACCAGTTATAGATACTACAGGAAAAGGATTATATGAAAGTATACTTGATTTTCTGAGAGAGCGCGAGCTAGACTTCCATAACTGCAGAGGTCAGGGCTATGATAATGGTTCAAATATGAAAGGAAAGAATAAAGGGGTTCAGACGCGGATCATGAAGGAAAATCTACGGGCAGTTTATATGCCATGTGGATGTCATAACCTGAACTTAGTGGTTGGCGATAGTGCAACAAGTTGCCTGGAATCCATTTCATCCTTTGGTATTGTCCAGCACTTATATGTTTTGTTTGCCTCTCCTGGGCGATGGCGTGTACTGAAAACATGTTAAATGTCTCGCTGCAAAACCTGTATGCGATACTAGGTGGGAATGCAGATTAGAATGTGTCAAAGCCATTAAATATGAAATTATAGGAAACTGAGAAGCTCTCTATGAACTTTCAGAAATGCCTGCTTCTGATCGTGCAATGTGACACGAAGCAGAGACTCGTGTTAGAAATAGAAGATTACAGTTTTCTGGTGATGTTGAATGTCCGGTATGATGTCTTAGGCAGAGTAAATGTTGTCAGCAAAACTATGCAGAGTGCCTCTGTGGAACTGTCTACAGCAGTTTCATTAATGAATAGTGTCACTAATGACTTAATTGATTATTGTACACTAGCATCAGCAAAAGAATTAGCTACAGAATTGGATGTAGAGCCCATTTTTAAAAGTAAAAGAATAAGCCGAAAAAGAAGGCAGTTTGAATATGAGTGCATTGACCAGGTTCCAAATACAGATGACACAGAAAGAAGATTGAAAAATCATGTGCTCAATGTAATATCCGACACACCTATTAATTCTTTATTAGACAGATTTGAACAGTTACAAAGTTTCAATAATAATGGGGATTTTTAAGCAATATAAAAGATTTTCCAGATGAAAATAAACTGAGATTAGCATGTCAAGGTTTGGAGGATACGTTAAGGTACCAAGAAAATAGTGATATTAATGGATGTGATCTCTTGACTGAACTAGATATTACAAAAGAATTATTTCCTGAGATGTGAAGCTTCCGATAGAAGCTGTTAGATTCATCAACAGTAATAAGTTACAGGATGTCATGCCAAATCTGTGGGTTGCATTAAGAATAATGCTTACGATACCTATAACTGTGGCCAGGGGAAAGAGAAGCTTTAGTAAAATAAAGCTTATAAAGACATATTTACGGTCGTCCATGACTTGAGATAAATTAAATTCTTTGGCAATTTTGTGAATAGAAAATGATCTTGTAAAAAAGATAGATATAGAAAGTATGAAAACATTTGCAGATCTAAAGTCGAGAAAAAATGTTTTAGTGAGGTTAATGTGTTTTTCAACATCTGTTCTTTTGTTCATATTCTTTAATTTATTATGAGAAAATTTGTTACATATACAGTTTTTATCATCATGAACTTGATGGAATATAGTATGCTTTTCAATTTGTTTGCTATGGCCTCTGTGGCTTGCACTGTTCTGCAGAGGCCTTAGTACAGATATCTAGCAGATCAACAGCACCTTTTGGACTTTCTCTCACCCACCCATCCTCCACTCAGTGTTTGTTTGTAACAAAAATGTGTAAGGATCATTGCCAGTAATGTAGACATGGTCTCTCTCTCTCTCATGGTTTTATTAAGGATTTGAAACTTTGATGCTGTGTTTGAACTGTGTTCTTTAGCTTGTATGATGTAATAAACTCTTTATTCCTACATTTGTAGTTTTTCCACCTTGTGAAAATTTAAAAGAAAATTATACTTGTAAGGGCGCCAAAGTTTAGCTTGCCGGGGCACCAGCAACCCTAGGGCTGGCTCTGTCTGTCTACCAGTCAGTAGGATTGCCAGCAAGCAACTGAATAGTTTTATGATGATGATGATGATACAGTGTGCACCGCTTAATAGAATCACTTCGGGCTAATGTACATTGAGTCTGTTAAGTGGCTGATTCTACTAACTGGCATACATATTTTCGTGACACAAAGCTCACGCGGTAAAAAATGGAAATAAGAAGTCAGCCTCGTTCTGAATCAAACTGGTTGTCGTTCTTTAGTATACATAGCAACCAATCGTCAGGAAAAGCACGAGAAACACCCTATGTTTGGCGCACTGATGTGTGCCTGCAGCGGCAAAGGACTTTTTCTACTAGGTGCCGACAAAAACATCAGGTCTTCTCTTTACACTGAGCAGAATGCATCAATCTTTCACTGTGTTAGCAAGTCTGTGTGATACCTCTCATTCGAGTTTTTTCATGAGTGAGAAGTCATCAAACCCACACCCATATAAAGCTTTTTTAACTGCATCAATAGCGCAGCGTACTTCGTGGTTTGAGGGGACTGGGGTGTCATCCTCTGTCTCTTCGTCTATTGGTGCATGTGCCTCTGCACCTGCTTCTGCAAGATACAGCACATCGGCAACAATATTGTCGTCAGTAATCTCTCCAACTGTATCCAAGTCTCTGTCTATATCAATCTATTCTTCCCACTTTTCCTGAGAGATAAACACACTGAGCTCGTGCATAGAAAATTGTGGCCCCTTTTTCATCAAGCCCGTCCCGTCAGTCCTGATTTGCGCCAGCAATTCTTGCTAGTGATGCTCTGCGTGTCCTCCCATGCCATATCCAGGAGCTTGATCATGTCCAGAAGACTTATTTTTTTTGCCAAGTCTGACGCTGTCGCGGAACTGTCACCACTGGCCAACTGCCGCACAATCCACCGACACACATGATGGTGATAATGAGCTTTAAACGTGCAGTGCGTATTATGCCTTGATCACAAGGTTGGAGAATGTCGGTTGTGTTCGGTGGAAAGAATGTGACTTATATGTTGGTCAGACTGACGTTTTTTGGATGGGCAGAACATTTGTCAACGAGGAGGAGCACTTGCTTTTTTTCACCATATAGTTCATTGTCCCAGTCCGATAACCACTTCTTGAATAGCTCCGCTGTCATCCAAGCCGAACTGTTCACTGCTGTAGTCAACTGGAAGACTCTTCAACCCTTTAAAACACTGTGGATTCTGTCACTTACTGTTGACAGATATTTTCCGTTTCTCACCAATGGACAAACACGCAAACAGGACTGTTATTCTTTATTTCAGTTGCTTTGCACTTTTGCATTTGTCATCTTTGAATGTGAGGGTTGCATCAGGAAGAGCTCATATGTACTGTTACCAGCCCTCATACATATGTGATTTTTTTTTTTAAAATTTATTTTAATCATGAAACTGGTTTGTGTGAGAGAAATAGAAAATTCTGGTGGGACTCCTTCATTATTGTGGTGCCTGGACACTGGGAGGCTGGGTCTAGTCATTGTTGTGTCAGTGATCTTTTATAACTGTTGACCAGGTAGGCTAACCTCTGTCCAACTATGTCCATTATCCTGCCAATACCACTTTATAGATGTTGACCAGGTACACTGACCTCTGTCCAGCTATGCCTATTGTCATGCAAATGATACTCTATAAAAGAAGACCTAGCAGACCAGACCCTTTCTCAGAAGAACTGTTAACCTGCAAGTGAATATCAAGCAGTGCCTGTAACTGGACATTCGAAATAAGACAGAAGACAACAGATTTCTCAAACAACCAGAGGCACCATATCCAGAGCAGCTTTGACTCAGCAACTTCAGATAAGTTTTTGTATTGGCTACCCTATTTATTGTATTGCAGTGTTGGATTGAGTTTAGTTACCTGTGAGTAACATATATCTGGATCTAACTGTATTAACTGTCCGTGATAGGATTGTATTAATATCACTGCTGAGTATAATATATTTTTTGGAAGTTAAAGTCATTAGTGTTTGTTGTTTGTTGGTTTCACTCTCGCTGTTGCGTAACGTAGTTCCTTTAATGGGTACGCATCACAACAGTACACACCACTTTCATCAGCATTCCAGATTTCTTGATCAGTGTATCATTTTCGGAGGTTGGGCCAGACATGCTGCAGCCAGTGTTCACACAAATCCGTATCAGCTGTCTGTCCTTCGCCATGTAGTCTTTTGTGAACAAGTCCTCCTCTCTTTTTGAACCATGTGAACCAACCATCCGTTGGTTTGAAGTCAGACACATTCAACTGTTTTGCCAAATCCTCAGCCTTTGACATCACCATCTTTCCCGAGAGGGTTATGATGTTCTCCCTGGCTTGATCCACCCATTTCACGAGAGCTGTCTCAATAGTAGGTGCTTTACCGGTTCTTTTTCTCTTCCTGGCGGAATCAACAGTTTTCTTGATGTCAGCGCGATCTTTCAGTATACACCACTGTGCTCTGAGAAACTTTCAGTCAGGCCACGGCTTCCCATTGTGAAATGTGAAAGAAACCAAGGATCTTTTTGAACAGTGCATAAATGTGGTAAGTTTGTCATAAGCGACCAAGCATCAGAGTCTTTAATTCATACTGAATTTATCATCATACTGTTACATGTAGGTAAAATCCTACCTTCTGTGTCACAGGGAGAGCTTCATAGGCAAGCAAAAGCTGCTTCTTTTCTGTTGACGATAGTCCAGTCCTCTTTGTTCATGAAATTTTTGGCTCTGCTGACAGTTTCGTATGTTGTTGGGGCCGCTGTCTGTTCCATGAAGTCCTTGTCCATCCCTTTTCTAGCTGCTGGTCTCAATGGTGTCAGCCAATGGAAGTGCGGCTCTTCAAGTTCCGGCTCCTGGCCTTTGCTGCCATATGCATTGTCCAAGGTGGCGGGACAAGTTCCAAGGGAATCCCATGAACGGCTAGTTTTGTTTTGCAGTGCAACCGATTTTGATTCTCTTCTCTTAAGCAACGACTTGATTCTATTAAGCAGCGTATTTTTATATAGAAATACATTAGTGAAAATCTGTTCCAGCTCGATTGATTCTACTAAATGGCAGATTCCATTAAGCAAGATTCTATTAAGCGGTGTGTACTGTAATAATAATGATAACAACCCCCAAAAAACAATCATCTACAAGGCATATATTTACAGCAGCTATGTGCACATACACATACCTGTATATACCTGCACATTTCTTTAAAATTTGTATGTATTTAATGGTCAATTGCTTTTGTTGTTTTGTTACCTAATCAACCTGTTAAACATTAGGCCATATTGAGACCAGAGTGTTAGCTTGGGTGGTTTGGAATCTGAAAAATTGTTCACAGGTGAAAGAACCTGTTGGTTAGGAAAAAAAAACCAGTAAATTCACAATACTGAGCTGGTACAGAAGAGCATCAGTATCACACTGCCTAGTCTACAAGCACAGCCCATAGCCATGCAGACTGCCCTATGGTCACCTCAGAAAAATTTGATGCTAATAAGTTAATTATCCATAATTCTGTTCCTTTTGAAATTGATTTTTCCTGCCTATATAATGAATTATGTGAACAAATTAAAATTAAATTTCTACTTTGTTAGCTTTGTGTGACAACTTTTAAATGTCTGCTTTTGAATAAATCTATTTGTTGGTCATTTTTGCCATTAAGAATGTAGAAAGCTACAAAGCAGTATGCACTTCAGTGTATTAACATAACATTATTATGTAAAATTCAGCAGATTTAATTTGACTTTATCAAGCAAACTGTGAAAATTCTAAAGTGATGCAAAATGTTTGGCCCTATGGCTGTAGATCAGATCAGAATATTAACCATTTTTGATCATGCCCGCTTTAGAACAAATTTCTGCCAAAATCCACCACCTGCCATTTATTTTAAGGAATACTTAGCTCTTGATCATTTGAATAAATAATTCCAGCACAGGTTGTCAGGGTAACTGTTACCATAGCTTTACATAAAAGTCAGCTCTATCCTGCTGTGGGTTGTGGATTGATTATGGAGATGATCTATGGATCTATGTCATTGGCACTAGGATAGTTTTAATTGAATGCAATTTTTTAAACATTCAGTCTAGAAGTTTATGTGGTGTCGCTAGATGGGTTCCACATTCAACTTTCGTAGCTGTTTATGAATGAGGCTAATCTACACCTGTGAAAGTTTTTGTAAGAGATTACATATAGGAAGAGCTGGCGATGCAATTTCCTTCCCCAATAGGGAAGGAGTGTGATATCTGAAGCTTTTGCCTCTGCAAGAAATTTTTTTTGTAAGGTCTCTAAGAGCGGGAAGAGAAAATCCGTTTTAGTTGACAGAGAAAGTGGGCTTCTGTCAGTGACCTTGCCAATTAATGTCTGGCTGCTATCCCTCCAGCCGGCATCTGTGGCATTTTCTGACACCTGTTTTGCTGCTAGTTAGTTTAGTTAACATTTTTCTAATGGCATGGATCCTATCTACATCTGTGGACTAGTGCTGCATTGTTTAGTTCTCGATTAAGTTTGGGTTTAAGGCCCTGTTTCCTATACTGTCTATACACGTTTCTGATCTGAAAATATTCTATGCTGGGTTTTCTCAGCATTAGTTTCCCTACATCCCACCATTTGTTTATTGTCAGGGACCTATTTTGTTGCATTTTTTGGTCCTTGCCATGTATTCTGACTCGGCCAGGTCCCCTGGTTGCTAGTCTGACCGAGAAGCTACCCCTAGCACAGAGAACAATTGCTTCAGGAAATCATGTTGTGCAGGATTGGCAGTAGTTTAGAGCTACACTATACTTATTGCAGTAATGAGTGTACAACCCAGTATCTGGGTATTTAGTTCTAAATGCATCTTCCAGGCCGAGTTGCAAACATAAGGCCAACAACTACTGGAACCTACATAGATGTTTCCTATGTTAGTGTCCGGTCCCTGCCTATCTAAGTCAGGGTCAGGCACAATTAAAGTCACCCATCACATAGACCACATCTGCAGGGAAGGACTTAAGTTCATTTTTTAAGGCTAACTTGATGCTCTGAAAGAACGCTACACTCTCCCTCACAAAGTTTGGAGTGTACACACTGATGCTATACTGCTTTTGTTTGATCTTCTAGTTTACTGCTGGCTATGATTAAGCATCCAGCATTATCATTATAAGATTGTGTTAAGTTGAACTTCAACTTTAAGTGAAACAGAAAGGCTACTCCACGTTTCCACTTAGTATCTTTTATTTCTAATTAGATTACCTAGAATATCATTAAAATTTGTTTTATATTTGGTCCCTCAGACTTTGATGGAAAAAAAAGAAATTTGATAGACTAAGCCGTAATTAAAAATCAATAAAAACCTGTTTATCTGTGGACATTAAAACTTTGTCATTAGCTGAAAGAAATATGCAAAATGAAGGGTCCACTTAAGCACCTTCTTCCATAACACTTCCAGGAAACTTAGCTACTGCTTTGTTTTTTTTTGGCCTATTGTGGTGGAGCATCTTCCCTCACAGTATTTCTAATGGTTATTTCTTTGGCTGGCTCCATAGGTACTCCCCAGTAGTAAGGGATCAAGGGTCTTGGGAGGCTGATTTTCTGCCCTTCCCCTTCTTTTTAGGGTATTTGGCTGTCTCTTCCACTGCTGCATGTTTCAATTGGTGCTACTTTTGTTTGGTTTCAATTTCATCAACCAGTGAAGAGCTGCACCCTGTCGGTCGTGCTCGTCAATTCTGTAGCCTCAAAGTCCCAGTTGACTGGTAGGGCATCACCTACTTGCTTATTTCAGGCAGGATTCCCCCCACATTTTGCACGTCAATCTAAAAGGCGGTTATCCCGGTTGGTCTTTGTACCAAATGGTCACCTTGTAATCCAACTGTTCACTGTGTTGGTGAACCTCTTTGGGGTTAGTTTTTTAATGAGCAGTTTCCCACTTCATTGCTCTGACAGAAATAGGAGCCTGGGAAAGGTGTGAAACATAAATTTTACCAGAACACCACCATACTTGGTCAGAAGTAGCACCAGAGTCTCACCTAGAATGGATAAGGTGTCCCTTTACCCAGGCTCTTGTGTTTTCCCCATGCAAACCAACCCCATTGTCCCTCACCTCCAGAAGTGAACTAGAGATGAAATCAGCATCCCACTCCTTTTTACAGATGGTTTCAACCAGACCATTGGACTTTGAGAGAGGACAGTTGCTACCAACACCTTCCCCATGGCAATCAGAGCAATGCTCCAGATCAGTCTTCCCCTAACCCCAACCTGCTTCCACTACTGGGGAGCACCTTTTCCCCAGTTCTCGCTCCTGCTGGCCCTGCTAGCCAGATATCAACACTGTCATTTTACTATTCAAGAAGGTTGCTATCCTCCATTTGTAGCCTTACAAAATCCCTGCAAACCCTGTGTCACCTGCTTTTCCCCATGAGTCTGACGACAACCCTGCCTGACCACCCGTGTTCCTTTTGATCATATTGCCCTGTTGCTTCTTTCCAATATTATCACCGTTACCACACAATTAACACAAATAGTAGATTAATAAAGTACATTTAAGAGACCTTTCCTCATTGGACTTGTAGGTTCAAGACCGGCTAGTTAGTATCATGGCAAAAAGTAAAATCAGCTCCACAGTTTTCATGCTAAGAACAGGGCTCCAACCCTTCTGATGGTAGCAGGGAATGTTTATTTGATTTATTATCTAGCTAAATGTATTAGTAATGTGTAGGGAAACCTGCTTATTTCTTTCAATTACACTTCACAAAAAACCGTCCTGATCTTCAAACTAAAAAAATACAATGAATTTTTAGCCCTTTTGTTAGATTAATTTATTACATAATGTAGCACAAAACCACCTCATATTCATAAATCCATTTAGAGCAGTCCTTTCTGTTGTTTTGAGTTTTACAAAGAATCCTTTATTTTGAAAAATGTCAATAAGGTTGTTAGGTTTTCTGTAAGTAGAGAGACTTCCTACCTCTGTAAAACATCTATCTATACAGATTAATAGGAGTGCAATGATTAGTTATGAAAGTTAAGTTATAATCTACAAGTATTGACAACATAGAAGAAGCATTTGAATCAATAAATGAATTAGAATTTGATTTCACTAAAAAGAAAGGTTAAAAAATCACTTGTTTTTTTTTATGCTAATGATGGTGGTTGTCTACTATTATCAGAGAAGTTACCATTATGTTACAATTTGTATGAATTTGATTTACATCAGAGACATGTTGCTGTAGTGTCCTTTGGAACAGTCATTGTGGCCTTTTCTTGGGCATATTTCTTTTGTAATTCCACAATGCACTTTGTCTCAAATGTTTCTGTTCTGTCATAAATTGCGCTTTTTCAAGTTTGCCTTTAGATATTCCTGGTGTCACTTAAAACTAGCCTCTATCAGTCTGCTTTCCAGCTCAAGCTCCAAACAGGTCTTTCTTTGGAGTATCTTTCCTAGCATCCTTACCATATGGCTACCTGACTATCTCAGCTGTGATTTCATGATCATGTTCCTAATGTCAGACATGTCAGAAATTTTATCTTGCCAACTTATCATTCTCATCAAATAAGGTAACACAAAGAAAGTAGCTCCATTTTTTATATATATGTTGGCTCTCTTGAGATCTACATCTCAAAAGTAAGCAGTAAAAATGAATGACCATCTTTATAGATTTGTTGTTTTGTTCTTGAGTTTGACTGCTCTCTGAACCTGCCAAACAATCTGCTGTCTTTGGATAGATCCGGGGAAAATTTTGACTTTGTGCAAATAACATAGCGGAGTACTTACTGGGGAAGTGAATCTATCATGCACTTTCAGTGTATAGCCATGGATTGTGGTAAGATGATACATCAGTGTATAGCCATGGATTGTGGTAAGATGATACATCAGTGTATAGCCATGGATTGTGGTAAGATGATACATAAGGGTTCACCTGGTGCTGGCAAGCATAATTATAAGTGTATATACATATGAAGGCAGTATTATTAGAAATGCAGTAAGTTCTTTTTAAAGTAGTTAAAATTTAAAAAGAAGTGACAAAAGTAGATAAAATGAATGTAAATGCATAACTAAATTGTAGAACAAAAATTTCATAACACTAAAAAAAAAACCCAAGTACAAAATCTAATTTATTAAAAAAAAAATTTTTTTAAATACATTAGTCAGCTGATTTATTAGAAGCAATAGTTAATAATGAGTTTGGCCACCTTTTCTCAAACAACAGCCATAACATGACATGGAATAGATTTCACAAGGTACTGGAAGGTGACCTGAAGAGTATACCACAAATCAGAAGTTAATAGTGTATACAATCAGTTAGGACCATGAAAAGGGGGTTGAGTGATTGATGTAGCTTTTCGCAAATCTCACTTCCATCTGTGCAAAAGGTGGGACCATGAGTCGTCAAACCACATCAATTTTTGTCATTATCCTCAGTCAAATTTCTGAGCTCCATACATCAGATGAGACATCCTTGCATATTGATAGCTGTGATCAGTGGTTGACACAGTGGCCTTTTCCTCCCATAGTGCATTTGTTGCAGCATTCCTTCCTAGAAACAGTTGGAGATAGGTGTGGATTGGGCTGCGATGAATATGTCTCTCTCAGGTGATCTATTGTTTGATGACAGTTGGACTTTATTATTCTGTCTTACTACCTTTCTCTTATTTCTCTCACTATTTTTAAGCAGGTACAGTCCCCCTGCACAGCTCACAAATTGCTTCACCTTTTCCCATTGCTGATAGATGATCAATGTCTTGGAGCAGTCCATGAAGCTAATTTTGTTCACTATGGCACCTGTTGGACATGAACAGGCTATAATGCCTTTTTGAATGCTACAACACCTTTGCTCTTCCCATATCTGTTAGATTGACTATAGATGTGTTTGTCCAAGTCATATATTCAGAGTGCCAGGGATTACCATTCACATCAGGTGGTTAATCAAATCTGCACCTGTAGCTCAGGTCAGTCCATAGTCTGAAAGGGTACATAGGTCCTAATAAAGTGGACAGCCAGCATACATACAACAGAGGAGCAGGGGTCAACCATCAATATATCATTGGCACTTGCTAGCCTGTGCCATTACTAACAAATAATTTGAAAAGTTCCAGAGTCCATGATGAATAGTTTGATTCTAAAAATATAGTTTTGCAAAAGTTGACATTTGTTTTGCTGTTGGATCATTAAGATCACATCACACACTACACACTCTACTGGAGATAAACATTGAGATTAATCATATTTTTCTAATTAAATATTTTTGCATGAATCTTTATAATTTTGTACTCTCCGTCTTGGATGCAGATAAAAAGCTTCCAAATCCAGCTGCAGTTTTATGACTGCATTTATCGCGATACATCTTCAAAATACGTCCATTGCAAATATAAGAGAGAAAGATGAAGAAACCTTGAAGAGAGTTTAGGATGATGAACGGGTACCAAAGGGGATCGTAGTTAATAATAAAAGCAACCAAACCAAACACCCAAGTGGCTCCGGTCAGGGTCGACAGCTTGCAGTACACCAGCAAGTGATGTTGATTAGAAGGGCTGCTTTTTCTGATCTTTGACGTTTTGCGAATTTTGATCACGGTCACCACAAAAAACAGAATGTTGGTGATGATGGCAAGAAAAAGAGGAAGAGCAAATGATAGAGCAAGAGAGCTGGCGTTGTTGAAGTAGCAGATGGGTCCGCCGTATCCGATGTTTTTCTTGCCCATCAAGAAATAGTTACCAAGAATATTTGCACCAACGATCATTCCAGGGCATCCAAAGGCGTACAGTACATAGAAAAACAATCGTTTGTTGAACAAATTGGAGCCTTTCGAACATCTAAATGCACTAAAGGTGTGATACATGTGGAATGAGCATACTGAGAGCCAGCAGACGACACTAAGCCACAGGAAGTGGTTGAGAATGCCGATGGCGATGCAAATTGTTTGGATCTCCGTTCTGTTTGTGCCGAACTGGAATAATCCTTGAGCGAGGAACAAAGTAGCGGCAAGGAACATGTTGTTGACTCCAGGCGCAGTCTGTAGGCTGGGGAAGAGAAGGTAAGTGAATAATGTTAGTAAGAGAGAGATCAGCGAGACAGATGAGCAGGCTAAGGAGAGGATTTCTTTTATTTTTTCAGACTTCGTCGACTGGTTGCTAAGTCTGTTCTCTCTGGTTTTGTTTGGAAAACTTGAATTTAACTTCCTCAAGAAGTCATCAACACACACGACAATGACCTGGTCTAGACCCCAGGAATAGCTGTACTCGTTTTTCTCAAATGTAATGTTTGTTCCATTTATGCTAATGTCACCTGTGTTGAGGAACGTGACATCTTCATGACCAAGTTGTACTTGTGGGCAAAGGATAAATTTGGAAACATTGAAAGTCCACACAGAATATTGTAATTTGGTTTTGCTTGCAGATATTGTTTGGAATGTGGTAGCTTCATTTAAAAAACAGCTTGTTTCTGCTGAGTGAGAAACTAATGCTTCTTCATCAATTTCTCCTTGTAAGGTGACGTTTTGTCCAAGGAATTTGTGCAGCTTCCTTTTTGTTGTTGCCATCTTCAGTAAATCCTCTTCTAGCTTCGACATGCTGTTTAGATTGTTTACGTAGAGTGCCCAGGACAGAAGGAACTTTGATAGCTGCACCCGACGTGTTCCATTCCAGCTTTGAACTCCACCACAGCTAGCATAGCTCCTTAGTTTGGCCTGGATGGTTTTTTTTACTATTATTACACCATAAGAATCAGTCACATCTTCAATGTTTGACGTTAGACCTTCCAGGAGGTCAGTGAGTTTCTCTGTTTCGGAGACGTATAAGGCTTCTGTTGGGGTTAAACTGTAGAACAGCTGGTAAATCACAGGAGCTCGTCCTTTTATCTTGCATTCTCCGTTCTCAAAAATTTTCCCTTTAGGGCACAACACAACACGACATCTCTCCTAAAAAGATAAAGACACATAGATGACCGAAAGGTCAAACTGTTTTCTTACTGTACATATTATAGAATGTTCGCATGTTATTCTACATTTCATTGCATGAGGGAGCAAATATTTAATCTTTTACCAATTCAAGGAACTCAATAATTGAAGTACTTCTCTTTTATTGGAATTTTTACAATAGTCAAAATGTTCATTATATATATATAATTACTGTGATGTATAAGCTAAGGAACTATGTGAAGATGAGAAGCTTTATAGAAAAGGATTTGATTTATACAGTTTTCAAAACATTAAAATGTGTAATTTCTGCAGAAAACAGTTCAACTTAGCAATCTTGTGGATTATTTTTACAGTGGATATACAAGAAAAATAGTGATTCTAAGGTTAAAATACTCCCTTTGTCTGCGTTAATTTTTAACACGTAAACTGTCCTAAAACTACCTTCCCGGGCTTTGCTGAGATTGTATCCATTAAAGTTACATGTCTAATCATTGAGAACAAAGCCATGTTAATCTTGCTGGTAGACAACATCTGCATTGTTAGTGGCAACAGATAGTAGCCTGCTTTTTGTTGTTAGTGTTACTTTGTTATTTTTAATTTATAGTAATTACTAAGACCATTAACTTTGCATTGCAGTCAGTGTGTATAATGCATAAAGATTACAAAATGCAATAAATTGGATAGATGTACGATCATATAAGACCTGGGCCAAGCTAATTTTGAATATTTTATATCACTTTGCTGTTTATACAAAATGTCATGACTATTTTCTGAGGCTTGGTGGTCTTGTAGGTCTGATAGCCTTCTGCTTTCCTACAATTACTGAACTTTGCTGTAAACAACTTTCCAGTTATTTTAGCTTTATTAATTACCGTAACAAATGAAGAGAAAAGTATTGAAATATTAAAGAATCAGTATTCACCTTGATAACTTAAAAATGAATGATGACAAACTCATTTGTCTTACATGGACATTTGTTTTAAATAGATAAATTGAACAGTTTATAATTCTCAAAGATTACTAAAATGTTAAAAATTTGAAATTCTGGTTCAAACACATTCTATTATTTTGGGAAACTACTGTATGATCTAGGGTCACTCTTTAGTTATCAGTATTCTGGTGATTGGGATACCAAGTACATGCCAGTCAACATGGATTTAATAGAACCATTAGCCATTTACCAGTCACATCCACATATCAGTGGATTGTAATCATCTATTTTTTCCATGATTTCTATTGTTCTTAGTTTAAAGGAAAAATCTGGGAAGCCTACAACCACCAATAACAATAATAAAAATAATATAATAATACTGTATGTACCACACAGAATTCTGAAACCTCTATGAAAAATCTTGAACATTTTGTTGTTCATGCTCTCTGGCACTGCAGGTAATCTCATTTTGGAATTCTGTGTATTTCACATTTGTTTCCTCCTTAGAGAGTCAGGTGAAATAGTAGTAATCATATCTATGCCATAAGATTAAAGTTAATTAAAACACAATATGGATTGAAACAATTAAATAATCTTCTTTGTTATTTATTAGAGAAGATTCCAGGCTATTTTGTTTAAAAATTGTATTTATATTTAAATATATGGTATTAGAAAAGAAAACCTGAAAAATATTTTACCTTGAGTGGATCATATATGCCTATGGAAGTACATTTATCCTCAGCTCCAGTAAAATCATCAGTGTCAAAATCAAGCAGCTTTGAAAAAGAAACCATTCCTGGGCTTTGTGACAGTATACAACACATTTGACCAAATGGTTGGTATCCATTACAGATGGCACAAAAAACATTGCGGAAATCCATGTAGTTGATTCGGTAAATGGTTTTAAACTGTTTACATGCAATGTCATAAAATGGATAATAGTGAGGCCATTTTCCAGTTACATTACATTCTGAAATTGGTGTACGATAGAAACATTCTCTTGGTTTGAGATCAGCGGGCAGCTCGTAAAATATGTTGCAGAAACCTGTTTTCATTAATACATCAAATACTTCCTCTGGTGTTTGAACATTGGACAAATCTAGTTCTCCATTGCATGTAATATTTATTTTCCATGGTGTGAATATTGAAACATTGTTGCAACGTGCACAGAATTTGTTTCGGTATGTTCTATGAGTCCTGGAATCAGTGACTGGATTATGTTTTGCTTCTGCAGCCTCACATTCTGCCATCTCAGCTCCTTTATATTTGTTAGGGCATTTTGCGATCATATAATACCTTTCCTTAGTATTATCAACACTAACACCTTTTATATAGCGAGATACACATTCATAAGTTTGGCTACTTTTCTTATTTGCAAAATGTGAGTTCAGACAACACTCATCATATTCCCAGCAAGCAGCATCACATTGACAATAGCTACAAGTGGATCCTATACCTAAATTATAATTAATCCGTGTTGTATTTTCTTTGCATAACTGACCCTGGCACATGTGATTTGATTCTTTCACCATTAAATCAATTAAAACGTTGGTATGGATTTTATTGTCATCATTCAGAATTTGTGATAGGTTGCTATTTAGATGGTTATAATCAGGCCTGTGCAAATTTATAGTTATGGCACCAATACTTTGCGTTGTCGACATATTTCCTACATAAGTGAGATTCTGTCCTTTCCAGTCAACATTTTTAGTTGTTTCCAATTGTCTTTTTTGTAATGTGGAATCTGTAGCTTCGTCCTCAGATACTTTCATCATCTCTGATGTTGGCACCTTGCTGCAATTATGTTTCTTAACAAGCACACAAAACAACAACAATAATTCTTGTTTCCATGCCATTTTGGACTTCTGTTTTCTCTTGGAGAAATTTGTAAAATCAATTGGACCAAAATCCAAAACAAAAATGGTATTGAAAATAATAGATGCTTCAAATATTTTAAAGACAGAATATAGTAATATGGTATTTTTTGATTTTGTTTATGTCAGCATCTTCCTAACTACACTGCCAATGTTTAAGCCAGACATTGCGCAACTTCACTTTCATGCATAGTTATACTGTCAAAGATTCATTTTTCTTTTCATGGGTCAGTAGATGGAAGTTAATTGATTCTGTGTAGAACTTTAGTAATCACCTGTACATGAATTCTTTATGGTTTGATGTCATGAGTACGGCACCAGCTTCCTAGCAGTTGAAGCAGCAGTGCCTATAACCACTTGATCATTCACCAAAAGCTGTCTAAATTATCTGCAATTAAAAAAAACAAAAACATTAATAATTGTATACAAGGAAAGTCTGACATTGGTGACAAGGAATGATTTTGGTTTTACTATGCAGGCTTATTCGCTTATTCTGTTAAGAGAAAAGATGGTCACTGTCATTTACTTTAACTCATATGGATGTACAAAACAATCGAAAAGATCTAAACTAAAATTGATCAGATGTAGTTTGGATGGCACTGAATTTGTCTTTGAAATATTATTGTTTGTTTTTGTAATAATTTTATGATAAATTTTGTATTATCAGTATCAAACTTTTTTAGGTTATAAACATTTAATCAGCATGACGGATGGGATAGAAAAACGAGTTTCCACTAATCGCAATGTCATTGAAATGACTGCTTGCTAGCAGTAGCTATGTTTCTCAGTGTTCTTTTTCATTACTAGCACGATTATGTTATCATCTGTCTAGACTTGATGGCTATAATCATTGTCCACTGTCAGCCATTGCTGTATATCCTTTTCACAACTCTCTAGGGATCTGTGTCATCATTCCCTTGTTGGTCGAGATTGTTGTCCATGATGGCCTCAACTCTTGGCCACATTTGTTTCCATGGCATTAACTGGAATGTTTTCTCAAGTTTTTGGTTTTAATTGGTTGATAATACTGACATCAAGTTCTGATGTTCCAGGAGAAAACATAGGGCTTAGGTTCTAAGGAACTCCCTGATCCATGCTTTGCAAGAATTATAGCTACATTTTGCAGAAGCAACATTGTTTTTTATTTTTTATACATTGTAATTTATTCTTAGATAGCAAGGAATCAGGGCATTTTCTAAAATGTGTTTGGTTTTCTAAGGCAGCCCTTTGGCTTTGAGAAAATGATGAACACTGGACCCAAATTGGTTTTCACAACTCTCTTACAAATGTGTGGCCATGGCTTATTTTGAGCCTTGAAATGGATGGGCAGTATGTCCATGTTTCTACTTTTAAATGACCTATATGTATATGATTTGCCCACTACCTTAATGACAGCTATGAAAGCTTCAGACATTGCTGCACATAAGCACAGTGGCATGCCCTTTATTATGTTTGAAGTCTGATGCACTTCTTCATTACATATTACAAATAGATTGTGTTCTAAGCTACCAGCAGATCATGGGAGTCAATCTGATATATCTTGTCATTACAAGAATTGATATCTCTGTTGAACCACTATTTCCATAGATAAGTAAGGCATAACTGGCTCCAGGAGCACCATTGTCAACATAGCTAAGATTATCAAAAATAATCCATATCAGGACAATCCTGAGGATATAGACAATTTAGCAAACTGTTGATGATTTTATAACAAGTAGAAATAAAATCTAGAAAAAACTTATGAATGATTTTAATGAATCTTTTGACCATTATATTGTGAAACTAAGCAGAATGTTGACAAAATTTATTATTGTAGTTAGTAATTTTCAGCAATTAAGTATTGAATAGATTGTTACTAAATTCTCTAGTTACTTGTTGATGGACTTCATTAGATGACTGCATGTTGCATTGTTTGACAGTTTGAAATTGCAGCTCCAACTGAAATTCCGTATGAAAGAACCAATCTGTCCGTTATTGCTGTTCATAAAACCAGATTTTTAACTAAATAAAATATTTGACTTTCTTTGTGAAAGAAAATAAATGAAATAATTGGGCCTGTTTTTCCACCTGATGGCTTTTCATTGTCTAATGTTACATTAGACTACCAATCCTCAACATGTTGTGCAAATGCTGGCCAGACATGCTCGAACACATCTTAGATTTTATCAGTTCCATTTTTGAGAAAGCTTGTTCTCAAGGTATGTGCTGTCAACAGGACACCTCCAGTACCTTGTGGATTCTATTCCATGTTGTGTCACGGCTGTTATTTGGAAAAAAGGTGTCCCAGCTCATTATTAGGTATACAGGTCCTAATTAATGTTAGCCAGTTTATTTAAAAAAGAAATTATTCCTGAAGCTGCTTAATATTGACTCTTTAAAAAAGCAGCAATGGTCCCTCTACTTATAAGGCTCACTGTTTTATCTTTACACTGCACACAAGTTATCATTTGTCTGCCGTTCGTCAAAACCACTGCCCTAAAATTCTACTTTCCTTTCTTTGAAAAGAAAATCTTATTTTTCTCAGCAGACTCCTTCAAAATCAATTATGATTGTAAATTTTAAAAAAAATTTTTTTCTCAACAAAATAAATATCATTCTGTAAACTTGAAATTTATTTATTTTTTTGGATTCAGCACTGAACAAAGAATTGAGAGTGTGAAAGAATACAAAGTCTGTGACCCATCCCCAACCAAGCGGTAGGCAACTTGCTCAAGCCATGTCAACTGCAACTTCGTTTTAATATTAACTGCCAAATGAAAAAATACACAAATAAAATGTGGAGTGACAAAAGCTAAAAAATAAACTATATAGACTAGGCAATTTTAGAGGATATTTGCATTTTTTTCTACTAAGGGTAGTATTTTATGTTAAATACACCTATTGTCAGCGGGCCATGCTTTGGAGACCCTGTTTTAGGATTTAGGACAAGGGCTTTCTTGACGAGTAACCAATTAACTTATGACCATAATTATTTGTTAGTAGTCGGCAGCTCAGTCCCTGCAACCAGAAGAGAGTTAAACAAATTTGGATTGATTGGCTAAACACCAGCTAAATAGCTCTTTCTTTGACTTGGTAGCAAGAAAAGTGATTTGATTGGACTACACCTCGAACCATTGATGCAATGCCTTGTGGTCAGATATGAGCAGGTTGGAAAAATTTCATTCTAAAGAACAATATTTATTAGCAGAATTGCTCAAGAAAAATGTGCCAGCTGTATATGCCCCAAAATTAAGCATTGCATTGGAAATGTTAAAAGTATAGGATTACTTTGATGGTTATTCTGCTGAAAACTTGATAAAGATTAATGAAATCTTATGAAAACATCAGAATATTCTGCATTGCTATGTATTTCAATCAAGGTATCATTTTACAGTTGGCAGGTGGCAGGGATATACTTCAACAAGATATTTTGGTAGAAAAGATTTCAAAGAACATCGTAGAGCTAAAGTTTGGGTTTTGCAGTCACCAGATCTGAGATCCACTGAATGTGTAAGATAAAGTAGATCAAAGATTCAAGGAAGAAAGGCCCAATGAATGTCAATTGGATATGAGACTACTTAGAAAAGGAATGGTGGAATATTTAAAAAAGATACTGAAAATAATTCTGTAATATGTGCAGCAGTTATCGACATGAGAAATTGCTAATTTTGTTGGAAAAACCTTGAACTATAACAATGTCACAATTAATGGTTTATATATTTTGATACATGGTTCTTTTAATTGTCCATGTTAATTTTGCTGGAATGATGTGCATCTTCATTAATAATATAGTATTGAAAATATAGATGATAATGTTTTTATTATAACGTCTGTTAATACTGAATGACCTTGTGTGTGCAAGCATATTTATATATAAGTTTTCCAAAAAAACAAAACATTTTCATATAACTTAGTAAACAAAAATATGTTGCTAAATATAATTTTGCTTTATACATCAGCCACCTCAAACACGATGCACTATAAAAGGTGTTCAGAATGTCTATTGTTGGCACCCAGATAGGCAATGCATTATCTGACAATAGAACTACTACACAGCAGCACATGTTTTCAACAATCTTCTGTTGAAGTTTGTGCTTTGTCTTCAATACATTCCACAAGAAAACAACTGGAAATGTGAGATCAGAAGAACATGGTATTTAATTTGTTTTGTTCTACCTACCTTCCACTAAAGTCTATCAAAACTTTCTGTGCATTTTGACATACAATGCAAACATGTATTTTAAGAGGTACGGTGATGTGTTGCATGGTACCATCACCTGTGAGCTTCCAAATGAAACAGATCTTAATGTTCAGAGACATAATGCCTTTGTATGCTAGCATACAGAAGTGTGTATACATTATTTTAGAACATCAAATAAAGCAAAAGGTTTCAGCTTTGTATTTAGAAACGTTTTATAGAATTATTAGTTAAATGAATAGGTGTCTGTGATATATTGTTGTTACTGTGCCACGTTTTAATTCTGAGTCATCACTTGTTCTCTTAATTTAAATAACTGATACTAAAAGTGTTTGATCCGTACTTTGAAAAGGTTTCAGATTATACTAATATTTATTCTTATTAATACCAGAAAAGGTAGATAAGATTTTCAGATGGACCTAAACCATTTATTAGGTTTGTCCATAAAGAAAAAAAAAAAAATTGGTTTAACACCCGAGATGATAAAGTGTATTAAAACAGAATATTAAGTTACTTCTGCTGATTTAGAAAGTAGATTCAGAAAACAAATATATTGGTTATCATTGAGAGTAATAAGTATTGAGAACAATGTATTTCATTTGAAGATGTCAGTAAAATGTTACAATGATTAACCAAACTAGCAGCAACAGAAAGTCGATGTGATATGTGTACCTTCTGTACATCTTCATTACTTTGTCCACACCCTGAATATCCTATTCAGACATACTTCAAGCAATGCACATAAATGTTTCACGTTTTTTTTTATGATTAGAATATGCTGAAAAGTTATTAATGTTAAATGTATTTGCATATCAGGCATTTTCAGGGACGGTCTGATTAGGTTTTCCAAAATAATTTTGGGTTTTGAGCTTGTGGACAGCGAGGTGAATTATTCAACCGTCTACAGCTAGAATTCCTATGGGTAAAACTAACTACTGGCTAACGTATATTCATAGCTTTGTATTATGTTTTATCTAATACATTTGTAGACAAAATGAATACTTTACCGATGATATTTTTGATAAGAAAGTAAACCTGTTTAAAAGGCTAACTTCAAGGACTTATTTTCACCCCCCCCCTCCCAGAGCTTGTATCCACCATCTTTCTTTCTCCTTATACCCACTGAGCCAAATGATCTGCTTTGATGGCTCCAGTTATTAAGACACTCGTGAGACAAAAAAGGTAATGGAAGGAAAAAATCTTATGAATGAAAGAATGATTCTGATGTTGCTATTTTCAAGAAATAAATGTTGCAATGACCATCACAAATAAACCAGTTGTTAAACTTATTAACTAATAATTTGCTAATGGTCCTTTTATATCATTCTGTTTTTTCTTTCTTACAACAGAGATTTTTTCCTATAGTACATACCAAGACCTGATTCGATAATATGACTTAACACAATAAAAAGAAAGGACCTGAAAAATTAAATAGTAATGTTAATAATAATAATCCATAAATGTTAATATCAGTTTCTCAACCCAGTGCTGTCAGAATTTTAAAATCTTCTACTTAGCTTCAGCAGGTTTTTTACCATTCTTTTTTATATTTTCCACTTGTCAATGACTTTCCATATAAAATTTTAATCTACCTAAAGTAAAATACCATCAACAACATAATCACTTTCTGTTGGATTATTAGATATTGGGTAGAGCTGTAGAAAAGTAGTTATCCTACTATGAAGGTCCCTTCAGATGCCTCTTCCCTATCTCTGTCTAGTACCGCATATTCTAAATGAAAAGTAATTTTCCTTTTCTTGAATTGTCCTGTCATCTCTTTCTGTGTGTCCTTTGTTCCACCCTTTCTCCCTTCCTTCCCTCTTCCCACCACCAAAATTTTGGCAGCTTGGAGACTTTCTTTAGCTGTGAGTGAGCAGTTAAGTGAAACTTAGGAGAAAAATAGACTACCATCTGTTGTATGACAATAAATTAGGAGAAAAATAGACTACCATCTGTTGTATGACAATAAATTTGGAGAAACATTGACTACCATCTGTTGTATGACAATGAATTTCCTATCATGCATACTCTTCTCATGTAAAAATGCTTTATACATAATCAGTTTGTGTTTTTTTTCCCTGAATTTTTGAACGGTTAAAACAATTTTATAGTATAAAGATGCTAACAATAATTAATAAAATGGTTCCAGATATTCAAACTTTCAGAGTCTAATACTCTGTATGTGTAAACATCAATGCAATCATTACTTACTGTTAGGTTTTCTAGCAGTGGGCTAGCTTCATACTGGTATCTTACTGAAAGACATATAGACTCTGATATAGAATTCAAATTTCTGTTTGCTCTGCTAAATAGATAATTTTTGCAAGTAAATATATTGATTTAACCTTTAGGCTGATGTAAATAATAAATGAATGTAACGTGAGAACTCTGAGCATTGACTTGGGATTGTATCAAAATTCGTTTCACTTTTGTTTTTTAAGGTAACTGCCATTTCTCTCCATCTAAAGGAAAATTAGTTGAATTTAGATGTGCAGATATAGATAGTTTATTCATACTATAACAATATATATAATTTGAAAACAAAACTATTATATGCTAATTACATAATTTACAGAGACACATTACAGCACTGATGTGAAGGGCTACTGAAGTGATGAAATTCTCTCTGAAAACAGACATATGCCTCACAGAAACGAATAGTTGCTTAAAATATCAAGCAAGAACGAGAAAAGCAAAATCAAATGGAAAGTTTTCATAATTTGCACAGATAATAAGTCTAATTCTTTTTGCATGACTCATGCTTAATGGTCTACTTAATGGGAGATTAATTATCCTGTTTACTTTGTCAACTGAAAATACATTCAAGTCATTTGACAGTATTTCAATAAATAAATGGTTTTATTTTGGCTGTTAACTGAATGGGAGTAGATGGACGACTGAGTGACTTGTATTGGATACAAATTCAAAAATTGCCAGACTCTTATAATTTAGCATTATCTTAAAAACATCAGTTTTATTTTCTGCGTTTTGTTGTATTTTTAAGTAAAACACTGCATTATAAAAGCAAAAGTTCATGCTTTTATTGTAGATTATTGAAACTAAAAAAAAAACTACATAATCTTTTAAGAAGTTTTGGTGTAAATGTTTTATCTTTTAATCATTGAGTATACTGTTAGGTAATTCCACATAACTGATGGATTAGAGCTGTTGACACTTTTGTTTTGCTTTCTTGACAAAGACAAATACAAGGGTTAACATCTATATCACAACGTCAGGGGTTTGCTTTAACAGTGCACAGTGCCATCGTTTGTGAGCTTCCAAATGAGCTATGTCTTAAAGTTGAAAATCATAATGCCTTGTATGGTAACGTACAAAAGTGTGTGTGCATCTTTTTGGGACACCCTGTATTTAAATTTTCTTAACACAGAAACTATTTTATAGAAGATTGTAGCATTATTGTTGGAGACCTTTACAAAAATATTGTATTTTAAAGTTGTCTGTGTAAGCTAGTTTTAGCAAATGTAGGTAAATTTAACGATCCATAGAATGAATTTTCAAATAATAAAGCAGCATTAGTAACCGATGTGTCCCCTCATTAGGTGAGGAGCGGATTACACATCAGTTGAGTAAATTAATTACATGTATTTTTCTTTTTCATTTAAAAAGGGAGATAGAATTTTGCTTGGATATTCATTTACAGTAACTATATTTTTTAGGCTTTCATACAAAAAAGAAACAATAGATGAAGAAATCATGGAATATAGTGTCTAATAATTACTGTATTTAAGAGGTGAGCTGCTTTTATCTAGAAATCAGGATAACAAAGCCTTCAAATAACAAAAAAATGTACAATTCTTACTTTATTTCATTATTTGGAAAATCCTCCATAGTTTTCAAAGACAGAACTCGTTTGGCAATGCCTACCACATAACAATCTGGTCACTAGTGATGAGCATGTGGCATCTGGGATGAGGAAGATCGTGGACTGGCTTACCATTCCAAAATGTTTGACATTGCACCCTTAAGGAGATGAAAGTTTTCTCCACACATTGCCATTCAAACAAGCAGGAGCCGACCAGTAGCTGATCTGATTAACGGTCTCGTTATTCAAGATGACTAGAAAGTAGGGGTGTCTTTTGCAAACATTGGTGATTTTGATTTCATTCTGATGCTGCATTGCTATGCTAATTTTGTGTGTGTTTGTGTGCAGCCTTTAATCAAATCTATTGAAGCATTTCAGAATTATTTGGTTTTTGGCCAGCGTTGTAAGAAAATAAATAGGTTTTTTTAACTTGTAGTTCTTCACAACTCACCTTTTTTTCACTACCATCATATTGAAACATTTCCCTCTTCAGTATTCAATATATATAGTTTTACTTGTTTATTAAAATGTGTTGTGTTTGTCCCTACCAAAGCCAAAATAAGTATCCAACTCACCTGTGATTTGCTCCTGTGAACACACAAGAAATATTTTAGAAAAATAGCAACATTTTCTGATTTAGCAGAAAAAAAACTTTGTTCCAAAATTAATCACTTGAATGGTGGATGGATGTAGATGTAGATCCCACTTCAAGAAAGAAAAAAGATTAAATTTTTTTACCATGTGTGAGATTCATATTTTAACCATATCTTTAATAAATGAACCATATATATACCTTTTACAGAATTTCCTAATAAACAGTAATTTATAATTACTCTCAAATATTTTCTTTTTTCCATTGTTTAATTTATTATGTATGTATATAAAAATATAGCACAAAACACCTCATATTCACAAATTCATTGCAACAGTCCCTTCTGTTACCGGTATTTTGATAAATGTCAATTAGATAAAGATCCAGAGATTGTTGGCCATGGGAAATGCCTGAAATCTCCGTGTTTCTCAAACAAATAACAAACAAGGCGAGCATCATGTATAGGAGCATTTTCATTTTGAAAGTATCAATCCCCATCAGGGTACACAAGGAGCATTGCTAAATGAAGTTCATTGGAGATTATGCTGAGATAAGCTTTGTCTGTCACCCTGCCTTCTAAATGGACCAAAGGTATACCAGTATAACATGCTCAAATCCATGAATTCATCACCAAAGGGGAATTTACAATTAGGACCATGAAAAAGGGGTTGAGTGATTGATGTAGCTTTTCGCAAATCTCACTTCCATCTGTGCAAAAGGTGGGACCATGAGTCGTCAAACCACATCAATTTTTGTCATTATCCTCAGTCAAATTTCTGAGCTCCATACATCAGATGAGACATCCTTGCATATTGATAGCTGTGATCAGTGGTTGACACAGTGGCCTTTTCCTCCCATAGTGCATTTGTTGCAGCATTCCTTCCTAGAAACAACAGTTGGAGATAGGTGTGGATTGGGCTGCGATGAATATGTCTCTCTCAGGTGATCTATTGTTTGATGACAGTTGGACTTTATTATTCTGTCTTACTACCTTTCTCTTATTTCTCTCACTATTTTTAAGCAGGTACAGTCCCCCTGCACAGCTCACAAATTGCTTCACCTTTTCCCATTGCTGATAGATGATCAATGTCTTGGAGCAGTCCATGAAGCCAATTTTGTTCACTATGGCACCTGTTGGACATGAACAGGCTATAATGCCTTTTTGAATGCTACAACACCTTTGCTCTTCCCATATCTGTTAGATTGACTATAGATGTGTTTGTCCAAGTCATATATTCAGAGTGCCAGGGATTACCATTCACATCAGGTGGTTAATCAAATCTGCACCTGTAGCTCAGGGCAGTCCATAGTCTGAAAGGGTACATAGGTCCTAATAAAGTGGACAGCCATCATACATACAACAGAGGAGCAGGGGTCAACCATCAATATATCATTGGCACTTGCTAGCCTGTGCCATTACTAACAAATAATTTGAAAAGTTCCAGAGTCCATGATGAATAGTTTGATTTTAAAAATATAGTTTTGCAAAAGTTGACATTTGTTTTGCTGTTGGATCATTAAGATCACATCACACACTACACACTCTACTGGAGATAAACATTGAGATTAATCATACTTTTCTAATTAAATATTTTAGCATGAATCTTTATAATTTTGTACTCTCCGCCTTGGATGCAGATAAAAAGCTTCCAAATCCAGCTGCAGTTTTATGACTGCATTTATCGCGATACATCTTCAAAATACGTCCATTGCAAACATAAGAGAGAAAGATGAAGAAACCTTGAAGACAGTTTAGGATGATGAATGGGTACCAAAGGGGATCGTAGTTAATAGTAAAAGCAACCAAACCAAACACCCAAGTGGCTCCGGTCAGGGTCGACAGCTTGCAGTACACCAGCAAGTGATGCTGATTAGAAGGGCTGCTTTTTCTGATCTTTGATGTTTTGCGAATTTTGATCACGGTTACCACAAAAAACAGAATGTTGGTGATGATGGCGAGAAAGTGAGGAAGAGCAAATGATAGAGCAAGAGAGCTGGCGTTGTTGAAGTAGCAGATAGGTCTGCCATATCCGATGTTTTTCTTGCCCATCAAGAAATAGTTACCGAGAATATTTGCACCAAAGATCATTTTATGCCAGAAGTGGGGGAATTCTGGTGAAAACAATGGCAGAAATGTGGCAGCAGTGTGGCGATGGCGCAATCCAACTGCGATATAAGGCAAACTGCGGAGCTGGCTGGATCAACTCTGTATCTGATAGGCAGAAATCGCATCAGATCCATGTGGATTGAAGCTGCTTTATTTCGGCTGGAGCTCGTCCCCAGATCTATGACCCTGACCGGAATGCCTTGTTGGGGGGGGGTGAAGGGAGAATGGGAGAACTGACTGACTTATTCAGCCTATACTCCACACACTAACAAACACAGTACACAAACATCATTGAGGGCCTGTCTGCTTGGGTAGACAGATGTGTATATCAAAATTAGCTGAGACGGAGCCATATCTTTCCATCTCCCCTCCTCCCCCTTTCTCTCTCTGATCTTTATTCTATGTCCATTTGTACCAGCGGTGACTTAAACCCGATTTCAAATGAAATTCGTAAAAATCCAGGGTTATAAAACAGGATATCAGATGCATTAATGCTAAAATACTATTGGTTTTCAAATGATACACAGCTGGATCAGAATGCCTGTCGTTATACACCCCACCAACAGTTTTATTTGAATCTTTCTTATATACGAGACTTCATATTCATATATCGTGGGGCATGTTAGAAGCAATACTTGTTTAGTATTACAATAGCAGCTAAAAGACTTTAAAATGGTTTTGGAATTTTGTAAATAATTTACTTAGATGTAAATGGTTATACTAGATTTTTGTTATTATTTATAATATTATAACTTTATATAAGTATTTTTAAATTTTTCTATTTATTATTCGTATTATTGCTACTACAGTTCATGTACCCTTTATCTGTACATCTGAAAACCAAAATCCAAAGGCTTTTTTTGAATGCACCAGTCACCACCAATTTGTACAGGAAATCTGAACTGATCTGACAAGAACTCTGCTGATCTGGACCTGACCTCTGGTGCGAGAAATCCAGTAGTTTTATCAGCATGGTTCATAGTCACTGGTCCTTCCTTTACCTTGTGACTTTTGTGGTTATTTAATGCATTTTTGCTTTTATTTTACAGTGATCATGTAAGAAAACCCATCAGATACCTTTATGGGTAACAGTAAGAAAAGGAAGAGAAAGATTATTGCAAAGACTTGACTGTGGTGCATCTGTGGAACGATTGAGTGGGTAGAGTAATATGGGGTGTGTATCACTACAATATGTGATTTAAAGAAGCAGGAAGACCAATTATTGAAATTTTACAGTGAAATTTAATCTAAAAAATTAATGAATATGCATAGGTTAAAAAAAATATGAATTTGATCATAACATATCTGAAAACTGAAATTATCTGAATTCCAATACACAGTCAGCGCCCAAGTTTTTCAGATAAAAAGGATACTTGACCTGTATTTTACTGTTAGACAAATATCATTGTAATTTATTCACCTGTGTTTTAAATGTGTGCAGAATGTGAGTCTATATTTTGTTTATTTTTGGGGAATTAATAACAATCTTTATGAAAAACACAATTTACGGATTCTATCATCAAGGTTTCCTATGTAGCTTAATAGTAGTTTGTTATCTATTTTGCAGCAAAAGGTAAAAACTGCAATTATAATTTATTGTTGCTCTTGCTATCTTATACTACTGCAAGATGTCTAATTTCTAGATAGAACCTGTCAAATTTTGTGTGACTTTGCTGAACTTATAGTTGTACATTTTTCACAAAGTTCACCAGAATTAAGGCACCCTTTCAAAAAAACAAAGTGTCTGATATTTTAGATGTGAAAATTTAAATATTAATTACAATATCTATAGAAAGTATCTGCCAAGTAAATATAAAGCTGACAGTATTTTATTGATGGGAACCGTTTTTAGAAAAATTATATGTAAACCTCATGGAAGCCATTAGTCTGCACACAAAGGAACTGATAGGATGTTATAAAAGTTTGTGTGCCTATTTCTCTTATTAATAATATTTTTTTTTTTTTTACTGCTGGATGTGAGAAATTTTGGAAATTATATCTGAATAAGAAAAACACTTCTATTGTGTTGACATAAAATAGTAAAAAACAAGTTAAAGTATATATATGTACATTATTAAAAGAATATTAAATCGAAATTTAAATAAAACTACATAGTGGTGTAGCGGGCTTGTACTAAAAACAAAGAGAGAGACACTAGCATATGGAAAACGGAGTACAACTGCAGCTGCTTCTGTCCAGGTGAGATCGTACCCGGCACGCTATTGGCTGATGGTTGGGAGGCGGCCAATCAGAGCATGGTGTTTTGTGTCCAGGATGCTGAATGGCTCAGTGACAGCATCATCTGTGGTGCTGTTGTCCCGCATCTCGCCTCGTCCATTTCGGCTTCACATCTCGCTGCGTGTAGTGTTTCTCTGCGGTGCTGTGCTTTGTGTTTTACGTTAAAGTTTGAACTTTATTTCAATCCCTGCAATGCCACCAAAGCATCCTGCATCTTCTAAGTCTTCTGAACCTGAATCCAAGCGCTCAAGGAAGACTCTACCCATCGTCGAAAAGGTGAAACTTCTCGCGGCTGTAGGGCGCCACTTTGGCCTCAATAATGAATTTACAGTACATTATATTAAGGAGGATGAGAAGAATATAAGATCAAACGGCAGCTGTTTCTTTCAATAAAACTGCCAAGAGGGTTGTAACGTCGCGCAATAAGGTGATGATGGTTAGGATGGAATCTGCATTGTCTCTCTGGATTAGTGATTGCAGAAAAAAAGAATATCGTGCTGGATAGCAACACAATCCTCACAAAGGCGAAGTCTCTGTATGATACGTACACTCAACTTGCTCAAGATCGCGGCGCCGATGAACACATGGAAGATGAGATGGACATTGACGACGACGACGAAGCAGGTCCAAGTTCTCCCAAGAAAGCAACCCCATTCACTGCCAGCAAGGGTTGGTTTGACAAATTCCTGAGGCGCTATGGAATTCGAAGCGTTTCGTTGCATGGAGAAGCTGCCTCTGCCGATAAAGTTGCTGCCGACCATTACACGTAAGCGAGACGTTCAGAGAAATTATAGAAGGCAGTGGCTATAAGCCCGAACAAGTCTTTAATATGGACGAGATGGGCTTATTCTGGAAAAGGATGCCGCCTCGTACCTTCATTATGAAGGAAGAAGCCAAAGTCCGGGGCTTTAAAGCCCAGAAGGATCGCGAGACTCTCATCATATGTAGGAATGCTGCAGGCTTTATGATAAAGCCCGGCCTTACTTACAAATCCAAAAACCCAAGGGCTTTGAAGAATAAGAATAAGAACGTCTTGCCTGTGTATTGGATGCACAATCAGAAGGCGTGGATCACAAAAGTCCTCACTTCTGATTGGTTCCATCAGTGCTTTATCCCAGAGGTCCAGCGTTATCTATCAGGAAAAGGCCTCGATTTCAACATGCTTCTGATTATGGACAATGCAGGAGGTCACGCCATTGACCTGTCGTATGAAGGTGTGAAAGTAGAGTTCCTGCCACCGAACACCACATCACTCATCCAACCCATGGACCAAGGCGTTATTCGTGCGTTTAAGGCGCTTTACACAAGACACACCCTTCAACACCTGGTTGAATCTATGGACGCGAACAAAGACTTCTCGCTGAAGGCGTATTGGCGAGACTACACAATCACTACCTGTCTCATCAACATACAGAAGGCCATCCAAGACATGAAACCTGAGACAATTAATGCCAGCTGGAAAAGATTATGGCCAGAAGTGGCAAACGTCTACAAGGGATTCACGCCTGAAGAGATAAACCACTCAGCTGCGGATAAGGCCATGAAGCTGGCAAAATTGTTGCAAGGAGAAGGCTTCGAAGATATGACCTCCGATGACATCAATGACCTGATCGATGCCCACTCGCAACCATTGACAGTGGAAGATCTGACGGAACTGACGAAGTCTGCAAGCGAGGAAGAGGAACAAGATGAACCGGGGGCTGAAGAAGAGGAGGTTGGTCTAGATTTTTGTGAATTCCATTTCATTGACAATCTCCATAATATATTGTATGCTATGCGGTGAGTATTAGGCCTCCATAAAAATGGTATCAGTGGCATTAATGGAAGAAAATACTGAAAAAGTATTATTAACATATTTACAATAAAAATTAATTAGAATGCTGATCAGTAAATTGTGATAATTATTCTCTAATAGAATGTGAAAATATTGGCTAGGTTGATACCAAGCAAAGATCCTATGGCCAAACTGTCAATTTGAATGTACAGTTTATCTCTGAAAATTAAATAATCATCAGAAGTAGCCAAAGCTAACAATTTATGCATAACTTCTTCAAGAATTTTAGGAGCAACAATAGCACCATGATTGAATTTGTTAATTAAAAAAATTAGTGATAAAATCAAGATACATGTTCACTAGATTTAACTACCCATGACTTAAAATTAGGTTTCAGAGGACATTCTTATTTATGAATTGTAGGGAGTTCTGCCACTTTTAAAATTCAAGAATTTTTACTTATGAAACATCTAAATCATTTTAAATTTAAATGCAACTTCTGTTTCCTTTTAACATTTTTCTTTAAATTTTCCATTTTCATTGTCTTCTTTTCCTCAACTCTGTAATGTTATATTGTATAAATCACAATTTCTTTTTTATTTCTGTTCGTTTTTTTTCCCCCTTTATAGTTGATGATGAAGTCAGGTCAGTTTATTTACCATTTTTTGTAGTAGTTATATACCACGGTGACTTTTTGTTTCAGAGATAAATGAATTATATGCAGACAAAGCAACAGTTGGGAATATCTGAAAATTCGACTTGATACACTATGATACATCCCCTCATTTATTTGTAGCTTGGGAAAACTTACATGGACTGATTTAATACTTGTAATGGACTTGATAATTTTATGCTTTGTGCATGAATTAATAATCATCATATTTTTCCTCTTTGAATAAACATGCACTCATTATATCTGAACAGCCATTATGATGATGGGGACAGTAAAATATTACTTCCTTGTGCTCGAGTTTAATAGAGATTAATTTGCCTATAATGGTAATCTAGATAGTATTTATAATGTATCATAATATACAGAGCAATCGATATCTCCATTGTTTGCTATCTACAATGCAAGTAGATTCTTAACATTCATATGAAATTTACTTTTTTTAAAATGGTTTATGCAATTTCAATGTAGTAATATCTTATTATTAACTGTAAAGCCACTCTTTTTCTTCCATTAGATAAAAGATGAAATTAAAAATTTTTAAAAAAATTCATTTCATGCTGGTGTTATAATTACAAAAAGTACAGCCTAAATGGAGTTGATTTTCTTCGAACCTGGAGAGCTTGCCAGTTTTTTTTTCACACTATTCTTTAATGCTACACTGAAATAGGATATTGAACAGAGATATAAACAGGTGACTGTTTAGTATCATTGCTCACTCATTACAAATGAAAGTTCATCATGTTACTGTCAATCATTGTACCGAAATGTTATCTAAACTATCTACCTCTTTTGTATTCTGGAGATTCTATATCTAGACTACTATAATAGTCTTAAAGGGGTTTGATCAGAGATTTGCAAAGAACTAGAATGCTGGAAATCTTACCTAGGTTTTAAGACATGCACTCTCACAGTGCATTAGACTTCATTTTTTTTTTTGTCTTTTATTTATGTTATTTTTGGGGAATCTGTTTACATTTTGTTTTTAGTTTGTCTGAGGCTTAGATAGTTGTGCTTTGAATCATTTAAACGCAAGCTGTTTTGTGTTCTTAAACGGGAACTGATTCAGAAGTCCGTGTGTGTGTGTGTGTGTGAGAATTTTCGCAAATGCCTGCCGGAAATGATTTCGGCCAACGAAAATGCTGAAGTTGAGGAGGATGAAGAGTCGCAGTGATTGATTCCAAGAAGGAAGTGTAGTAGTGAATAAATACTCATCGGTTTCCGAGAAATTGTGTTCACTGCATTTAATCAAATTTTTCCTAATGATGTTGTAATGTGTCGTTCTATAATAATTGTTCATCTCAAAAACTGTCATTTTAGACTAAGTTATCATGACTTTCTTTCTCTGAGACTCCAATATGGAAAATTTATCCACATGGAGATATTCCGCCATTTTTTTAAAGAATCTATACCTTGGCTAATGCAGCATGGAGCATAAATAAGGTGGCACACTATTTGCAAAAAGACAGCTAGTGCGCCATGCTGCATTGACTGAGGTAATACAGAACACACAGCATTTGAATATATTGTCTTTTTTATTTAAAAACATCTTCATACAATAATAATTTAAGGTGACATAAGAAACAGATACTTAAATTTATTAAATATTTCTAAATCTGTATACTACTATAAATTCATTTCTAGAAGCATGATGCATAAAAGAAATGATAACAGAATCCTATCAAGTTAGAAGAGATTTACTGTCTTGAGCATTAGTGAGTTGAATTTTAAAATGTTCACGTGATCGATATTTGTAATAGTTGTAAAAATAAAACAAATTTTAATGCAACTTTTTTAAATGTAGTAAGCTTTGGGATATGTAGATAATTCAAGTGAACATGGACATTCAAAACACTAAAATTCAAACACGTTGTAACAATTCCTTAATGAAATAAACTCTTTAAAAACAAGAAGCAACACAATAAATTATGAGCAAAAAAAAATTTAATAAAACTTTATTTTATTAGTCTGCATTTAAAAAAAAAAAAAATTTTTATACATTAAAGTCCAGAGATATGGCACCATGGATTTCACCAAATTTCCAACTAACTTTGGCCAGAAATTTTATTATTACATGCTGTTCAAGGTACAAATCCATCTTTGCTTCTGCCATATTTTGGTGGGATTTGAAACAAAATCGTGTTATTTATTGCCTGCCACTAGAGGTTCAAGCAATGTTGTCGTGTCTATAGTTAATATAATACCTTTCAGTGATAGTTAGGTCATGAATACACTGATTTAACCTCATAAATACCTTTTTAAATAAAGACAAATTTTTAAAAAATATTTATCCTATTATATTTTCTGTAACTAAATATTTAAACTTTTTTAAAACTTTAATTCGTGTGTGTGTGTGTATTCTAATTTGATTTATTAAGAAAACATTTACTCAACAGTTTTTATTTTTTTAAATATTAATAATAATAATGTATTAGTATTATTACTATTTAATTAGAAAGACTTGTGGATTATGAAAACGTCAGTATGCATAATAAATCATCATCTATCCCATGATTAAATCACAGGGTAGAGTTTATCACAGCTTTATATGAGCCAATGATCAACACATCACTGCCATATTTGAATTTGTCTATTCCAGCCGCAGCAAGCATAAGTGCTGGGTAAGACAGGGTGGCACACTACATCCATGGATATATCAAGCTCAGTGTTTAAAGTTTTAAGTTTCTTTCCAGTTCCATAGAAGTATATATGAATTTGGCCATCTGAACTACCAGTAACAACCTGCGAGCCATCTAAACTTATATCAAATCCAATATTATATCCCAAAATCTGTAAAAAAAAAAGAAAAAGAAAAAAAGATTTGTTCAGAATATCAATAAAAAGATAAATGGTCTAAATAGAAAGAAAAATTATGTGAAGCTGAAATAAAATAATGTATTTTAATTAGAAGCAAATGAGGCAAGACACTTTTCATTCCACAAAACTAAGGCAGAGACAGCAGCCATGTTTACATGGTACCAATGTAGTTACAACACATCACACCTTGAAGACTTCTAACGAGAGTTCTTTATTGGGGAAAAAAAACAACAAATCTAAAAGATGAAATTCTAACCAAAAAATACATAATTACTAAGAAAAAAAAAACAACTAACATTTACAAATTTTCTTTTTTAAATTTAGAATCTCAATTTTCTGTTTGTGAAGCACATTGTGGAATGGTTTTTAAAATTCAGTAACAGCATGGTTAATATAGTTTAACAAAAACCAAAAAAAAAACTTAGTTTATTTAGAAGCGCAGTCAAGCAAAATTAACCATTTGTAAAAAAAAAAAAAAAATAAAGTTTTATTATGTTGTACAAATACCTAATGGTTTTCCTCAATTTAAGATGCACCAACATTGCTATGCAGTTTCTTTTCCTTATTCCAACTCAAAATCAAAGATGACCAATAAGAAAGTTATGGAAATAACGAGGAATCCACATTTTTTCATGTTTTTCTGTGAAATGGACTCTTCAACAATGATAGAAAATAAATCTTAGAACTGCAGAAAAGTAGTATTCTTATGAATTTGCTTTTTAATGACCAGGGTGAGTTTCCTTTTCAATATCTAAGAAACAAAAGTGTACCTTATGACTTTCAAATCTTTTGGCTTTGTTCATCTTGTAGGGCCTGTTTGTGGAAAACTGTGCGATGTAGCCACCTTGTGATTGTGCAAGGAAGTGACCTTCATTGGGGTGTAACTTCAGTCTAGGGCACGTGTATTTTTCCTGTAAAATGTAAATAATGGTAAAGGAAGGCAGGCTTGGTTTATGGATGCCTTGCTTATGTGCCAATGTCAGCATACAGGTTCAGAGAAGATGAAAGATAAGTAAACAAGTTAGTGTTGTAAAAAGGCTATTTGCTTTTGTATCTGTTAAATAATTTTTTTTAGAATTTCCATGAAAGAAATATATTACATTTTCATTAGATATATTGAATGAAAAGATTAAAACTTATTTATTAACATCTGGATTAAAATAGCTTAGTCATCATGTGAAAATACATTCATTTACAAGTACTTTATGCATAGCTCGTCACTAAAAATTATCATCCGAAACTTAGTATCTTTCTTCTAAATTATTATTATTAATTAGTTACAAATCATCTATTTTTAACACAGATGTTTGTAGTTTCATAACTGTAACTTTAATGGATAAAGGTACCTGACAGGCCATAAATTTAAAAGAAGAAGAAAAACCTTTTCAAACATGACTAACATTTTTCTGGTTTCTAAAACGCTCAATCTTTTATATTTACACAGCTGTTACTTTATGCATTATTATTATTATTATTTTAGGAAAAACTTCAAAATTATCTAGAATGAATTGGATTTTTAAATTTTAGGCTTCATTTTTCTCATTTAAATCTAAAAATATAAACAATCTGTCTATCATTTCATTATTTCATTGCTAAATATCTACTTTTCTACTGTGAAAAATGGAAAAAAAAAGAAAGGAAGTAATATTGTATAACCAAAAACTCCTTATCTTAACATTCTACCAAAAGTTGATGAGGCAAGTCATCACACGCAGGACCTTTTGTGACTATTAACACACCATGCGACACAGTACGCAGATCTATTTTATCAGTGTTCTGAGAAAGTGTCAGCTAATTTGCTACTGCCTAGCAACTCACTCTGAGTAACTCAACGTCCTTATAGGTAAAAATCAAAACACGACTCCTGTGAATACTAAGTATGCCATGCCAACTGATCTGGGTTGCTCATTGGTTGACCAGAAAAAAGAGCCCAAGAAGAATAACTTACTCACTCAGTGATGTTGTTGTTGAACCCACATTCTTATTTTCAGCATTAGTGACTTTTGATTTGTCTGCGAATTCAGAATGCACATAGCTGATGAAATACTTTATCGATGTGATGATGGCGTTGACATTGGACCTTTCAAAACTAAGCTAATAAATTAGCAAAATGTAATTCAAGTGAAACCACAAGATTCTAGAGAAGAAACAAAATCTCTCCACAAACATAGCAACTATTTTTAAAAACTAAAGTTTAAAAAAGCTGGCATCTGATCAGATGATTGCGTGTGAAGCAGAAAACATTGCCAGAGTCTGGAGAGCAGACTGATGTTTTTAAAGTGGTGAATAACAGCATTATCAGTGATAAGACGAAAACCTTATTGTATATGCCTCACAAATAAATAGGATTTACAAGCTTGCTGCACTTATATGGTACATCCTGTTCATTGATATTTTCGTATTCTGGCTGAAGAGAACCTGCATAGTGATCTAGACACTCCATAAAAAAATTTTATGCCACTGGAAGCTAAGTTCAGTTGTTCAGCAAAAAATAAAAAAAATGCCTATCTTAGATGGATGTAAAAAGGGAAAAAGGATGGCACTGATGCCAGTTTCAAAATGATTACAAACAAATCTACATTGGCAGAAACGGCTTTAATAATGTGTGTGTAGCCTCCAGTGACCCCAATACAAGCTTATACACATTTTGATATTGACCAAATCAGACAATCCAGTTATCATGAGATGTTGACACCAGGGCCACTTCCACTAGATCAAAAGACTGGGCAAACTTGACAATTGCCTCCCTAAGATATTCTAACCGTATTCAATTGGACTAAAGTCTGGAACATGCAGACCACACCATGTGAGTGATGTTGCAGACCTGAGATACAGCATTGAAAATGTGCACAATGTGGATGGGTATTGCCATTCATAAAGATGAAGTTTGGACCTTGCTGTTGGGCCAGAGGAACAACTACAGGCATAATGATCTCGTCCCTGGATCTCACACCAATTGTGTCACCTAACCTAATGTTGATAAAATCAGTTCTTCAGCCAACATGAATGTCAGTCAGCCCATGCTATCAGGATGCTCCCACCAAATAAATCATGCTGGGTAAGGACACAATTAGCAAATCATTTTGCATCTTGTCTACAGACTCTGGTTCATCCATCATTGATGGATATGCGAAATACAGCCTCATCAGTAAAAACCTCCAACTGCAATGTTGTGTCGTCTAGTACACGAGTAACTGTCAGTGGTGTTATGTTAGAAGAATACATAGCAGTGGTATTCTGGACTAAATACTACTAACATAAAACCTGCTGTAAACAATCTGTGTTGAAACTCCATGGTTAGATGCTCTTTGAACATCATTTTGAAGAGATCATGATGCTGAAATATTGCTGCTTCTGGCAAAAATGACAAAATAATCTTCAAGAGGAAGGGTATAACCCTTGGGTAACTCGAACAAGCTCTCCAAGAACTGATCAGTTATTTGGTACCTTGTTATTATCTTGAAAATGACTGCAAAGAACACTGTACCAGGAAGCAGTGGCAATCTGCATTATCCTTTCTCCAACCATCCCAGTGACCTGTCTCCTTATTTTGCATTAAATGATGATGCAAACTAAAGCTAAGCAATATGCAAATATAACAAAAACATAAAACTTTTTTCTTTCTATTGCTAATGCTAATTAATCATATTATTTAAAACTTTTGTTTTAATTAAGTTAGTATTCAACAACATTGTATTTCATGTTTACCTATTTTATGCACCATTTCACACGCAAAGTTTAAAAATTTTCTTTCACTGACCTCACCAAACCCCAAATTTCTTTCCACCTTGGTACAAAACTAAAAAAGGTCAGGAACCAACCCCCTGTTATAGAGGAAATGGTAATGGGATGTGTGCAAAGATATACACAGATTGAGAGGGAGAAAAGATTTGCATGCAAGTTTCCAAGCTTGCACAATTTTAGGAAAAAAAATGATTGTTCAATACATGTTCTTTCTTCAATATGCAAAGTCCTTTCAAACAGAATATGAACACTACAGGCTTGAAAACAACCACCTGCCACTTCTTTTTGGTTAGATGTATATGTTAAAAGCTATAACAAAAGAAACAAAATGATTTACTGGCTACTACTTCACATTAGTAGACAATCTGACAAAATCTCACTCTTATAGAAAGAAAATTGTTTGTTTTAAACTCTTTAAAATTTGTATTTTAACTGCACTCTTTTCTAGTTCCAAAATTGAATATTTTACTTTTTTTTTTTCCTTTAAAGGCATAAACAATTAAAGATAATCCTTCATTGAGATTACATTTATAAAACAAACTGGCTCTTCAGATATAAGGAAATAAAAATTGTCAGTGTTTACTACTAAAACACTACATCAGAAATTGATTCTGTAACAATGATTTTCCATTACTCTTTTTCTTCAGCAGAAAGTTATTTAGTCTTCAAAAAATCAAAAACTGGCAAACACTTGCTGTTTTAATCTATATGAGAGCCCGATAATCACTTAACCAGTTCATTTCCTCACCTCAGGGGAGGGGTTGACCTCCATATGAGCCATAACGGCTTTACCTGCCTATAGTAAAAGTGATTATGTACCTATATAATTGCATATTTAACATCTTTTTATCCAGTTACTGCAACATGAAACTAACAATAACAAAATAGTTTATCTTGTTACCTTTTAAATTTAAGAAAAAAAAGAAAGTTTGCTTTTGCCCCTACCCAGAAGAAAGTACAGTACAACATCTTTACTCAAAGCTGCTGCTAAGATTGTATTAAAAAATGTATGAGAGCTGACCAGAAAATAGAAATAATATATACGAGGGGAAAAAACAACAAAAATTCTATCCAAAAATAATCTCTGAAAAGGTTTTAAAAATTTTAAAAAAAAAAAAAGAATTTATATTATTTATAGAAGCTGGTATAATTTTTCTAATTAGATTTATTACCAAATTAGAACTTATGATAAGACAGGAAGAGGAGAAATTACATTTTCGTGAGTCTATGACACCACCAAACATGAATATTCTGCTACATACATCTAATGGACAGGAGACGTCCATAGTGCACATCCAATTTTTGTTGCAATACTTCTAGATTTCTCTTTTCACATTTCTAAAATCCAGCATTTGTACTACAGCACAAAATTTCTGCTATAAGAGCTACAAATTTAAGTAATTTTTCTTTTTTAATTTGTGATTCTCACAAATATGTGTAGCTTGCTTAAACAAACTGGAAACGTGGCGTTTATATCAGCCTTTTACAGTGCATACCGTGTGGATGTTTCATCATTAGCTACACCATTAAATTTATACTCAACAATACCAAAGGAACAAAAGACAGCTGATTTACTGCTACAAGATGATAGATTGCTACCAACTCACTGCAATATTGAAAAAAAAAAAAAAAATATTTATTAAAACATTTTTTGTAACAGATTTTAGGTAAACCTTAAAAGCAGCAGTCCAACAGAATGTTTAACATGCCAAACTTCAAGTGGTTACAAGGAATGTACTGCTTTCCCTAAAACTACTACTTAAAGATACCAGTAACTTAGCATTTATAAGTGTAAAATAATTGCAATATAATGTTAAGCAATAATTTTGTAAAATTTAAGTATTTATTCTCAGTGATAATTTTATTTATTTTTAAAAAAATAATGTGTTATGAACTATTTACATTTTAATCACACATGATAATCTAAACTATACTATTGCAGAGATGTTATTTTTAATAGAAGGCAATGCAAGGATAAGTACACGGATATTTCGATTAAGATACCCCTAAAAGTGGTGCTTAGAGCTTGTTCTCACAAAATACTCACATGGTAAATCTGGTTGGAAAGAATAACTCCAGACCTGAAATCCCATGCCATGATGTTTCTGTCTGCTGAATCTCTGCTCACTAAGTCAGATGAAGAAAAGAACTCTGTACCATTGTGTGAAAATAGCAAATCTTGAATCTGTAAAAACAAAAGAGTATAGTTTGTAGTTTCAATAAATACCATTATTATAAGCCTAATTGTTTTATATACAGATTCTTTCATAAAAATTTGGAAAAGAAACAAAATAGTTGGATACCTGGTTCTTACACAACCATGTTTACTGTTGTATCTAGAGTTTAAGTTGCTATTGTGAACTTTAAGGCAAATGATAAAATTGTAAATAAATATTTAGATGAATTACTATTAATTATTATACAGTTTAGAACAAAAATAAAAAAAGATCTATCATTATTAACTATACCAAAAGATATGAATATAAGCCACAATGTTTTCTGGGTTTTTTCTGTTTATGTCACAGGTTATCTCATTATGAGGTATACCAAATTTATGCCCCGTTCCACCTGCACAGTAAATTACATAAATTTTCTAAATATAAATTTGTTAAATATAGATATATAAGTTAATTTGATCTTCATTAGTAACTATTAGGTAGGTTGTAAAAAGTTTTTCTCCTATCTTTTTGTATTATAATGGTTTTTAACAAATGGCAGGAAATACAATAGGTTTTAACAACAGACACATCTAGTGATGGATTTGTCTCAATGATCATTCTCTTCAAATGCTCAAGTTAAAGAAAGAAAAAGAAATCTTTCAGATTTTACATCAGAATCAGATCTTATAACAAATTCAAGCGGAAGCATTCTTTAGATTTCCGTTGCAAAGCTAAGTAAGCCCCAACCATCGTGTTCTGATTCTTAAAATATTTCAATGGTTTGAAAATGTGAATTATGAAGCATTTTTTTTACATTAGTTAATGACACTGGTAGGAGGGACAAGTTCAAGTTACTGAATCCAGTGTCAATGCATGCAACAATCTTCTGTGATGGGTTATAACATCTAGCTCAGTAAACGTTTAAAAATGAACCAGACAATTTATGCAGCAATAAGCATGTGATTAACCTCTACACTGTTCTTTTCTGCTTGGTTTAGGAAACTGAAACCACGGAGTTTCCTCTGCTGGATGGATGCCCTATGTGTACTTTTGGCATGCAGGTTCAAAGAAAGTAGCATACTATACTACTTGGCAAATATTTAACTCATTCTTACACAAATTTTAATGTCATACACTTCCCCTGTGATGTTGTTTGCTTATTTTAACAACAGACTACTTAAATAGAAACTTTATGGTGATTGCCACAAGAACATTCCCCCCTAATTATTTTGTTTTCTCGAGTTGACCTCTATGACAGTAACATTTAGTCAGCCATCCACTGTAATAAAGGCACGCGGGGCGCGTTCTTTAGTTTCATTAACAGGTAGTGAGTCGGTTACTAACAACAGTTTGCACACCACATACCACCTAGATAAAAATGAGTTACAAAATAATAACAAATTCCTGCTTACTGTCCCAATGTTATCTTTGAAAATATATGACCTAACTGCTGCTGCCGGAGTCCTGGAGTCCCAGCACAAAATGGTTCCACTGCTTCCGGTAATCAGCATCTTCTCATTCTCGGGATAAAACTTTCCACAGGTCACATAGCTCTCATGCGCATACATCTGAACCGGGGTGCCTTGAGGGGAAACAAAAGAAAATAAAGGTAATAACAAACAGAAATAGAAATTAATAAAGAACGACTTTAATATCCATTTTTTCTTCGCTGTTACAACGTGACTCGTTCAATATTACTATGATCCATCCCTCATCGTCCAAATGACATTATTGATGGCATTTATGATGGAATTACAGTTTGTTTGTTTGTTTTTAAGTATGCTAACAAAAAATTTTAGAATTAGAAACACATAAGTAATGAACACTTTCAAATGAAATGTGTAGAGTCTTAGAATAAACGAAACTGTCTACTTTATCACAATAACTAACAAATTCTTTTCCTCTAGCCTTGAATCATTTTAAAATGCATAACAACTTTAGGGTATAAGAGAGCCACCCCCCTCTCTCTCTCAGCTTGGAGAAAAAAATATTCACAAAGCTAAAAGAATAATTTAACTGGGAAAAAAAAAAAGGTTTTTAAATGTTTTCTGACTTTTAGAATATTGTCATCTACCTATGTTTATACAACGGATAATGTTGGTATAGTTTTAGTTTCAAGACGATTATACTACTCAGGTAGGCACATCTGAAAATAGGTTTTTATTTCTCTATGGCAGAATGCAATTGTATAATAGTTTACATAATGTACCAGGACAGTACTTCAGCTTCTGAAAATCACCTGGAATTTAATATAAGAAAGTTACAAAATTTGAATTTTTGCTTTGTTATAAATTCCTGTAGCCAACACGACATAGGCCAGAGGTACTCAATGGTTCAGGGGAAATCTTCTCCATCAGAGCTTGGTACTATCATCCATGGATTCACAGGAATGGTCAATGGGAAAAACATTTAATTGTTCAAAGAGTAAAACGTTCAGACGGAATACCACCAGAGAGATTTCGATTCACAGACTAAGTGAGACCGATCAAAAAGTGAAAGTTCGCTGCTGATGCAAGGAGCATCGAGTCACGAGGGGATGCCCGATTAGAGCGAGGCAGTTACCTCCCCCTAGACCTCGCTTCGCAACCTCTCCACCTGTCAACGTAAGGAAACGGTTTAATTAACGAAAACAAAGAGAACACAATGTTAGTATATATATATATATAACGAATTTCCAAAAAACTGTGACCATCTACCATTAAATATCACTCCTGAGCGGTCTTCACCACCGCCGGAGAGGAGGGCCTCTGCTGATTCCAACCCCGACAGAAGACCGAATGCTCATCATCACCCCCCCCCCCACTTACCTTAACGTCTTCAGGTGTGTTCCGGACTCCCTTCAGCCAATTTAAAATACTTTGGACAGACAGACAGACTAGATAACTTACCCGTCTCGACGTCCGATATCGCCGCCCTCTTGTCAAAGCTGCAGGAGAGGATGCGTCGCCCACACGAGCTCCAGACGGCCGATTTCACAGCTTTGGTGTGGAACTGCAGGGTTCGCGCGCAGGGGTCGGCGAGCTGGGACCAGACATTCCAGACTTTCACGGTAGAGTCCATGGATGCCGAGAGGAGGAGGTGGCTGAACTGCGGGCAGCACCAGTTGATTCTGTTGACGGCGCCCTGGTGAGCGCAGAAGTTCCTGCACGCCGATCGAGGGATCCGGTTTTTCACGAAGCCGGAATGCAGGAGAGGGGCTACTTTCCCGTGCAGGAAGTACAGGTTCCGCCTTCCGGTCCCGGTCCCGGTCCCGGTCCCACCATCAGCGCCCCTGCTCGCAGGCTTCGCCGCCGGGGCCAGGCGACTCCGGCGGACCTGGGCTGCTGGCTCGATCGTGCCGGAAGCACACTCGCCGAGCCCCCACTTTCTGGGCCCCGGTTTCCGGCTCGGCCCTTCTCTCCGCCTGCGCCGCGTTCGCGCGACATCAGCGCCGCCTCCATCCACGACGTCCGAGATGTGGTCGAGGGATATGTCCTTCCAGAAATCGCCATCCGGCAGAGAGATTTTCTGACCCCCTATGTCTATGTACGGTGGATCGGTGTCCTTGTCCGCGTCGGCCAGCTCCGCCCGGCCGTCGTCCGGCTGAACGGCTCCCACGAGTCCATACCGGTCCCGGTCCCGGTCGGGGGGGGCTCCGAGTCGGTCACGTGGCTTCACAGAGGCGGCTTCGCTGGACTGGCTCGAGTCGTCGTCGCTCCGGTCTCCCTCGGAATCCCACCCGCGGTACTGAAGCAGGCATTCCATGCAGAAACCGAGACGTCGGCCGAGCTTTTCACACGGCAGTTAAAAAAATAAATAAATAAATAAACAAAAGTCAATTCAAAACCAGAAGGACGCCCATTGATGCTGGAGCAGCCGTACGCGAATTTCCGTTTCGACCAATGAAATTAGCTCTTACAGAAAGAGAGCGGAAGAAGAAATAAGTCAGCAGCGTCCAATCAGGACAGGCGTTTTGTTCCGACGGAAGTGGATGATGCAACACATGGAAACGGAACTAGTCGAAGGTTGTGCGCTCAGATCTGCATCATCAACTTTTCCCGGTCTGGAACTTGGTATGGAAGCTAAAACAACAGAGGAGTTAAGGGAGAACATGCTGAACGTAAAGGTAAATGGTACCGATGATGATGATGATGATGATGTAGTGAATCCATGGAACGTGGTTTCCAAATCTTCTAGAGGTGTGGATTATGATAAGCTGATAAGTAAGTATTATCGGAACCCGCTAATACACAGTGTTACCTGGAGATTAGGGTGATAACATTTAAAGGGATCGTTTTCGTAGATCTCCGGGCAGGTGTCAGAACGAATTTTGTTGTAGCTGATTGCCTCCTAACCCCAAAGATCGTTAAAATGAGATGACGACAATAATAATAATAAATACATGGATAGGAAGCACCACTGTTATCAGACCAGACCCGCATATACTAATCCCAGTAAAAACGGTGTTCTAGCCTTTCCCGTCTATCTTTTTTAAAAATGTTTCTACCTAAAGTGTCAACAACTATGTGAATTAGTCGCTTGTATCATAGGCCTGCTTATAAATCCTTAAAAAAAGCAAACTAGCATATGAATTAAATTATATATGAGCAAAAATTAGATAACCGTCATATAACTAACAACCCTCTTCCAATTTACCATCGGCAGGTAATAATTGTATGTTTTAAAAATAAAAAAAAAAATCACAAAATGTCGGTGTAGTTGCAAGAATAAAGGAGTATCCTTGAATTTGTGTGTGTTTGTGTCTGTGTTTTTTGTTTGTCTAGGCATTTGTTTATATCCATTGATAGTAGGAAACCTTGATTTAAGGAGAAATTACCATTTCTCATGTGTCTCAGCTAATGGTCATATGCACATGCTAAAAATAAATTAAACTTTGTTACACGTTCTCAGATTTCTATCTTAGTGTGGTTTGTTTAAGGTTGTTACAATGATCACATATGTTTTTCTTTAAGTTTCTAATTAGTTTTTATACCACTAAGATCATCCTTTAATAATTTTGTCTTTAATCCAAATACTTAGTGTGGAAATCTTTGGATAGTAAACTTAACTTTTCATTATTTATAAATGATGTAAAATTTTATTTAAAAGAAATAGGTAAATCTATGCTTAAGTAATGACTATGAACTCAAGAAAAATACACAATGTTTACGTACAGCCAAAATTATAATATGACATGATTTTCAGAAATAGCATTAGAGGTCATCAACTTTGTATGTTGCTGAGATATTTAACAAACAAAGGTCAGTACAAAAATAAAGACTTTGCCAAAATAAGTAAATGCTTAAAGGAAACAGTGCCAACTATATTTTAGCTTAATTTAAACCTTTAAGTCTCTTACATAAAATTTGATCAATCTGCTTATTCTTTCTGCAACATTAGAATTTTTTCAGTTTAATATTTAATTTAAAAAGAAAACAAATAGATGTAAAAGATTCTTTAAACTTTTTTATGCACAATAAAATTTTAAAGTTTTCTGTATTCTATTTTCATTGTTTTTTTTTAAAATCTGAATATTAAAGACAAAAGGTTGTATTCATAATCACTTAGTAAATAAATTATAATTACTTTGCTATTATGCCATTTTAAAAAAAAATTTTGGATATCAATGCATTCTTAAAAAATCAGGTTAAAATCAGTTTTTGCAGAGTAAATTTGAAAGCTGTTTTATTATTCTACCTAAAGTCTACATAGCCCCTCTCAAAATTTACAAAAGCAGCACACACAGCCAGAGTATTTGGAGGATGTTTATTGTTGTACCTACTCACCATGCTTTGTTTAGTTTGCATCTATGTTATGTGAATTATATTATTACACAATGCAAATAAATAATTTTTAAAAAGTAAGGTTAACTATCATGATGGGGATATTTAGATTCAATATAGAGGTTGTGTTTATATGCAGAATGCATTTCATTTTAATTCTTTTTTGGTGAGAAAGCTGTTTTATCTTCAAAATTGTATCAAATTGGCAGGATTTGATTGGACTTTGAACTAATTGTATTTCAGCAAGTCACTAATGTTCTACATTAAAACAATAAAAAGACATTCAAAGTCATTTGTTGTTACTAGAACTTGGGGAAAAAAAGAAAGATTTAACCAGATTTGCACTGAGAAAAGTTTGAAATGAATGAATGCCAAATAGATTGGCGTATCTTGATTATATGTTCTTCATCATTAGTTTAGTTGCTACAAGGAGGAAAAAATTGCCTTATTTGATTTTTTTAAAATGGTTTACACTAGTACTTTCAGTAACTAATTGGTAATTTATTCCATTTATTCTTGTGGGTTTTTTGTAAATATTGATCCATTGTATTTTTTAATGAAGAGCCCAAAAAATTATTACTATAAACATGCTCAAAACCCTTATCTAAAAGTTAGTAAATTTTGCAGCATTCAAACACAAGGAAATTACTTTTCAGACAGAAGATAACTAAATTGCCGTGACAAGCTCCAGAGAGCTAGCCAGTGTCCCTTACATCTGTTGGCTGGTGTTTTAGAGATGCCAGATCAGGTTTCTGTCCAAAGAGATGGCTATTACTTAACCCCACCAAAAAAAAAAGAGACAAAGCTGAAATAAGCCAGAGCAGTAAACTGAAAGGCAGCTTCATGATTAGATTAATCTTTATTTTAGCCAGTTTATTCCAAACAAAAGCTATTCACTGGAGATACTTTAAAGCAAATTTCATGAGAGAGAATAGTACTATCACATTTGTCCACCATGTCATACCATCAAGACTACATTCTGTTGGCCAAGGATTCACATTTGAGCAAGACAGTAAACCAGAATATTTATGAAAATCATGTATGAACCAAAGAACCTGCAGCTTCTAAAAGAAATAGAATGGTCAGTGCAATCCCCAGATTTGTTCCCAATTGAAGAAATCTGATATGAATTGGACAGATTATTGCATGAAAACCAAAAAAAATATTTCAAATGTAAGACATCTAGGAATGTCTTCAGTGTATGAGCAAAAGCATTATGAATGCTTGCAAAAACTCGTACAAACAAGTGTGGCTTCCATGATGAGCCAAAGACTTGAAAATACACTGTTGTCACAATTTGTTATCATATTAGCCAGAAAACAAAATTAATAAACACTTTGAATAACAATATTTCAATATTTGTGGGGAAATGATATTTTTTGTCTCAAAATGAAATAAACTAAAAATAACTTTTTTCCTTCCAGGATTGAGATTTTAAAGTAGAATGTGTGACATTTATATATATGTATATTTTTTAAGAACGTTTTGGCAGTTCCTGTGTGGGCCCAGCCCTTGTGGAACGGATGGAGTACCTCATCGGGAAACCTGTTCATCACTTTCTTAGAAGAAAAATATTTTTTTCTCAACGGTATTTATGTTTTAATTTCTAATTTTTTTTTAGTTTTTTAAAAATTCCATAAAAAGAAGAATATCAGAACTTTAAAATTTCTATGGCTAAGTTTTAGAAGGATCAACAAAAACAAATTATGATCAGTTTTTCTAGCTTTAATTTGTTTTTTCTTGGTACATTGCTTTCTTAGGATTCATTCAAAATTGAGATTTATATTTTTTGTACTAATCACATTTTGCTAAAATTCTTTTGCACCCTTTCCAGACTGTTAAAATGCCTAACAAGCAGGGAAAAGGACACCGTGCCTTGACTGCATACTCTAGATCATGTCTAAGCAAAACTTTAAATAAAGGAACAAGAATATCCAATATGTTCATCTTTGTTTTTAAAACTATATTTTAACCTGTAAAAATTCTTATGATGGGCATAACCTACATGAATGCATTTTCACTTTGAAAGATCAAAACTTATTTGTTTAATATAGTAAAATCTTTTTGGAGTTGACTGATCCCTTAAAATAATCAGCTTTGCCAGCTAATTTTGTTTTGATGTTTTCATGTATACCTTTTAAAAATTTTTATCTGATCTATTCTGACATTGAAATAATACTGTTATTTTAACCAAACACAAACAAATCTTAAATTTTTTTTAGGATTTTTTAAATATAAATTTTATCTGAAACAAATTTTGAAATGCTAATAAAAGAATGAAAATAGATTTTCAGGGGTGTATCCCTTAAAAGCTTTTAGAATTCAGTCTCTCATGTACATTTGTTTGTTTTTTCAGCGACCTCAACCATATCCTTGATTTGTATGAACAAAAGAAACCTTTCTTTTTGTACACTGGTCGAGGTCCATCCTCTGAAGCCATGCATCTTGGCCATTTGATTCCATTTATTTTTACCAAGTAAGTTTATATAGCTGAAGGCCAGCTTATAAAAAAAAAAAAAACTAGATTCAACATTCACTTGTTTATTTTCAATTTTTGCGGAGATAGTTACTTGAGCAGACATAGTAGATTTTTTAAAAATGCATTTATAGAGCAGGGTATTAATGAAATACTATTAGACTTTGACTTTAAGGCATTCAGAAAGTTTTAAATACTGCGTTGGTTCTAAATGACACTTGGATGTTTATTGGAGCTCATCAGAAGGTAGATAATCATTGGATCTTAAAAGGGTCAAAATCTTTCCAAAATTGAAAATGAGACCCAAACCTACCTGCTGTCGGCAATAGTTGATGTGATGCTGTGTAATACGTAAACAATAGCAATATCTCCAAAAGATACTCAAAGTGATTCTACTTATAGTTGCTTTGCTAGTGACAGACAGCAAGAAGAAAAACTCATGCAATTTATGAACTGGACAGCAAACTGTTCTGGAAGTGTTCTGTCTCCCTTGGCAAAGAAGAATAGCATGAGAATAAAACACAAATGAACACAAATCAACTGCACTTTTTATCACTGGTGATCTTGAGCATATTAGGAGACAACTTGACCCACTGAAGAAAGAGGAGTGGCTTTGGCTTTTTCGATGGAAAGAAATGCTTTTATTTTTTTTTTAAGGGGAGGCAATCAGGACCAGTATGGCGCTTCTCTTTTAATATGAAAATTATTTGTTTTTCAAAATATCTACTGACATTCAGATGCCGAAAGTATTTTTTCCTTTTTCTTTTCTTCCCTCTGAAAGGATTTAGCCATCAACATTCTTCCTATGATGATACTTTTACAAAAATTGAACTTTATGATTTTATATTTCACAGATATCTACTTACTCATTAGTTTAAGTCTGAGGAGGAATGTTTTGTGACTATATGCATCGGAAACTAAAATGCTACCTGTAGTGCAGTGCAACTGCAATATTTCTGTTAAAAAAGAAAAACCCCAAAAAAGAACACTTTAGTTTTTTTTTTGTTAACTGAGTTTTCATTAGTTTTATGGAAATATCAGCAGATTTAAAGCTTCATAACTTTTCAAGTGAGTAGTTGACTCTTTAGCTCTTCTGTCAAGAAGATCACAGCGTGCTTCATATAGTGCTGATGTCCACAATTTGATCGATTCTATTACTACTTTCATTTAATGTTAAATTTTTAATAATTCAAGTTACTTATAAAATCTACTCTAATATAGCATGGAATGTTATGGACAATTGTTTCTTCAAATCCTATAAAGAAGAGACATTGATTTTCTAAATTATACATTAGGAGTTTATAGAAATATAAGGAAAAAACTGTATTAAGAGCTTTTTAGTTCTTTATTGAAATTTTAAGTAAAATAATAAAGTAAAAGTGAATTGTTTTAGTCTGAAATATAATCTTAAAATTGTTAAATGATTGGAAGGTTTCAGGTCTGTTCCAGATTTAAAAGAAAACAAACTTCATTTAATAAATAATTTCATTTTTGTACAAAGATTTCATTAATGTTTAAAATTAAATTTCGTCATTCCTTGATGAACGAATTTTTTTACCAGAAATTTTACTGGATATAGAATCCCTTTAATTTTCTTCTATGTAGATGGCTCCAGGAGACATTTGATGTACCACTGGTGATTCAAATGACTGATGATGAAAAGTTTCTGTGGAAGGACCTGACTCAGCCTGAGGCACAGCGGTTGGCTCATGAAAACATCAAAGACATCATAGCTTGTGATTTTGATTCAGAAAAGACTTTTATATTTACTGACTTTGAGTATATGGGGTAAGAGCTTCTTTTTTTTCCTTTCTTTTCTATTGGCACAATGTAACCTTTTTGCCACCACCCTAGCTGGTCATGACTGGCTGGCTGTACCACCAAACAAAAAACAATTGCATATGGGACAGACATTGTGTTCTTCTGAATGTAGGTTTCTTTGTTTGTCTTTTTTGTAACCTTTTCTGTCTCCTCTAGGTTTTACTCATCTACAGGGCTTTAAAAATGTGGTTGCCAAGTCACCATTAGCAACCAAAAATCTAGCTGGCGACCATCTTTTCTAATAATCACCAATTATACCAATAGTAAAAATCACAACTAAGTTAATGATGTTTTAACTAAAACCTCTATGAATCATTATCTTGAAAATTATGGACAACTAAATGATTCAATAAAGTGATATAATCTGGATTTATGATCTCAGACAGCAAGAAAACTGATTTTATGAATTACGTCTAGTTTTAAGGAATGAGTGAGTGGCAAGTCAAGGTCATGCCATAGAAAGTATAGAAATATGGAAGAAGGATGGAAATATGAGTGAAACAAAGAAAGAAAATGAAAATCTTACTATTTGGGGAAGGAAGGACTGTCGCAGTTTAGACCTGTGGGATCCAGTCCAACACTTGATACAGACAGATATTGTTTTCAGAAGATACATAGGGCCTCACTTAGGCAAAAATAAAAAAATACATGTTTCTGTTTTTTTTTGTAATTTCAGACAAAGTCAAGAATTCTATAAAAATGTTGTGAAGGCCCAGAAACTTGTTACTTTTAATCAGGTGAAAGGTATATTTGGGTTTACAGAGAGTGACTGTATAGGTAAAATTGCCTTTCCAGCTATCCAGGCAGTTCCCAGCTTTTGTAGCAGTTTTCCACAGATATTTAATGGAAGATCTGATGTTCCCTGCCTCATCCCCTGTGCCATTGATCAGGTAGGGCAGTGAAATAACTTTTTAGAAAAAATAAACACTATATTCCAGTTTTAACTACTATTTCTAATTTGATTTCATTCCTAAAATTACTAATTTCAGACAATTAAATGCACACAAGAAATAGTTAGATATTATCATTGTGATACTTTGAAGATCATGATTTTGTGTTGTGTTTTGCAGTTCTTTTTAAACGACACTAGAAAAAATAGTGATATCAGCAGCCATTTGAAATATATGCCATACATCATCTTGCTTAAGCATGATGTAAAAACACCTGTTTCAACTTCACCCTCTCATGAGTGCTATTTCACAGAATAATATAAATAATGATACACATTTTTCTTCATATAATGGTAGAGATCTATGTTCAGGGAGCAAGACTATGATTAATTTTAAAAAAGGAAAATTGTTCATCAGTGTGCATCAAATATCTACAGGCATCCAGCCGGCCCTTCACCCACCACTTCCCCAGTTTGCAAAGCAGGAAGAAGTGACTCCTTACCACTGGGGTGAGGGAGAGTTTTGATTAGGGGGAGACTTGTGAATAACTGGTAATGATGCTCATGAGATTAAGCAAAATGCTCATATTAATAACTATTTCAACGTAACAAGAACACTTAATTTTTCAAAAAAAAATTATTTACTACAAAATAAAACTGAAATGCAGAAAGCAGTATTTGACATAGACACTAATGTTATATAATCTCCTGTTCTTTATCTGTTTCTACTTTAATAGTGCACCTCAAAATGATTCTGGTGGATAAAAAAATTGTTTCAAAAATTATATTAGGCTAAAAAAAGCAAAGCAGTTGATCTATAGTTAAGGATACGAAGATTGATGAGTTTGTACTCAAAGTAAGTTGTTTTTTTATTCTAGAAACTTCTAGAGAGCAAAAAGGAAAACTTTTTTTTAAAATTTAAATGAAGGGGGAATTATTTCTTGGGCAATACTTGATTAGACTCAGAAGTTAAGGTTTAAATTTATACTTTGATTTTCCTAGCATCTTAATATCACTTATACATTTAAAATGTCACTACTTTAATTATTGCTGTGACAATAAAGAATAAACTGAGTAACATTCTTTTCTCTTCTGCACTTAACTGGCTGCAAACAAGTGAGCCAGTAACTAAGCACATAGTTAATGCAACCCATCAAGACATTCTGAGAAAGAGAAATCTCCTATTAGTTCCTGAAATGTTTAACGAAAACGATGAAGAAGGGACAAAACAATTTGATTGTGATTTTTGTTTGCTGAATTTCTGATCTGATCTTGTGGAGTTAATTGGACCTTAGCACCGGAGTTCAGTAAATCTTCTCACGGAGTTGATAAACAATGGGGGTAGGGGTGTGAAGCGAAGGCAACTCAAAGTGCCAGTTAATGCTTCAGGTTTGTTTCTTTACCTTGAATTTCCAACTTTTACCACCTTTTGGTTTTCTTATTTTTATTACTTAAACATCATCTATTAGATTTGAACAAGGAACAAGAAATATTTCAAGTTATTATGCTTGCGTTTAAACTTTCAATGGGAATAAAACACTGTAAAATGATGAAATGAAGAATAAAATCTGTTGAGTGGTGGGGGGGAAGCTTATGAATTACTGTAATGATTTCCATTAAGCATCTCTTTGTCTTACCATTTTGACAAAGCTGGATATGAGGTCAGGGAAAGCTTGGTTTTTTTTTTCTTCAAATTTCGACATTTTATGTTTTTATTATTACTGTTGAAAAGTAACTAATACTGCGCCTCATCGCGAAAGTCTCAGACAAGAACTTGTTCAGTTTTAAAACTATAGCTACGCTAATAAATATTTTTAAAAAATGTTATCAAGCCTCTGAAGCATATTTAAGAATAATAAAATATGTATATATATTAAAACTAATATTTAAATTTTAAATGCCAATTATGATTTATTGCCTTGGTGGAATTTTCATGTAAAGTTCCTTGTCATCTTGAATGTACCAACTAAATTTACCCTTCTGCAAAAAAAAATCCAGCCATGAGAATGGAAAAATTTATGATGATATATTGAAAGATGCTAATCAAATTTTAAAAAAAAAAACTCTGTTGCATTTTCCACAAATTCAATGGTGTAAACAGGTTAATAGATTTCAAATAAATACACACATACAAGGAATCATCCACTCTGCTCATTCTCTTTTATTGGCACAGTCAGTGAAAAGTGATTTGTTAGTCTGCACTATGAAAATCTGTCTGAATGTTTTGAGTATGTATACTTTACACAGCAGCTTCAATGAATCGCAGATCTTGTAAACTCATAGCCAGTCATGGTGGTTCCATTTCCTTGGTGATAGAAAGAAAGTGTGAATTAGCCAGTTACTAGAGAAATTATTTTTTAAAAAAGCTACTGAAATGGCTTTAAAGTAAAGGGCAGTTTTTTTGTTGTTGTTTTCTTTAAAATTGTGGCACAGTAAAATCTTTCTGAGAGTACATGTTAGGCAACACATTTAAAAGGTCCATTGCATGTGGTGGTCTAGTGGTGGCTGCTAAGGTCAAGGGCCCGAGTTTGAGTCCCAGTCAGGGCTGGCTAAGTTTGGCACACCTGCCTGGCATGGTTTCTGGTTTCACTTTCGGGTTTCCCAATAGGAGACGTAACACCAACCATTAGTAAAGTTCAAGCAGTAGAGTTTTTCATCTTGGTTTTTCTCACCTGCTTGAACATTATATATGTTTAATTTTTTTATCTAAAACAGTTATTTGACACCTCTGTGATCATGTATGTAGAGCTGGACTGCTATTGGCAGGCCCAGTAACACCCAAAGATGGCGAGTTAGTGATGAGGGCTGGTGTCATGTGAAGATGGGATTAAGTGCATCAGTAGTTGATTCTATTATGTTAGAAAAAAATTTTTTTTCGATCACAATCCAGCACTAAATAAAAACTGAAATGCATGTTTTCAATTGCATCTTAATAACAAAAATGAAAAAAAAATCAAATTTTTGCTGCTATTATTAATGGTACCATATGGGTATTTGCAGGCCTTTTTTGACATTTTCAAACTGCGTGTAGACTATATACTTGTTGATGCGAATACTAGAAAGTGTTAGTCATCTGGCTAAAATGAAATCAGAAGTAAGGAATCTACATTCATGGCACAAGAGAAAATGAAAATAATTGGGACTTTAAAAAAAAAATCTTTTATTATTTACTAAAATTTGGATTGTTCTGATAATCGCCATTTCTATGTTGTTGTTGTTTTTTTTTTGTTGCTTGTTATGCAGCCTAAAAAATTTTAATTGCAGTATTAACGTATTCATTGTTTCTTACTACTATTCTTTCAGGATCCATATTTTCGAATGACCCGAGATGTGGCACCTCGTTTGGGTTACCCTAAGCCCGCACTAGTCCACTCCACATTCTTCCCAGCACTTCAGGGAGCACAAAGCAAGATGAGTGCCAGCGACTCTATGTCCTCCATTTACCTCAAAGACTCCAATACTCAAATAAAAAATAAGGTAGGCCTAGGTTGGAGTCCATGGAACACGATCCCTAATTTGTATGCTGTAGGTAACTAAATTAGATTATCACCGCATATCGTAAATGTTTATCCTTTTTTTAGAGAGAAAATGCAGGCTTATCTTGTTTGAAATATTGTGGATATTTTTATTGATGTTACCAAATCTACATTTGTACTCATTACAGGTCGAGAGTCCCTTACCCGAAATTCTGAAAGCTGAAAAGCTCCAAAATCTGAAATATTTTTGGAGCGCCTTCATTGGAAAATTCCAGGAGGTTTCTGGGCAATATGTGGGTCCAGACACTCTTGATATATGCACATTACTCATGTTTAAAAAATTTGCATAAAACTACCTATAGGCTGTGTGTGTCCATATGCAGTTATAATGTTGTATGTGAACTTGTGCCAAGTTCCCACTCCCCAGTGGGTTAGCTACCAAATTATACCAGTATATCTATATTCCGGAATCCGAAACACATTTGGCCCCAAGGATTTCAAATAAGGGATTCTCAACCTGTAGTAAATCCACCAGTCTTTTGTATGTTTGTTTATTTTGAAAATAACAGGCAATTTTCCATGGTTTTTAATGCACTTTACAGGATTTGAATACTTAACGGGTATATTTTTTTTTTAAGTTTTATTTCTGCAAGAAGTGGTTATTTCTTGTTAGAAGCCACGAGGAAAAGGGTTAATGAGAAACTTAATTCTGATCTGACAAGACAATGCCATCTGCTTGCACTTGTTCACTTCTCTGGAAAAAAGTTTTCATCTGTTGAAGTTTCTTTTAACAAATCATTTAGATTCGAAAGAATTTTTATTTTTTTAAATATTCATGAAAATCACCACCAATTTATAGGAAAGGAAGCACGTAGCACATTTTAGGATAATTTTCCTTCACCTTAGATCCCCAAAACTTAGGATGAGCCCAGTTTGCGTGCTTAGTGATCTTCAGAATACCTTTGATTAAAAAAACCTTTTCTACTCCGTCTAAGATCTTTATTATCTTAAGGAAGAAGAAAGATTATGGGATTTTCATTGTAAACAGATCTGCAACCCATACACCGGCTCAGCTAAATTCAAGATGGCACTTAGACTTTTTTTTCTTCACTAATAAATCCACTGTTGTTGTTAACTGTGCAGCGTAATTGTCAGCAATGGAAAGAAAAGATTGCATTTGTATCAGTGAAAAAGGTAGATCTCTGTTTAGGGTAAGAATTTGTTTTGTTTCACTGTAGATCAATAAGTATGCTTTCTCTGGCGGCGGCAGTACTGTTGAGGAGCATCGGGCCAAAGGTGGAGATTGCGATGTCGATGTGTCTTTCCAGTACCTCAAATTCTTCATGGAAGATGACGAAAGATTAGAAAAAATAAGAAAGGTAAGATGTTATATTATGTTTTTTGTCCACAGTTTTATTATTGCAGTCAGAAGAGAAAGTGATCACCTTTCTAAACTTTTTCAATTTTGTGATATTTATGGCAGAATACCCATTATTCTAATATTTGTATACCTTCTCTTGCCGAGTTCTCTATTGCCTGCTCTATTTTAATATCACGATAATGCTTCTTTTCACTAAACTATTAAGAAATAATAATGATTACTTCCAGCTTTTATTACCAAACTTTGTTACAATGAAGTTATAAAAAGCCTGAAGGAATCTGAACTTGTTGGTGGCCAAAACAGATCAGGAAATGTTCTTATGTTCTTTCCATGTGAGAAACTAACTAAAATGAAATTTTCAAATTTTGGGGTATTTTTATATCAGTTTATTTCTACAATATTATAATTGTTTATGATAATAGTAAAAATATTTCTTGAATAATTTTAACAAAATGTAAGTTGGGTCTTAAATTATTTTATGTAATGGATTAATATCATCAAACCGTAACTTCCTACATAGTCTGTTGCTGAACTTCATGTCATGTATTCAGTAGTTAACATTCTGGACATCGAATTACTCGTTGATTATATGCTTTAAGTTCTTTTATCATTCATTTGTAGTTACCTTTTTTATTTTAATTTTCCCAAATCAGATGAAAACAAATTGGCTGTGTGGTTACTTGAGCCAGCAAACAAACTTTGCACGTGGAATCACATCAACAGCTGATGTGTTCATTTGAATTATATGGACTCTGTTTCAGTGGTGTAACAGAAAACTTGATTCTCCATTTAAATTAGTAATCTGTTTTAGTACTGAATGAAATAGATGCTACAGTACAATAGTTTGATTGTTTACTTGTAGAATAATCTCCATTCATCTGTTTATCAATAAACAGTTTACATCTGCATCATAAGAGAGAGGAATCTTTATCTGTATATACAGAAGTCACTGCTTAAAGAAGCTCTTTATTAAAAAGATGTAGCTTTTCCTAAATGAAATCTTTATCTCTATATTTTTCCTCTTTAGCTGTACAATGTAAATTTTTCTGCATTAATAAATGGGTATTGTCATGTCATCTTAGCTGTTATTCATTGCTATTGAGATAAATTTCTATTCACTTTAGTGTAATGATTTTCTTGTCAAATTTGTTATCCCATACATATCCCAGCCTATTGTTGTCACATTACTTGTTATATACAGTAGATGCACTTCATAAGCAACACTAACTATTTGAAGATGTTCCATATTAACATCATCTAGATAAACTATTATTAAAGCTAAATTATGCCTTTAGTTAAATAAATACCTTAGCCATTGCACACCCAGATTCAATTTCTGTTGCTACTGACTGTTTGCATTATTGTCTCCGTTCTTATAAACCATCTTTCCTGCAAAGGTTTTCTTTCTCTGATAACTAAAAAGTCTTTCCATACGTTGATTCCCTGGCAAGTTCAGGTGTGCGTTAGTCTTTGTTTTCTCAAAATACCTTTGAGCTAGTCAAGAAATAAAAAAGCTAATGCCACTTCCAAAAGAAATGCATTAAAAAGGCCATTCGTCTAATTTCTAGAATTCCTTTGGCAAACATCACTTTCTTATTTTCTCAATATAACTCTTCCTCATTATATACCAAAATGTTGTGTATCTAAAAAAAAGCAACTAAGACATTCTATTCTATTTTGTTTTATTTTGAAGGATTATTCAAGTGGAGAATTGCTCACAGGATACCTTAAAAAGGAATTGATTGGAATACTTCAAAAAATCATTTCAGATCACAGAGAAAGACGGGCAAAAATCACAGATGAAACTGTAAAGCTATATACAACACCAAGGAAACTAAAGTTTAATTATTAATATCCTTTGGTAGAAAAATATATCCAGAGCCAAGTCTGCTACAGTCTATGGAACCTTTTTTTTTTTTTTAAAACTTTGCACTCTGTATTTTCTCCAGGGGCAACAGATCTGATCTAAAGTACAGGCGTAATGCTATAGGTGGATGTTAACTAATTTATTTATTAACTGTTCATGTATGTGATCTGCATTTTTGTTATTTCTGTCATCTCTGACCAAGTAGGAAGACAAAGTATTATTTGTTGTAGACAGCACCGTTTAGTACAAATTTGATCTTCTCAACCTTTTACCTGTTAGAGCTGCCAAGTGGAGATAACTGTTTTGTTAAGACTTTCAAAGAGGGTTAATTTTAAAATTTAAAGCAATCTTTAGGGAAAAATTTTCTACAAATATATATATATTTTACAATAAACCAGCTAGCTCTGGAACTTATCAGAATAGCTGGTTGCCAACCCTCAAATTCACATATCAGAATTGGTTTAACACAGGTGATTTCTTTTAGTTAAAGTAAATCATTATTGACCAGTTAGTTCCCTGGTCCTGAGCCACAAAGACAGGCCAAAAGGAGCCCACCGCCAATGTCTGCAAGGAAGAAGAACCTGAAGAGTCATAGATGCTTAATACAAGTGGCTAGTTCAAAAACCAAGAATTGCCTAGAAATAGTGAGCAGCAAAGGCCAGATCCAGTACGAATCAAACTAGTGTCTGTCATTATGCTACACTAACTGGCTCTTTGTACTAGCTGTATGACTATTATTATGATATTAATCACTACATCCAGAACAAAAAATTAGAGAGAAAAAGAGAGCTGTGGATAAATAACAAATCTAGCTTACAGATATACATGCACTCACAATAAATATAATACCTATCTGTATGGCATGTAACTAAAACTAATGATGGTATAAAAATAATTAGCAAAGATGGATGAGAACTTACGAACTAAATTCATAATCATTTCCAAACAAACTTTTGCATGAAAATGCTGAACAAATTGCTATTATGACAAACTTTATTACTAATTTTAAATTTTCATACCTAGTTCAATTCTCCCTGCATATTGTCACAGATATTGGTTCCCCTATACTTAGTTAGCACTACCCTTTAGGGAATATATCTGTTCTCCATGTCAAACTTTGGATCAAAATGCTAGAACCTTATGAGAAAGTTTTGTAACAATTAGGCACTGCCAAATACTGCAGCTTACCATTAAAATTTGTACCCCATGTGATGGTACAATTGATTTTGTGGTTTATGATCTGGCTTAAACAGGTTTTATATCATTTTCTCAGCTTCCTCTCTTTTTAGAACCAAAAAAATACATTTTGCTTGTTTAAAAAAAAAAACACGATAGTAAAGCTATAGATTACTGTCAAAATACTTGCTACATTGAACAATGAAAAAAATAAACATTGCTTCAGTGAATTGATAATAAAAATGTAAATATTTGTATTTCTGTTGTCTGTGATTTTAATAAGTAACAAATTAAAATCCATCATTTTTAACATCTTAAACCCATACATCACCGTGCACTAAACCCAAAGCTCAGTTTGTGGTGCTATGGTGTCATTGCTATATACACGTTTGAAAAGTATTAACAGCTTAAATTTACTGGAATTAATTACATGAATCGGTTATTAAAGGAAATTATTTTACTCTTGAAGTAAAATGAGTGTTTATTGACAGATTTTCAATGTTCGAGAGGAATGCGCTTCGTGGTGCTGACTGATTTACGATGTTGATAAGAAAAGACAAAGGATAGAAAATGTAAAAAAGGGAAAACCAAACAAGAGAAGATAATCCACAGTTGTATTTATTCTACACTGCGAAGGAATTTATGGAGACTTGCAATTTATATACAGAGGAAAACTATTCTATAAGATTTTTAAAAAAAAAAATCATTTCTAATCTGTTGCCATTGTGAAAGTTGTTTTACTATTTGTGCAGTCGGTAGTTGAATTTTTTGTTTCATCTTATTTGTTTAAAAAAAAAAAAACATTATTTTTGCTGATATGTTCAATTTATAGACATCAAAATCTCAATATGGCATTCAGAATTTAAGGGCAGCATTTTAGCCATCTCTTGAATCATGTTAAATAGTGACAAGGCAGAAATGGCCTCATGTTGTAAATAGATTCTATTTTACTCTACTTTTGGGTTTCATGTTTGAAAAGCAAAATAAAAAACACTAATAAGCAGCCTCAGTAGAGTTTCTTGGTGCTAAAAATTCTGACAGGCTATATATACTGGATATCATAGGTGTGGACTCACTAATGGAATATCCCATATTTCATTCAAATCTGTATTTTTGCACATACACTGGTTTCCAAAAGTTAAGCAACAAGCAAAAATATTTGCAAAATGGTTTGTTTTATTCACCAAATGATCTTCACACACCCCATCTAACATGTTGTATCAAAGAAATATGTACATTACAAATCAATGTTAGGGCTTGCATCAGCTTTGCATGCTGCTTATAACCCTATTAATGAGATCATTGGGCATTAAAGTTAATTTGTATTATCAGAAGTTTGCAGTTTTTGGCAGGAAGCAACCCGTCTTCCTAGAGCATCCCAAAACTGCAGGAGGATTTAGCTGAAAAACATGTTGGCCATATGTGGCTAATGGTTTTGCCTTGAAGATATTGGTTGATTATACCTGCCTTGTGGTGAGCATAATCATCCATTAAAATAAAATTCTCCAAATGCACCTGCCCATGCATGGTCTGACATAGGAATCCAAAATCTTGTCCTTATATTGTACCTCAATGCAATCAGGTTATCTCTCAAACACATGCAGATCTGTACAACTACCCAATGAAATTCTTCCCCAGATGAACACTACTGCTACACCACCTCCATATTGATCAATTTCTTGATGATTGAGGGGTGGTTGCATGCCATGTTCCCTTCAAACAAGTGTGTTGTGAGTCGCATTAAAGGCTAAATCTTGATTCATTAGTAAAGAGTACATGACTCCACTCATGTAGTGGTCAAGTGACATGTTCATGGCACCAGTTCAGTTGCTCCTGTTTACAGTGACAGATTAAGGAAATGCACATGATGGATTATCTTGAACAGATCCCTCTTATGCAACCTCTTGCATGTGGTTGATGGCAATACCAACCTCCCTGTGGCTATAGAGAGAGCAGAAGTGAGTTGGGTTGATGTTAAAGTTCTACTTTGCTGAGCCAAAAGTGACACAGCTATCATCTGGGATTGTAACTCATGGTCAGTCTCGAACCATCTTCAGACAGTATCTCCAGTCAAATAACTATACTTCCATTCACAATTAGCTATTCCACCACTTGGATCACTGGTACCTATTTGACCAATAGCTCTTCACCTCAGAGAATCTGCCAAATGAGTTTGGCTACCCATTTATAATGTTGCCATTCTAAACAAATATCCTACAAGCCAGCTTTTGTTTGTTTTTTTTTTATGTCTTTATACCAAATCTAATTTACGTTTCTACTGTACATATATCTTTGATAAAAGTTGTTTCACATAAAAAGTTTCCGTTATATGTTTGGTGAATAAAACTAATCATTTCTCCTTCCTTTGTTGCCTAACTTTTTGAAGCCAGTGTAGTTACGTGTGTGCAATAAGCTTATGGATGTCAGAAAACCTTTACAAGTAAAAGAACAGATTTTGAGCATTTTCACAAAAGAATTTATGACTGCCAATGCGTTATGTAAAAGTAATACTTTAAAATCTTCATACTGGGATTTTTCTTTTTACAAAAAATGAGCAAATGTTAACTTATATCTGAATGTAGTGAAACCACCTTTTCCCAATTTAACAAATTTTTAAAATAATTTTAAAATTTTTTTATTATATGCAACATTTTGTTAACATGGACTAGAAGAAAAGTGTTCAACATCAACTCTTAACACTCACCAATAGTATTACAGAGGGTTAAGAACTCTAGGAGATGTTAACATTTACTGAGATAAATAAACGGAAATGACGATTATAACTTATCTCTTGAGAGTGGGCTTGGTCGCCCTCAGTCTGCTAGTGTAATGACGAGTGACCAGACCTACTTCTGGCTCACACGATGTGTTAGTTGCACAGCGCTGCTTGCAAACTCGAGAGAACAATGCCCCGCTATTGTTGTCGTCCCCAACGGAGGACATGGGTTCCCAAAAGATAAGGACGCTGGGTGAGTGGGAGGGGGGGATAGCTGATGTGAATCGCGTTTGCCCGAGGAGCAAGCGGCTGTGGACGCCGACTTTGCATGTTACACCAGAGGACTACAGGACAGCCTTACTACAAGTTGGCTGGTGTTAATTAATATCTGACCAGTTTACTCGGAGTCTGATACATGTTTGTACTTGACCAGGGGATACGAAGCGCACACAAGCTTTCAAGCACCGTTATCTTATGATTATCTGCTGGGTCAGCTGTCAGTGACACGTTTACATCGTTTAGCTCTGTGCTGGCTGCAGATCTGCGGTACTAATAGAAATAGTCCAGCTAATAGATTACGAATAAAAATAGTTTTTGGAGGTTATGATCAGTGTAGTGAGGAATTAGGTATTAATAAAATTAATTTTAAAATAAAGCTTATCAGAAATTCATGACCATATCCACTGAATGCAGTGACAGACATTACAGTATACTATAAATGAGGCAGTTGGTAGATACACATTCAGAAGTTGAAAACTTTTAAATCATTTATAAATTTGAACACAAGTTTTACACAATAAGCGGAGACAACACTGACCAAGTCCAGGAGTGACCGAGCCTTGAAAAGGAGGCAGTGTAGACCAGTTGTCGCAGTTCGTGGAAGTGCCATCCCATTTCCATGGAGGTGGAAGTGCAGACAACAGAAGACAAAGACAGCAAAGCGGATCAATCACCTATTCTAGCTGATGAGGCTGGTGTCCGGTGTGAACTTTTGACAGACTGTCCATGTAGCACTAAGAGGTATTCTGGTATTCGTCAAGGTGTGCTCATTGTCACAGTACAAGAATAACCCTGCAGGTATTAAATACTACACAGGTTTTGACGACTATGAACATTTAAAATTTTTCTTTAGTGTACTTGGGCCTGCAGCATATGAGCTGGACTATAAGTGTAAAAGCTTGTCAGAAGAGGACCACCTCTTCCTCACCATGATGAAGCTTCACCAAGCTAAAGAGGACGTAGAATTAAGCCTGATATTTCGCATCAGCAAGACTACAGTAGTATCTATACTGAACACCTGGATAAAATTTCTGTACTACCATTTAAATGGGCAGATCATGAGACAGTGAAGCATTTTATGCCAAAAAACTTTACCAAATTCCCAAACACAAAAGTCATTTTAGATGCAACAAAAATTCCCATCCAGAAACCCAGCAACGTTGCTCATTAGTCAGCTACTTTTTCAACCTACAAGAATAAGAATACATTGAAAGTCGTCATAGGTTGTAGCCCCAGAGGACTTGTGACCTATGTATCTGATGCATATGGAGGGGACATTAGTGACAGGCAAATTATAGAACGCTCTGAACTTTTAAATAACATGTTTGAGAAAGGTGACAGCATTATGGCAGACAGGGGGATCATGGTGCAGGACCTGTTTGCATGCAAAGATGTACATGTAAACACACCAACCATGTTAAGGGGGAAATCCCAACTATAACCAGAGACAGGCAAATTGCATCACAGCGCATTCATGTAGAACGTGTGATTGGTCTTGGAAAAACTTGCAAATCCTAAAAAAGGAAATGCAAAATAGTCAAGTTCCACTGGGTAGTAAAATAAGTTGGGTGTGTTACATGATTGCAAACTTCCGCAGAGCTATTGTTACAAGGAACTTGTGCGCTAACTTTTCACTTAAATCAAGCTGTATCACATTTTAAAATTAACCACTGTTACATGCCTGCAATATGCTTCCTATAATTCTGTTGTGCAGGGTAATGCTAGTCATGGAACATGCACACACACATTTTTATATATGCACTGCAAATACTTATATGTGAATAAACAATATATAAAAATAAAATATCATTACAACATGCCTGCGATAATCTTTCTGTAATATTTTGTATAGAATAGCTCCAGTCTTGGAATTAATGTGTGTTCACAGTAATCTTTGTCCATTTTTTATCTCTTGAACAAAGTCCTTCAGTGTGTATACAATGAAAAAACACATTGATTTCTTGGCAACAAACATTTGTCCCTGCACTTGTGCATAGTAAGAATGTGTCTTCTTCAGTTCAAATTTTTCTTTCACTTGTTCCAAGAGAGGAAAGTCTTTCCCAGAACTTACCTTCTCATTGCACCCAGCATAGGGATATTTAACCTCTACCACTGCATTGTTGCCCACAACTCCATCAGGAGAAGCACCAAGGAAGGGGTACTCCTCACTAACAAAGAGCCCACAAGGTTCCACCTGGCAAATGTGTCTAGAGCTATTTTTTCATACATCTTGCCATGAAAAATAGGTGGGGGTACACAAGCCTTTATTACAGTCATACAATGAGCTGCATAGCTTCTTCATACACCTTATTCTTGTTGAATTGATGATGTCCTCAAATCTGGAAGCTTAAGCTGCCATTTCCTTTCCTGAAACCAGTTCATTCCACTTCCTTGGCTCCTGGTGGACTTTTCTATTTGTATTACATCCTGTGGGGTGACCTACAAAATGTAGGACATAAGAGAATTGGATATGTGAAATATTTATTTATAGCTCTAAATGGACAAATTTAAAATTTATAATAAGCATAAATTTAAACACTGAATGTAAACACTGAATAGTTACTTACAGATTTTATTTTGGTATCTGCTTGTTTGTGTGTGCAATTAATATATATATATATTACATACCTTGTTTGCTTGATCCACCCAATGCTCTGTCCATGGGATCTTTGTGTAATCATGGTCAAGAACAGCTGTTTGTATATCTGCTGGCTTGTACAGATAGCGTATAGCTAAATCTTTACCGGCTGCAGCACAATAGTTTACCATTTTGTTGTGTACTGAACTTGGATAGCTAGCACAATTGCACCTGTACATCGGCGTGGATCATCATGTCGAGACTCTAATGGGAGACCCTTTAATAAGAAAAAAAAAAAAACTGCATTAATCCACAGTTACATGTGACATCGCATCACTCTGAATAATGTTACTCCTAATCACAATGAGGAATAAAGTAGATGTGCTATGCCAAAATAACCAGTGTCAAGCATGAATACCTGTGTAGTTGTTTTGGGGCCTGTGGAAGGTCTGTAACTGATTAGTACAGCTACCTTTTATCTGCAAGGTACCACTCGATTTAAATTTTTCCACCATCAGCAGGACTGCAGCCACATGTTTGCAGGTCCCATGTGGTCCTTTTCCACTGGGGCAGTCACAGTGACTATTCAGAATCTGGCCACTTTCATCAACTATGGCTTTGACACTGTAGGTAACCTGCAGGTAAAATGAAAAAAAAGAAAAAAAATTCATTATAAAAAAAAAATGTTAGAGAAATAAAGATGTGCTGAAATAACATCACATATTTCTTACCTCCCATTTAGCACAATTAACAGTTGGACAAGCTCTGACGTGACCAAAAATAAATTTAAAACTCTTGAATTTAATTATGACACAAATATTAAGTAAAAGTAAAGAAAATTAGCAATGTGCATGTACCTTTTTCTTCATTGCAGCACGCACTATTGCAGTGAAGCACACTTGACTCGTTTGTGTCATAAAGCTGCAAGCTCCAACTCTGCTGGCATCCAGCAACCTTTGGCCCTTTTCCAAGGACTTTGTCTCATTTGTACTTTCTGCATCCTCTGCATGACGGTATTTTAAATATCCGTCAATATAACTCTTGTATACCTGTGGTACCTCTATTCCTTGGGCTGTGTTTAGCTGTTTGGACCCCGAGGCAGGGCAGACTTGCAGGAGGAAGGGTGACACTGACACTGTTACCTCTGAAATCCTGGTTTCTGTCATATGCTTCAAATCTGTAAACAAATGAAATTTCACTATAAAATTCTTCTCCGTTCTTCTAATATAAAATTAATGAAATCAGCATTATCTATTATGCATCAAAACACTGAACATCTATTTAAAAAGAAAAAAATTTGACTACAAGTATGACAGCAGCCGGTAAGTTATCATTGGTTAACCTTAAGTTTAGTGTCGGAAATTATTTTTGCTATTTTCGCACTATTTTTGCAAAGTGCGATATCTTTCCCGTATTGTACCAAATGCTAGAAAAGAGGGGAAAAAAGAAATTACAAAGAAAAAATTGTTTACAATATTACACAACATAAATGACAAATACATTAATCATCTCGCTGAACTTGTTGGCACCAACTCTCGGCCACTATAAAAACTCAATTCAAACAATGCGTCGCTGGTAGCACATTGACGACTCAACTTCTTGGCTCGCATCTACATGTTCTCCATATAATTTCTGACGCTAAACTTGAAAATATTGAAAAACTGAGCGAGCCCTATAATAACAATAACAATGCCCGCTCAATCAGCCCTATAATAACAATAACAGACATGCCCACACAATCAGCCCTATAATAATAATAATAACAATGCCCGCTCAATCAGCCCTATAATAACAATAACAGACATGCCCGCCCAATCAGCCCTATAATAATAATAATAACAATGCCCGCTCAGTCAGCCCTATAATAACAATAACAATGCCCGCTCAGTCATCCATATAATAACAATAACAATGCCCGCTCAATCAGCCCTATAATAACAATAACAGACATGCCCACCCAATCAGCCCTATAATAATAATAATAATAATAACAATGCCCGCTCAGTCATCCCTATAATAACAATAACAGACATGCCCACCCAATCAGCCCTATAATAATAATAATAACAATGCCCGCTCAATCAGCCCTATAATAACAATAACAGACATGCCCACCCAATCAGCCCTATAATAATAACAATAACAATGCCCACTCAGTCAGCCCTAAAATAACAATAACAATGCCCACTCAATCAGCCTTATAATAACAATAACAATGCCCGCTCAATCAGCCCTATAATAATAACAATAACAATGCCCGCACAGCCAGCCCTATAATAATAATAACAATGCCCACTCGATCAGCCCTATAATAACAGACATGCCCGCTCGATCGGCCCTACAATAACAGACATGCCCGCTCGATCGGCCCTACAATAACAGACATGCCCGCTCGATCGGCCCTACAATAACAGACACGCCCGCTCGATCGGCCCTACAACAACAGACATGCCCGCTCAATCGGCCCTACAACAACAGACATGCCCGCTCAATCGGCCTACAATAACAGACATGCCAGCTCAATCGGCCCTATAATAACAGACATGCCCGCTCAATCGGCCCTACAATAACAGACATGCCCGCTCAATCGGCCCTACAATAACAGACATGCCCGTTCAGTCAGCCCTACAATAACAGACATGCCCGTTCAGTCAGCCCTATAATAACAGACATGCCCGCACAGTCAGCCCTATAATAACAGACATGCCCGTTCAGTCAGCCCTACAATAACAGACATGCCCGTTCAGTCAGCCCTATAATAACAGACATGCCCGTTCAGTCAGCCCTATAATAACAGACATGCCCGTTCAGTCAGCAGCCTATAATAACAGACATGCCCGCTCAATCAGCCCTATAATAACAGACATGCCCGTTCAGTCAGCCCTACAATAACAGACATGCCCGTTCAGTCAGCCCTACAATAACAGACATGCCCGTTCAGTCAGCCCTATAATAACAGACATGCCCGTTCAGTCAGCCCTATAATAACAGACATGCCCGTTCAGTCAGCCCTACAATAACAGACATGCCCGCACAGTCAGCCCTATAATAACAGACATGCCCGTTCAGTCAGCCCTATAATAACAGACATGCCCGCACAGTCAGCCCTATAATAACAGACATGCCCGCACAGTCAGCCCTATAATAACAGACATGCCCGTTCAGTCAGCCCTACAATAACAGACATGCCCGTTCAGTCAGCCCTAAACTAATAGAATAAGAGACATGCCCGTTCAGTCAGCCCTATAATAACAGACATGCCCGTTCAGTCAGCCCTATAATAACAGACATGCCCGTTCAGTCAGCCCTATAATAACAGACATGCCCGTTCAGTCAGCCCTATAATAACAGACATGCCCGTTCAGTCAGCCCTATAATAAGAGACATGCCCGTTCAGTCAGCCCTATAATAACAGACATGCCCGCACAGTCAGCCCTATAATAACAGACATGCCCGTTCAGTCAGCCCTACAATAACAGACATGCCCGTTCAGTCAGCCCTATAATAACAGACATGCCCGTTCAGTCAGCCCTATAATAAGAGACATGCCCGTTCAGTCAGCCCTATAATAACAGACATGCCCGCTCAATCAGCCCTATAATAACAGACATGCCCGTTCAGTCAGCCCTATAATAACAGACATGCCCGTTCAGTCAGCCCTATAATAACAGACATGCCCGTTCAGTCAGCCCTATAATAAGAGACATGCCCGTTCAGTCAGCCCTATAATAACAGACATGCCCGTTCAGTCAGCCCTATAATAACAGACATGCCCGTTCAGTCAGCCCTATAATAACAGACATGCCCGTTCAGTCAGCCCTATAATAACAGACATGCCCGTTCAGTCAGCCCTATAATAACAGACATGCCCGTTCAGTCAGCCCTATAATAACAGACATGCCCGTTCAGTCAGCCCTATAATAACAGACATGCCCGTTCAGTCAGCCCTATAATAAGAGACATGCCCGTTCAGTCAGCCCTATAATAACAGACATGCCCGTTCAGTCAGCCCTATAATAAGAGACATGCCCGTTCAGTCAGCCCTATAATAACAGACATGCCCGTTCAGTCAGCCCTATAATAAGAGACATGCCCGTTCAGTCAGCCCTATAATAACAGACATGCCCGCTCAGTCAGCCCTACGATAACAGACATGCCCGTTCAGTCAGCCCTATAATAACAGACATGCCCGCACAGTCAGCCCTACAATAACAGACATGCCCGTTCACTCAGCCCTACAATAACAGACATGCCCGCTCAATCAGCCCTACAATAACAGACACGCCCGTTCAGTCAGCCCTACAATAACAATATACTAACGATAAGCACCGAAACAATAGTTTCTTTTTGTTCTGTCGGTATTTTGGTATTCGGTTCAATAGGGGAACGATATCTTCGGAAAGTATGGAGCGCATGACTTCCGACGCCACAGATAAAGCTAGCCAGCGGCCATGGGCGGGGCCTAACCTGCTGCGAGTATCTGATTGATGAGTAGAGCTTGGCCGGGACTCACCCTCGTCCCGTTGTTGCAGCACCTCGGCTCCGCCACTTTAATCTTCAACGATGAAACTGACAGGGTGCCGCACTAGGGCTGGGGGAAGCCATTGTTGACCTTATTCCTCGTATATTAATTACACCAGCGCCACCTGTCGGTGGTAGTTCAGGGCGACCATCCAACCCCAATTCAGTTTTGTGATTTCCATGGGGTTTTCCCCACACCCCCCTCCCAACAAATTCCTACGCCCTGTTCAGGGGTTCGGTTAGACAAACAAAAGATAACATAAGAGTTTAAATCCACTTTTGTCCAGCCCCGAGTCCGGAAACCAACTCCCCTCCCCCGGCCCCCTCTACGTCGGTCCACCGAGACCTTAATGAGCCGGAGGCGAGCGGACTACTTCCTACCTCTCTCTCTCTCTGATCACGTGACGTTCCCGCCCCGCCCCTCCCAGTCTCTGTTTACCAGTGGTTTGTTTTGGGTCGGACCGCCGGCCAGCATGCCTTCGTTAAATAGGGCTGTGGATGAAGCTGCGGAAGAGGTGACTTTCTTCTTTATTTGTTTGTTTGTTTTCCTGTTAAAGGGGCCCCCCTCCCCCTCCCCCGAGAGCGGAGTCTGCCTGAATTTTTACGGTACCCGTCTCTTTAATTCCAAAACTCCTCATATTCTAATTCCTGTGGGGGTCGTGGTTTCCTCCTTTCTCGGTCCCCCTGGGGGGAGTTACTACACCGGGACCCTATATTTTTAACAGGTTGCTTTAGGTGTTAGAGTTACTTTTCCTCTCTCCCCCCCCCCAACCGGGGGAACACTCGCCTGGCTTATGAACTAGCTACAGACAGACCAGGGAGTCAGAATCTTTGCCCCCGTTAAAGCAGATAATGGAGAGGAAAGGGGGGGGGGGACAACTTTCGATGAGGAGAAGATGAATCCCATATTCATGGATTCTCACGCTATTCCGACTGCCTTATTAGGGGGTTTCTTGTTTATTTCCGGACCTGCGGGGGGGGAGGGGGAAAGTCTGTACTTTCACTTTCAGATTTCGTGTCTGATCGGTGTAGCTGAAGATGCGGTAGATGTTTTTGTTTTGTTTTTCTTTTAATTGGAAAAATTCGGGGTTAGGTCACCAATAACACACCGATAAAACAGGGAGAACGTCTCACGTCGGTCGGTCTGTAATTTGGGAGACCATCCGGGGTGCGAAGTAGAAATACTAGATACGTCATCATCCCCACCCAGGCAGGTGTGGGATCTGATGAAATCCACCCTTTCCATCCGTTATAATTGAACCATTTTGTTGATGGAATCCAGTCAGGGATTTTGTAAAATACTGCGAGTAAGTCAGAGGCGTAGCAAGGGTTCTTGGCGCCCGGGAGAGGGGAGAGACCCTTTTGGGGCCCCCCAACCACCTCTCTGAAATGTTTTGATTATTTGTTTGTGACTCATTACCCACCTAATGACAATCACAAAGAATTAATCACCGCCTTATAAAGAGCTAATTTAAAGTCACAATATAGTATCTCACAATATCACAACTGTAAACCTGGAACTAATGAGGTATCGCCTACTAGGTTTACTTACATCTATTATCGTTCAAAGTCACACAGCTAGAGTAATCTGTCAAGCATGCAGAATGCAGTCACTTGTGGTGTACATGTATTACAAAACAGATTGATAAAATACTACTTGTGTTTACAAAACTGTGCATATACTTAACTAGATCTTGTACAGGTAGCATTCAGGTATCCATTGTTACATTGTATATGAACCATTCGTGCTTTTGCTGCTGCAAATGAATCAATTAAACTATCAAAATTTAAGGTATTGAGTACGTCTTTTTCAATATTTAATATTGCCAAGTTATTCAGTCGTTCTTGAGTCATTGACGTTCTCAAGTATGTCATAATTAATTCCAGCTTGCTGAAAGACCTTTCACAACTAGCAATAGAAACTCCAATTGTTAACAAAATCTGCAATGCAATTCTTAAATTTGGGAAAACATCTTCACCGTATGAAAAGATAAATGCTAACAAATCAGTTGCAACCTTTGGTTCAGGAAAATCGGTCTGTGTTCTTTTACTTATCAACATTTTACAGTCTTTAATGTCTCTGTACAATTCTGGTCCATCAATATCACCTGGATAACTATTTGCTAAGTCAGAACATTTTTCTTGCAATTTTCCATCTTCGAAAATCTCCATAAACAATATTTTGCACATCTAATAGAAATCCAAACCGTGAATCTAAATCTCTTAAGCGAGAAAATCTTCCTGTTATTTCTGTAATCAAGCGATCAAAAACATCCTTCATGATGCGACAAATTTCCTGTTCAGCAGTCAATCCAGCATCAACTGCATTTTCACTTTGCATTCGTTTATGAAATATTTTTCTTCTTTCAATGGTCAACCCCATGTTTCACTGATTCTTGCCTACTTCTAAGTGCTTCTTGACATGACTTTTCACGTGATTCTATCAGTTTCTCTTTCAAAGAATCAAGATCACCAGCTGCTTCTCTAAAATTAATTTTTGGGTCTTGAAGATGTTTCTGCACTCGATTGATAGATGATAAAAGATTTCTCCAAAAATGCAAAAGTACAAGAAAATCAAATGTAAACATGCATTGCAGAATATTATGAGCACACCATTTTGTTTCAGCCATGTTGCTATTCTCACTTAATTGCTCTAACAGTCCTAGCATTTCATCCATTTTTTTCATGTACGACTTTTACTGCTGCTTCTCTTGTACTTCACCGTGTTTCTGATCCACGCCTGACAGAGATTTTAAGCTCCTGCTGCAGTTCGTCCCATCGAGTTGTTGAATGAGCAAAGAAATTATAATTGCCTCAATTATACCAAAAAAGGTAATAACTGTTGTTTCCTGACTTGCAGCATGAAGACGTGCTAAGTTCAAACTATAGTTGTCTCAGTTTATAAACACTACTTTCGGATTTTTGTTCAAAATTCTTTGTTGGACGCCTGACAGATGACCTGACATGACAGCAGCATTATCATAACATTGTGAACAACAATCACTCAAATAAACTTCCATCCACTTCTAATCTTGTGTTTATTGTTTTCTCAATATTGGCAGCGTCTTTTTCCTTTATCTGTATAACGTCAATAAATGACTCTTTGACTTCTACTTTTCTTGTCTTAAAGTCAATGTCAACAAACCGAATCACTTGGGCCAATTGCTCTCGATGGGCTAAATCAGGTGTGGAATCAAACAGAATATCATAGTATTTGTTTCTATGAATTGCTGACAAACAATAATTTCGCACATGTGAAGCCATGAGATTTATAAGCTCATTTTGGATTTCAGGAGAAAGATAAGATATTGACATTTGCTGGTTTTTAACTCACTCTAAATGCTCTTTTATTACTGGATCATACTTTGCTAATAACTGCAAAAGTGACAGGAAATTTCCAGGGTTTTCGTTTGATGTTATGCCCTCAGTATGACCACAAAATGCAAGACTCTGATATAGCAACCGTCACAGTACTTCTCTCCATTTATTTTTTCTTGCTGAATTTGCCTCTGCAGCTCTCCATCAATGCCACTTTGAAGACAAATTTGGCGCTCAGTTTCTTTCCAAGCAGCAAATGACTCACGATGAATGTTGCTATTTTGATGGGCATTTAACTTTTCAATTTTTTTCCGCTTAGAGAATCCACCCTGCTTTTTGAAAGCAGACTATCAGATGTCATGCATGTAGATGAGAAAAGAAGACAACATAAGCAGTATGCTGCTTTATGTAGAGGTAAATATACCAACCAGGATCGATTAACCTCTTGTCCATTCAGAAGACGTCATTTGAGCCAAAATGCAGTCATAGAACACCCATCTTTGGCATCAAATGGACCTTTATGTTGAAATTCATGTGCTCCAACTTTAATAATCTTGGTGCGATGTGCATGTGCTACAATTGCTGAGCCTGTTGTATCAAACTTTATAAAGCCGGTATCCCTGTGTGTTAAAATATTTATTAGGTCATCCTCGAGAACAGTTTCTTCATTGTCTTCTTTTTCAAATGAAATAGCATGTTCACAATCTTGCACTTTGACCTCTTTGCCACCATCAGGGTGAACAGATGTGGGCTTACTTGTGTCAGCACTTCCGGCAAGGAACGATCTCATCAATTTGCTTGACTCCACCATCAAAGCTGCAAATTGTGCACGTCTTTTGCATCCCTGTGCCCCACTTTCTTTTTTCGACATAATGGACTAAAATAATAAATTAATAAATACTGAATATATCCAGGCTCTTTTGTGCCACAGAGATCCAATTCCACTGTTCTGACTGAATTCTTACTCCATTACAGACTGACCGCCGCCAAAATGGCGTATTAGAATATAAACGGAAAGCGCAGACCTATGAGAAGACAAGAGGATCGATAGTAACTCGGTCTCCTAATGACTTACTAATGAGATTGTGTTTGTTTAATATCTTAAATGAGCTCCTATTCTCTAATAATCAAACAAACACACATAAACTATATACGTTTGGAAAGCTTTGGAACTGTTCTATTTATTTACACAAAAATAGCACCATCATAAAGGGTTTTCATTGAGTTATTCATCCAAACATGAGTTCCCGTGCAAAGCATTACCTAGTCATGCACATTAAATTCAACTTTTTGGCAACATTTCTCTGAATATTACTTATAATTGATTATCAACATAAACAATGACATTTGAGGAAAGCTTACTGCAGAAAATATTTCTGATAATTCACAAACGCGTGTCGAATTTTACTTATTAACAAACGGGTGCAACACAACATTGAAGAAAGTCTTCGACAATGCACAGAGGCCTATAATTGTCATAATAGGTCCCTCTCATGACATTCTAGGTACCCAGATTCTATAATCTGCATTTAAATTCCCTGAATTACAAACATGATTTTGTAACAGTTATGTTCCTTACTCCAGCAAACTGTATCGAGTGCTTGAATATGCGTTTCCCTAATTTTGCAATTACTTTGGAAATTTCATGGGCGGAGGTGGTTAGTTATTAACTGACATTATAATTTATAGGCCAGAGGAAATTTTGCGCCCAAGGGCAACTCCCCCCGTTGCCCCTCCCTTGCTATGCCTCTGGGGTAAATTTACTATCAGAAGGCCAGGGTCACGTGACTAAATACGAAACCTCCGGCTCTCCCCCAGTCATGTGACTAAACTTGAGCCAAAATTATAGTTACTATCTTTTATTAAAGATGTTGTTCAATAGCTCGTGTGTGTGTGTGTGTGTGTTTTGTTTTACAGTGATAAACAAATATGGATAAATGTGACAAATAAGTCTTTGTTTGATAATTAAAGGTTTTAAAAGATTTATACAGCCTTTTTTATAAGTTGTATTTAAAAACATTTAGAGGAAGGATACACATTATGTTGGAAAGTAAAAAAGTGTACTGCATACTTAGTCGATTATCTATCAGTACATCATAAGTAGTAGTTTTTGTTTCCTTTGATCGATCGAGATATATGTAGCAGGGTAATAGAACGGGTCGGTTACCTACCTACCTGTCTGGTTTACAGTCTTTTTACCTGCGATCATCACGTTCCTGAAAGGTGGTTGAGACGGTTTCTTTTGTAAATTTTTTGTTTGTTTATTAATATGAAGAATTCACATTTTTACAGAGGAGTGAGACTGTAAATCAGAACTCAACTCCACTCTAGTCTTGTTAATATAACTTCTCATGTTTGTTCTTACTTATTATAAACAACTGTGTGACGCCTGCATTAGATGAAACCAGTTACTGATGATTTAACAAAAGAATTGTTTTATCGCAGGTGGGTGATGGTTATTTTATAGATGATCCCGAGGAGATAGAAACCCTGTTAATTTCACTCATTTAGTGAATCAAACCTGGGGATTTTGTACAAGCCATGCTGGCGTGGAACTTAATCATCTAGTATTCAGTAATCAATATTTATAATAAGGAAAACGTTAGCTAACTTTGGTGTCATCTAAAATTTTAGTACATTTAAATGGATAACAGCTGAGATAGATTTGGACCTTTTTTGTTTGCCATTACTAAGAATCTAAATTATATAATAAACACTTAAAATGTTAAACTTGTTCATTTATCTCTTGGTTTTCTAGCATATGAATACTGACCAGGCTGATGCTTTCAATGGAGAACAGTGCATGGGTAAAAATGCATTTCTTTTTATCAATTTTGGTGCAGGAGCTTTTTATTTTTATTTTTCACATAGGGATATGTGAAGAGATTTTCTAAAGATGGAAAATACCACCTGGATCTAGGGTTAAAGCATTTAGAATGTAAAGTACTAGAAATTATTATGGAAACTAATGTTTGAACTAGGCACAAGAATTTCTGTATCTTCCTACCATAATACACAGTGAGCTTCACATTGGCAGCTTCGTTAGCCAGTGTTGGCTGGAGGTATTTGGGCTTTTATTCATTTCTGTTTGTTGCATCACCATAGTTCTCTAGAATTGCTCCTAAAACTAGTCTTCGCAAATGTCCAGAACTTCCAAAAAGTTTGAACACACACACAATATTTTTTTTTTATAAGTAATTCAATATTTTAACTCTGCGATTATCAGCATTCAGTACAACAATCAGTTTCTTCCCTGTATTGAAAACAGTCATTTTTTTAGCTTTCTAGATATGTTTTCAAAGATGAGATTGTCACATCAGATGGAAACATTCTACTAACTACTGCACTCGGTAACCTTTATTGTGACCATGGCAACTTTTAGGTCAGCCCTTACGTATCTTTCAAAATTTCTGAAGCAAGCATATAATTCTAAAAGAGAATGGATGAATAATGTTTGAATTAAACAAAACTTTACTACATAACTAAAAACATCTTGAAATAAATCACCTATATCTTTAATTTCAATAAATTTGGATGCTTTTCAATTAGCTATGGATGATACCATAGACTGCAACATAGTTGTGGAAAAATTAAATTTGTATGGATTCTGATGTATTACTACTTTTCCTACTCTCATTTCAAAAAAGCTAAAAGGCTAAAAAAATGTGATAATAATTAATTAATTATAGTGGTTGGCATGGTACACTACTGGAGTGCTAAGATTTGAGGGGACCAAGTTCAATTTCCACTGTTGACCAACTTACCAACTTAGTTTGATAAACCTGCATGGCATAGTTTCTTCTTGCCCTTCTTCACCAGCTCGCTGCATTATCCTCCCACATATAAAATGAAGAACTCTAGTAGAGATTTCTCTGCCAAAATTGGATGTGTTGGGCCCTGCATGGCATATGAGTGACATTTCCCTAATAGAAAACTGCAGTTATGCTTTCCCTTGCCAGGATTTTTTATCTTGTAGGCATTGGCATATGCCAACAACAGCAGTAATTTGTGGTTAATAATTTTAGCATTGAAGCTGAGTTGTAATTAATAGCAAAACGCATTAGAACCGTCTGGAGTGCAATCTTCTTTTAACTCTTTCCCTGCCAACATTTTTTGACATCATTTCCATTAACAGATTCGCCAATGTTTAGACCAGGGGTCGGCAACCTTTTTGCCTCTGCAGGCCGGATAGCATATTAATGAGTGGATGGTGGGCCAGATAAATGCCATAAATAAACTTGAAATATGGGAATTATCCATTTAAATACATCTAGTTATATTTTGCATGAAATCAATGAATAACGCATGCTAGAAAATCATTTTTGCTTAACAAAGGATGCCAATTATTAATAAAAGAACTGAGTTTAGTCGCAATTTATTCCAATCAAGGAATCTTTTGAATCTATTAAAAAGACAAAGAATCTTTAAAGCATAAAAAGTATAAACATGATGCACTGAATGGTGGTAAATTAAGTATAATAAAAAAAACTTACCTAATTTTAATGCAAAGAATCGATGAATCATTGTGAAACTTGATGCTGTTTGTTGCTTGAAAGCTCCTCAATATTGGCTGTCAGACTTGTTGATGCCAATAGCAAGACATTATCCAAATGGACATCAGTCAGTCTTGTTCTCAAGTGGTTCTTGGTGTGCTTCATTTTTGAAAATAATTGCTCACACAGATAAGTGCTGCCAAACAATGATGTCATCTTTTTTGCATGTATAACTAAGTTAGGATACTTCCCACAAGTATGAATATATTTTCTATAGAAGTCAAGCACTGACACACCTTCAGAATGAAAGTTTGATCTCAATACATCGTCACACTCCATCTCAATCAATTCCAATTGATAAATTTCTGATGCAGTGTCCACTTCCACATCAAGTGGAGTAGCAAACAACTTGAACTCATTTGCATGCAAATGAAAATCAGCAAAACGAGATGAAAACTCTCTTTCTCAATTCTTGGACCACATTCACAAAAATGCATGGCTCTTGTGCCTTGCTTTTTTGAAAAGTAGGAAAACGTGCACAATTTCCTTTTTGAAACTGGTATTCCCACAATTGCAACTTTCTTTCAAAGGCCACAATATGACCATGCATCTCATGTATCAGCTGATTTTTCCTTGAAGTTGTAAATTTAAGTTATTTAAATGAGACATAATGTCCACAAGAAATGCCAAAGTTGCAAACCAATCAGGATCACAAAAATGTGAAGCAGCTTCGTTTTTGCTTTCAAGGAATATTTCCACCTCTTCATGCAATGCAAATACTCTTTCCAGCATTGACCCTCAACTAAGCCAGTGTACATCGCAGAAATAAGACAGGTCCCCATATTCTGCCTCCGTATCCAATAAAAATTGCTCAAACTGGCGATGATTCAATCCATGAGATAGAATCAGATTTACTGACTTCACAACAATGTCCATAACATTCTTTAATTTCAAAGACTTGGCATATAATGCATCTTGATGGATAATGCAATGGATTTTAACCAGTTTCTGTGTTATTCCAGGGTTTTCCATTTGTCCTTTCAGCACTGTGATGATGCCTTTTTTCTGTCCCACCATTGCTGGTGCCCCATCATTTGTGGTGCCAATTAGCTTCGACACATCAAGTTCCATGTCTGACATCATTTTCAACAAAGCTCCAAAAATGTCTGCTCCAGTAACCGTGTCCTTCATAGGAATTAATTGAATAAACTCTTCAAAAATTTGAAAATTTAACGTCACTCCTCACACAAACACTGCAAGTTGAGCAGTGTCTCTTGAGTCTGTGCTTTTGTCAAGCGCAATTGAAAAAAATTGCAATTCATTGCAAGCATCCTTTAAAAAACTTTTAACGTCTGCTGACATTTCATCAACTCGTCATGTGATCGTTCTTGCAGACAGGCTGATAGATGCAAATAAAGATTTCTTTTCAAGACAAAATATCCACCACTGCCAGCAAGCATTCCTTGACAAACTCTCCATCCATAAAAGGCTTCATCTTTTCTGCAATACGTTTTGAGACTTCATAGCTGGCACAGATATTTCCTTTATTTTCACTGCTTATCTTGGCAAAAAATGACGTTTGTTTTCCGAAACCAGCCTTCAGTCATTCAACTCCATCTTTCCTTGCTTGCCCAGTAAACTTGCTAAACTTTCCACTATGGTGGGTCTCGTAATGTCGCCTGATATCTGCCACCTTTCTAGGCAAACTGGTTCCCCAGTGTGCTCGATGAAGAAGTAATCTAGTGTCCACATGCCTTGGAAATTTCGGCACTAGGCGTCTACCTTCCTACATTTTGCATTCATTGCTAGGGAATTTTTTCTTCAATTTTATTTCAAAACACAAGTTATTCAACAAATATCGTAGCACATGTAAATACCTGGCTCACCTGATATCCTATCGTTGGAAGAGTTGTCAAGAAGTCGCGTGATATACTTACCAATGCTTGAACTGTCGCCCTAGCATGCCTTTTCACCACCAAATCTGAGGAAGCATCACTCTGCGGCAGACATAGAAAATGGGTAATTAGTCTAAAATATTCCTTGCAAATCACTTGCCTACACTTTTTCTGTTCACAAATTTGAACGATCCCATGTGAAAACGTGCACGCGCGCAGAGAGTATCTAATACATACGAATAACGGGAAAGCAAACTACCTTATTAATATACACGGCCTTTTATTATAATGGATGATGTTATCATAATCAAAGTTCTGGGTATTGTTATCAAAACCTTCAGGTTATAGCTAGCCACCTGCCCATGCAGACTTGTCCCTCACAGCAGGCACTCCTGGTTACGTCACAGGCCTCTGCAGTAACTCACACTTGTATCACCGGTCCCTGACAACTTCCTGTCACTCCTCCACCCTGATAGAAACACGGACATTACATGCTGGTGACAGGAGCCGGAACTCAAACTGTTACCACAGTAGGACTGACGACAATCGAGCCGCGCTCCCATTGGTTAATGCCAGCGTTCGCAGGCCATAGGTTGCCGACTCCTGGTTTAGACTAATGATATCCAGTGGCTACTGACCAGCTATCTGTGGGATGTGATCAGTGATCTCTGACTTTGGCAGGGAAAGAGTTAACAAATTGTTTTATTTTATACTGAAAAAAATGAATCATATTGATTTAATTCTTATTTTTAAAAACATTTAAAATTATTATATTCTTTCTTTTTTTTAAGAGGAATATGGAGTAAATGAAATATTGGAAGGTAAATATATTTTATTTTTATTTTTATTTAAATAATGCTAATTCTATTAGCTTTGGAAACTTGTTTATGCTACACATTTCATGGAATAGATAGAGAACAGTTTATTTGTTTTGATGTTTTGTATCCATACTAGAGGATGTGTTGGGTGAATCCAGACAGTCTCACACCATGATCACCATGGAAGCTCTCGCTGGTTTTCTGGTAACTTGGACAGATCATTAAGGCTAATACATCACACCAGACCCCATATGTATACTGTTTCCAAATAAAATGTGTAAAAGTAAAGCTGGTCTTAGGCCAGGATAGGGGTGGTCTTCTTGGAACAAAAGAGCATCCAGGCTGGCATTCCACTGATCAGAAAATGGACACTAGACAGTTTGCTGATCAAACCATTGAGATTGAGTCATATTCCCTTAATCACAAGAGACACATTGTCTGAGAATACCTCCCAATCTCATGCTGTCAGCAATCTAACACCATGGAAACTACAGACCCTGTCTTGGTAGAATGTCCGCACTGTAATGTACTCAGGAAAAAGGTATGGAGAATCCTTCTCCAAAAATACAAGGCATCTTGTACTGTCTGGTTTAGGACAGTTGAGTTTTTTGACACTGATTTAGAAATGTCCATAAGCCAAGTGCCAGGGCAGGGGATCATAGTAATCCATCATGACTCAGTTCTTACTATTATTTTTCTTAATTTATGAACCATGATGCATATTCAAAAGATCTGTTATCAGGATTTTTTTTGCTATTGTCATTATTATTATTATTCTGCACCTGTTTGATGCATGCTATCTATATGAAAGCAAATTGTTATTTAAATGTCAGTATATAGCAGGATTGATTACTAATTCTAAAAATGTGTTCACTGAAATGAGAAGCTTTAGAAATTTGAATCTGAGGTAATGAAAACTGTTTATGTAATAATAGTAGCCACATTTTTCATTTTAGGGACCTCAGAAGTTTGAGTAAAATGTGCACAATAGATGAACAAACACTACTAATGTGCTAAAACTTTATACCAAATGGTTGCTGAGTAGGAGAACAAAAAAGAGGGGCAGTTAAATGTATAGCCAAAAGTGATCTTGTTCTTGCTGATCAACATCATTACAATGTATTTGAAACAAAGCAGATACTAAAGTCAAATCAGCAAATGATCTAGGGCGTGGAATTCTTGCTCTGCAAAATGCTTCATGATTACTGAATTCAGTATCTAAAAGTTGAAAGAAATCAAATTTTACATGTAGATGAAAATTAATTTTTCTTGTGTAAAACTTGGGCAAATGACAAAGCACTGACCATAACATTTTGGCCAGTGCTGTGGAAGCCGCTCTCTGATCACATAATTGTCAAGTCTCACTTTACTTTTAGTGCACTATATGCTAATATCATTTCTCATTTTAAAATATTCTAAAGAAAGAAACAAGATAATTCTAAGATTTCTGTTGGTTTGTTTGTTTTTTTTTTAAATACTGCAAACTTGGTGATCTACTTTCATCTCTCCATTTACTTGTATTCTATCAACTGCGGGTGCTTCTAAGTATCTAGACCTGGATCCTCAGAAATATATTAAAACGTTTCAGCTACAGCATCAGTTCCCACCTAAACTAGGGTCATGACAAGAAGGCATAGGGTCTCAAAAGCTGACCAGTACAATGGTTATTTTCATGGGATATTTAATCTTTAGACCGCTTTTGATGCATGTACGCTCTGTTTTCTGTGTTACAATTTACACCATGTATTGCTCTCCAACCTCCCACCAACACCTTAGGTTGCAGTTATTCAGTGACCCAGGATGTGAGGATTGCATTTTTTTCAAAATACTCAAAAGGAACCATTACCCTGAACAACTCTAGAAGGGTGTTTGCCTGTATTCCTGCAATGGCAGTGCCGGAAGTAGGGATTGCAAGAATTTGTCACTGTGCTAAGAGAGGGGGGGGGCATACTAGCAAAAAATTGGGAACTGCTGAACTACGATAGGTGAAGATCAGCAGAATTGCCTAAAATATCCACTATTTTGTTGGTTATGGGGCAGTCATTGTTTCAGAATTCTTTTACTCACCAATGAAACTTGTTATTTCTCAACATGTGGGAACAAAACCAATACGGACTGTTGGTTGAGTCGTCGAACCAATTATTAAATATTTACATGGATTCTATAATTTGTGAATTTGCATTTCTCATCAGCATCATTTCTTCAAGATTTTATTTTTCATATTTAATATAGGTTACACAATAGCAAAATGTGACGGAACGAACCAACAATTTTTGTTTTCCTTTTCATTTGAATTTCATTTTTAAATTTAAAAAAAAAAATCTTCTATTCATTTTAAACATATTTATTATAACAGATATGGTCATAAATGGATCTGAGGCATTTCTGAAGCAGATTAACCTGGATATTCTTGGTGAGTAAATAAGGACAGGTTTATTATCAGAAACAGTTATCTTTGAACATATCCCCACCACCTAAGTAAGTAATTGGTAGTTGAAGGGCTCTTCTGAAGTGCAGTGATGCTAATTTTCAGCAGACATTTTATCTTTTTTTTCTTTTCTTTTTTTTTGGATTGTACAAGTGAATTATGTTGATCTTGAACCTATGCCCATTTGGTTGGTTCTTAATGTTTTACCCACAAGTCAGTCTGTGGAATGTCTCTTACTTTCATTCAGCTTGCTTTTGATGGGTGTTATGTATGTTCAAGCAAAACTTATCTGAAATACCATTGTTGTAATGGTATTTGGCCAGGTTTCAGTTGAACTTCACTAGTATGTATTGTTTTTTTTCTACTTTAAAGATATTGATTTATGTGCATTCCAAACCGAAGATACTGACGGCGAACACTGTGCGCACGACAACGGATCTCATGTGGTGAAGCAGCAGAAAGGGCACAATGTCAACTGTAGCCCTACCATCACACTAGTATCCACTAAAGGTAAAAGCAAGCATATGTGTAGTTAGTTCAATTTCTCTCTCTCTCTCTCTCTCTCTCTTTGTTTTTTTTTTTTTTGATTTGTAGGGAGAGAATTATTGCTTACAGATGAAAAAGATAGGATACATTCCTGGGTAGTCTTTGCAAAACTGGTTAAAAGATATTGTATACTCTTATATATTTTTTTTTTCCTACTTTTGAATAGATTCCACTCATTACATCCTAATCTTGCCTTGGGCTACAGCTTTTATTTTATGTGGATTCATTAGTTGCATGAAGCAAAACAAATTTTTTTTATTAAAACTGATTTGAACCCATTAGTGATGTAAAGAAAAATAAGTTACATTTTTAATTGAGATTTACTGTTCCTTCCTGGCAGACTCTGGATTTTTTCCCTTCGGGAGGGAGCCTGGGATGCTATTAGCCTCGGTGACCAGGCACATTAGCTAAGTATGATTGGGGCTCTTGAGTGTTGGTCAAGTGATACCTGCAGAACCTCTCTAACATGCTCCCAGAAAACCATACTAGAACTCTTCACCTTTAGATGTGGGGAGGAAACCATGCCAGGGGTGGCATGCAAAAATTAGCTAGTCTCAACCAGAATGGAAGCTGGAAGTTTCTCGCAAGGATACGAAATTTTACACCGTTTGTTGTGCAGTTCAGATTACATTGTCAATTTTTAAAATAGCTATTTACCTGGATGAGTGGTTGTAACCATATTACCGTTAGTTTGTAAAATTTCTGCAATGTTACTGCTTTCCTCTGAAGTTATTATGGAAGTTATCATCATAGATTCCTAACTCTAATCTGAGTGTTCTTTACTCTCATTGACTAGCTCTCCTTGCACACTAGATTGCTTTCAAATTTAGATTTATAAACACACAATTTCGAAAATTAAATGGAGACAACACTATTAAATAATTTAATTATGTAAATGAATAAGCAAGCCTATTCAGTTATATTCAGAACATTATCTTAAAAATGAAATGTCTAGATTTTAAAACCAAATCAAAGCAACAAGGATTCCTATAATTAATTTTAATCTATGGCATTGTTTTATAGTTATATTACAACAATTTGTATGTTTCATGGCATGAGCTAGTCATAAACATTCTGGTACCAGTACTGGCCAGGCTGGTGTCTCCAGTGGAGAACACTGAATGGGTAAAAATGCATTTCTTCTCTCTCAATTATGGTACAAGAGCTTTTTCTGCTATTTTTTTGTGGAGAGAGGTGAAGAGATTTTATAAAGTTGAAAGAAACCACTTGGATCTAAGGTTAAAGTTGTCATAAAAACATTTAGAATGTAAAGTACTAGAAATAATTATGGAAACTAATGTTTGAACTAGGCACAAGAATTTCTGTATCTTCCTACCATAAAGCTTCACATTGGCAGCTTCATTAGCCGGCATTGGCTGGAGTTTGACTTCTTACAGCGTACATGGGAGTATTCAGGCTTTTATTCATTTCTGTGTTTGTTGCATCATCATAGTTCTCTAGGATTGCACCTAAAACTCATATTTGCAAGTGTCCAGAACTTCTTTCATTTGAACTTCCCTAGCAGGAAGCACAAGGATTTTAATATTGTGCGGTAATTCTTTGAAGAAAGACTGCTTGTACATGTTGAGCTGGAAATATTACACCACTATACAGGATATGTATATTTAATATTAATATTTTACTTCTATTTAGTAAATAGAAGATATTAGCTTTGGTTGGATGCCTATAGTTTGTTAGGGCTCATCAATTATTATAGTTCGCATCAGATTTGGAAATGAAACTTAGCAGCTTTCTAATAATAGTACAGAATAGGTAGGTTAGTCGTTCTTTCAAAAAGTAATAAAAGATGATATGGCCCTCATGATATTTATTTACTGTATTTAGGTATATAGAAAATTATTAGATATGATACTATTTGACATTACTTTGATGTCCATCACTTTTTCATCAGTTACTTACACAGCCTAACTTCATTAAAAAAAATTTCATTGCTTAATTTTGGGCTCTGTTGAAATAGTCTCTCTTAGCAGCCTTGTAGGTAGCTATCAGCTCATACATTGGCAAAGAATTTCACTTTAGTAATTCCTGTTCTTCTTGAATTAATGCAGGAAATATCATAAGAAACAAAACCTGTAACCATAATTGTTGAGAAGTTGACTGAATATTATTAACAAAATTACACCTGTTCTCAGGAGCTACAGAAAATAATCCAGTGGTGAGAATAGTCAAGGAGCCGAAGGAGTCACAGCGACTGAGATATGAAAGTGAGCACAGTAAAACTAAGAAAGCTGTGCTGATGGAAATAGAGGTAGGTGTATCAAAATTGGTAAACTTATTTGAGAAATACAGTAAGTTAGGAGATAACTTAGGCAGTACACAGCTATAGTTTGTTTTCCAGTTAAGTATTATACAGGCTGGCTTGTTACATCATACAAATAACTGGATGATATCAGCCTAGATGCTGATTATAGCTTTTCATCCAACATTAATTGTGTGATCACATTTAAAGCAGTGATTTTTACTGATTTAAATCTGTATTTAAAATTCTAAAACCAGCCCGTAACAAACAAAATATATTCATTCATCTTTTTTTTCCACATTTGAGAAGGCTTATCTTGACATCATTGATTATCAGGTGATCCAATGTCATTCTTGCTGTGTTGAATTGCCTACTTTAAAAGGCCAAGCGTGTCATTTTTATCCATCTTTGAAACTTCCATCTGATTTTGAAATATTACAGCATGCTTAAATTCAGAAATTCTACTGACAATTTTATTTTTGATAGCACAAGTCAATATTCAACTCATTTGTTCAACATTTGGGGTTCGCAGCTAGGTCAACATGCTCATCTGTTCTCTGATTGGATAATTGGTACATGCCTCCAGGAAACTACCATTGTGAATACTATACACCAGCAGCAGAAAGAAAGGGAAAAATGTAAAGAAATTAAAAGACAGCAATCATTAGTTGCGATTTGTTTGGTCTTTAGTCTCAGCTGTACAGTACTAAATTAGGTTAGCACATATTCTTCCAATTTATACTCAGTGTTAATCCACCTAGCTTTGCAACTGTGATTTGTTTTGGGTTTGTAATGTATCCTTCACTGTACACCAGTTCCTAACACATTTCTTGCTGACACCATATTTCCTGTGTGCATCCATAGTATCACAGCAAACTTAACTTCCAGCTTAAAAGCTGCTTTGTACAATTTGCATGACATTACAGGAGACATTTTGAAATGAGCTAGAGGATTTGTTGAAGGTACTTACACAGATATTTAGGATTGAAAAGAATAGATAGAATGTAATTGGAGAGTGCATACTTATTACTGATTGGACCATTTCACATGGTTCAGTGAGCACATTATACTTGTAGTACTGGGTGAGGCAATAATTTCTGTAGTTTGTTTCAAATGTACAATTTTTCAGTTTATTTCAGAAAATTCTGTATGCTTCATTGAGTGCATTAACGGTTAATTGCCCACCCAATCAGCAAACATTCCAGCAGTAATTTTCTTTCTGTTTTAAATTAACAATTTTGCATTTTATTTCAGAAAATAACACAATGCCATTGTTTTATTTTTATATTAAAGTGTTTTCAGTGACTATTCATGGATAAATCATTTTGGAGTTTAAGTTGTAGCTTAGACTTTTTACATATTCCTGTACGGTTTTTTTAATGAAATTTGGTTTACCAAAATGATGACTTGACTTTCATAAAAGGTTGAAAAAATTTTCAAGCTATGAGAAGTGTACAGAAATGAGTTCGTAATAACGAATAACTGCTATAACAGTGCTATTTTAAAATTATTTATATATTTTTTTCTATAAAACATTTTGAGCCAGAGACTTTTCAGTCTTGTACAGTACCCATATATAGGCCACTATCTTAAGATGATGTTGAATGCTTTTAATATCTTTACAGGTGATGGGGTCCCTGGAGGATGGTAATAAGATCAGGTTGAGTTGCGTGACAACTGATCATCAGCCACATCCATTTTGTTTAGAAGGAGATTTTTGTAAAAGTGGAGTGTTTGAAAAACAAATAGAAAATGTTGGCAGAATTGTGTAAGTGATGTTCTTTACCACACTGAATACAAAAAAAATTACTAGTTTTAATACGGAAAGCCATTTTACTATGTGAGAAAATGTTATTTCCATTTTGATTTATTTTGAGAGTATATTTAGATAACTTTATGATTAAAAGATGTGACTTTGATTGCCTTATTTTCTGGCTAGCCAGAAGGAATTAAATGATTTCCATGTATTTTCTACTATTAAAACTCTGCCAAAAGCTTGCTTAACGTAGAGTGATTAGTTTGCTAGAAGATACTTGTTTCAAGATTTTAATCACTTACTGCTTTTGGGGAACTTGTTTCCAGTTCAGGAAAGGCTATTTGGACAAACTGTTTGAGAGGTGTGCGTACACCTTTGACAAGGTCTTAGTTCGATCTCTAATGGAAATATATATACATAGCACTTCCTTAGGTTCTTGCTGATCGTAACCTGTAGCTGCTTGGCTTGTTGGACTGCCAAATCTTTGCCCCAGGAGGCTATTAACTTTTACTCTTAACTGAAGTGAGGCCACAAGTTCCCTAACCACTGACTTAGATGGTGTCAGTCATGGGGAGACTGACTGGTAAGAATGAAGAAATTGGTAAACCTAATTCTGGTTGTTTATGTGGAAATCTTCTGATTTTTTTTCACCAAAGGTTGATTGCAGTAGAATTACAACGACACTTTGACCACTTTATTTGTCAATGCCTTGCCAGAGTATTTTTTAAACGACCAGCAGCTTTTAGTCCCTTGTAAAATGAAGTAACAGAAGTCTGCTGCCTTCGGAAGTTCTCATGTTTGTGAATTTATGAAAGTCCATAAATGCAGTGAGTGCATTCAGGTTGTTTTTCATTAACTTAGAGGTCAAATGGTCAAACTACATACCTTTTAGTTTATTTAGTTATCTTTCAACTTGTGTGAACTTATATTTCTTTTCAACATTAATTGGTTCTGAGTATAAATACTGATATTTTCCTGAAAGATTGCCCACTGTGATAGTGGGTGTAAGTGGCCACAATCTTTGAAAAATTATATCTTCTTATTATTATTTTTTTTTTAATTTGTCGCTTTATTCTTTGAGAAATTTATTTGTTGCTGATGTGAGCACAGCTCTAAAATTCATGATGGAAAATATGCAGAGCCAGTGTATTGTTAGAACTTGGACATTACATCAAGTTTATCCCTGACCTGCACTTTTTTTCATTGTTTAATAATTTATTATTTTTTTTTAATTACCTGAAAATCTGTTCATGTTTTGGTTTTTCTATTTACCAAATACGTACATCTTTAATGGCATGTTCACTCACCAATCATCCCATTAGGTGAATGTCCAGCCAATGGCATGCTCCTTTCTTATCTCCCTTTGTGCTAGCTCTTTAGTTTTGGTATTTCGGTTTCCAGCAGTCAGCCTCTTCCTATGTAACTCGGGCCAGAATCCCACTCACTCTAGGCAAGGCTGAAATATTATGTTTGGCCAAAACTTTTAGTCCCCCCCACAACAAAACATTGTTACCACGACCGCCCTGAAGACAGCGACAGTAAACTGTCAGATTTCCATCTCTTCATTTATATTTAAAATTGGGACAGAACTCCAGGGGAAAACTAACTAATGTATCTGATTTCTTTTTCCTTGGCAGTTTTAGTTATTAACGAAGAAGACTCTACTAAGCCAGTAAACTTTTATTTTAAAATGGAAAGGAGTATTACACTTAAAAAATATTATGTATAAGTAATAGTTTGTTGGTTTTTTTTTTTTTAAAAAGCATTCATTTCGAATTTTACTTGTTTGTTGCTTCATAGAATCAAAAATGTTGAAATAAAAGCCATAAAATCAGAAAAGGGAGAGAACTACAAAGCAATCCTTCATGAGAGAGCTGCTCAGTTTAAAGGGCTGCTTGCAGAAAGTAAGAATGTCATTTGTATTTTCTAGCATTTCGGTTTTTTTAGGAAACTTCTAATACATTAGCATACTTTTAACATTCTTTGGACCTCCTTTTGCTTCTGTCAATGCAGTATACCGAGTGATTTATGTTTTCTATTGAATACGAGTTGTATTTGGTTTTTTGGAGTGGGTGGGGGTTGCAAATTATTTTCATGTTCTGGTGTATGCATAGTCTTGTCTGTAAACAATGCTGAGGTGTGTTCTTGACTGATGCAGTATTATTATTATTATTATTACCAAGAGACCAATAGAGTCACCAGAAAAACCGATACAGACACTTCTTAAACCTAAATACATGCCGAGCCATGCCATCTGAATTAAGGTTGTTTTTAATTGTTCTCTAGATGTGGGGCAATCCTTAACAAAAAATCTGAACAAACAACTGCAGATAAAGGTGGAGTTACTGGATGGAAATAATGAATGCTTGGATCAAGTGTTTTCACAAACGATACACAATGAAAGTGCGTATTCGTGAATTATATTTTTCTGTTTGTTGGTAATAATCCTGTCAGAAATTATACAAATGTTGGGATAACAAAAAATATTTCTATTCATTCATTTATATTTAATGTAGAATCGGCACTTAAAATTGAGGGGATAAACACTGAAGAAATAAGGATGAACGAGGATGATGTGATGTTTTTGTACACATCGGAAATTTCTGATCCAGGTAAGCCTGAAATTATTGCAATCATAAAAGTTTCTTCCACTTTCTCTTCTGCTCTCATATAGACAGACACCACACACACACATCGTGTTTTCCGACTGCTGCTAGTTTCCATTTGCTGGGCTGATTTTGGAGTACATCTTACACAAAGACAATCAAGAATTAACTGCCAAACCTCTCCCATCACCAGAAAACTTTACTAGAACTCTTTATTTTTAGATGTGGGAGGAAACTCTCAGCTGGCTGGTGAAAGGCAAGAAGAAAAATCATTGCATGAAAATATGCCAAACCAAGCCAGTCCTAATTGATATTTGAACCTTGGCTCTCTCTCTCTCTACCATTGACCACCCATGTGCTTTTGTTAGAAAATACTAAATTGTGCGGATTTTTCATTTTACAATGAGATTTTTTGTTGTTTTTTTTTAATATTGTAGTCAAACTTTAAACAACATTATTACTTTGTTTTTTTTTGCTGTTCTGTTTTTCCTCACATTGGCTATTTTTTGTTTTCTAGAAGAAAAAAACTGATGTAACACCTGAATCAGTCCTAACTTCAAAACTTTTTTTTTTGATATTTTTTTTTTTGAGACATTTGAAAAACTTGTTTTGTCTTTCACAGAAAACTTCTGGATTTAACATTTCAAGTTAAAATCTTTTTTTCTTCTTCTTCTTTCAGATAATCTGATGATTGTTTTTTATGAGGAAAACTGTGGCAAGAAAATCTGGAAAAAGCAGATACCGCCATCTGAAATCCATGCCAAGGTTTGTTGTTTGTTGTTGGATAAACTGAAATTACGTAGCCTTTTTTATAATTTGAGTGGAAAGGGTTACTTATTAAAGTAACGAAATCTTTAAAGATTCTGCAAGTAGGAGATAAGAAGAGGGGGGAAGTGATGAGTTCTAGTTGATTAAGCCTACAGATTTCATTACCTGATACTAAGATGTGTTATTTTACTCATAGAAACTTTTGAACAGAGTACTAGGAAAGGTTTCTTGGGAGCCTTTTATAAGCTGCAATGCCTTTTTGTAAGTACTATATGGCATGCTAACAGATATTTTCTTTCTTTTTCCACAGGTAGCTGTGGTATTTTCATTTCCCAAGTATGATGGCCAAACTGTTAATCCCAAAATAAATATTCAACTGATTCAACAAAACAGACTTTCTATAAATTCCATATCCTGCCAGTTAATTTCCAAAGATCCTGGTATGTAATTAACAGATATTTGATTGTTTTATCTTAGTTGTTTTGAATAAGAGCTACAGAAGATATTTATTAACCCTAAAAAAAATGGCAATATTTTTTTCCAGATTAACCTACGAACAATTATGCCCAGTAGATTAAGGTGCACAGAAATGGTTGCCTTGCTTGTCCAGTTGTATCTTCAGTTGAAACAAAAGTATTCTTTCTTACTATTTTCAAATTAATGTGCTATAAAAAAGTTTTGGTTTTATCTCAAAATCTTAAACTCAGGATTTTTAAAATAATAGGTTTACATTTATGATTGTAAATCATCATTTATATGTATATTCCTCTTCAATTTACCATTGATGTTTGCCTCCAGAAACTGTATCATGATAACAATGCACTTCCTAGTATAACCAATGATTTCAGATCATACGGTAACTTTAGCAATTACTGATTCACATTTCCTATTTCAAAATCAATTATTGATGCACTAAGATACACTTTCTGTTTGTCACCACTTACCTGATTTTTACATGTTTTGTTGGAAAAACATTTGTTTTCATCCAGTGTTGCTAGTAGCTTCCTAGAATCGTTGAGCCGAGGAGACCAAAAATTGATAGTAAACTTTTTTTCTGGATACTTCATGTAGTAGGCAACAACATCTATCTGCATTATAAACCTACACATTCATTAACTTGCTTGTGAAACGGTATTCTTTCCGTTCCTTTTTTGCTTCAGAGAAAATTTGGTCTGTTTTTGTTTACTGAACTTGCAAAAATTTACTCTATACAACTGTCAGATGACTACTAATGACGAATGGTTTCTTCAAACTTATAGCCTCTTGTGTACAAAAAGCCATTATGGATATTAATTATAAAAATATGTAAAAGTTATTGTAACATCTATAGTAAACATAGCCTAATGTAAAGAGATGATTAGAACCACATCAGAATCATTTTTGCATATTACATAAAGGGCATGCTTCAATGTTAGGTTGGGATTCTATTTACAGACTGCATTCTTACCCCTGAGAAGTCACGTGTTCAATGTATTTATGAGCATTTCCAGCCATCAGGACATGAGCCTTGTTAGACCTTGTCAGGATTTGGTTGGGTCTTGTATGGACTCTAGGTTGAAGATTATAGAAATTCTGTTTATTTACTGTTAAAAGCCAAATGTAAATTAGCAAGATTTTGTTGCTACTTTAATTATGTTCTGAGAATTTTAAATGTTTCCTCTACATCTAGGTTACTGAGCATGTGTCATTACATACAGGTAATTTTACACTTCTGATGTCCAAGGGGTTTTGTATTCTTTTGAAATTGGAGCAAAGGGAAGCTGACACCTAGGTTTCAGCAAGATTTACATTAAGCATTAAAATGTGAGAGATAGATTTTTTAAAATTTTCCCACTCTTCCAGCACCTATACTTTGTAAATGCCAAATTTAAAACTGCACAATTTTGGTAGTAATTTTTTTATTCTTGGTTTGAAAAAAAAAACATATTCTAAAACAATGGTAAAAAAAATCCCAGCCCCACTGAAGCAGTTTTTTTTTTTTAGATATATTCAAAATTTTATTTTTATTTGTTTTCATCAAAATGTTTGGCCTAGCAAATGTTTTAAAGAGAAATTCTTAGATCAGCCTCCATGGCTTGATGTGGAATGCAACATTCATGCGTTATAGTGATAAAAAGCAGATCTTTACTGAAAATCGTTCTTGAAGAATAACTTAGATTTTAAATATTTTTTGTATGTTTATTTACATATTTGTTTTGAAAGTTTCCATTAATATTTTTTTTGGACATATATAGTTTATTGCAAGGGATGGAGTCCTAATTTATTGTTTTCTGTTTGGTCTAGTGTTGACAGGAATTCATAGCAATTCGACTACTCGTGCTTCAGTATTTATGCGTAGCAGGTGCTTTACTATACATACACTCTACAGTGCCTGTTGAATCTCCAAGTTTTATTTCTTTTTTTTTTTTGAATGTGTGAAATAAATGCCTGATTCCTGGTACCTAGCCAGTGCTGATCACTGAATAAATGACCCTGGTTTCTCAAAATTTGTATAGATATTTCATTTGCAGCAAGCCCTTCAATTCATTGTGCCATTAGATTCACCTGAAAGAAAATCAGAAAGCGCTCAACAATCAGACATTATTCGTTGTCAGAGACTTTTGTAAAATCAATATAGGATAAAATCTCATAATGGGGATCATGATATTTAATTTCCATTGGCAATACATGTTATACCCCCATTTTTATGGAGGTCTCCAAGTGTGAATACCTCAAATTTCTCATAATTTAGCTGGTTGGACAATGATGGAGAGACATTAAGGAATGCAATGGAAGTGGAACTGTCAACAATGGAAAGGAGAGTAAAGACTGAATCGTCAGCAGCCGATCAACATGTTGGAATTTTTGTAGTCCAGTGGCCCAAAGGTTGATGTCCCTGATGATGTGAGGCCATTGGGCTTCTTCTGAGTTGATTTCAGAAAATTTCTACCACATGGCTGAGGAGACTAACCACTATTATGCTGCACAGATCCAGAGCTGACAACACCTGTATGGATGGATGCCACTGAGGGATGAGCTGAAAGTGTTTTGTAACAATAAACATAATTATAATTCTATGCCATCCATTAAAGATTTTTGGAGTTAAGATGACAGACTTGGTGTCAAAAGTAATGACAGTGATGAGATTTAAGAAATTGAATCAGTATTGGCACTCATGACAACTGAATATTTTCTTTCATTTTCTGGACACATTTCCTTTCCATTTGGATTACTGAAAGTCATTGGTGTTATTTGAGTCAGTCCATGAAATTTTAGTTTTTTTGAAACAGGCTACAAAATTTAACTGACAAATTTGATAAGGCCAATTATTAGATAAAAAATCCAATTTTTAAAAAAAAAACTAGTTGTTTTGTTTATTTCCTTGGAAGCCTTAAACAATTATGATGCAAAGCTTACAAAGTCTAAAGAATTTACTTGTATATTATATGATATTCTGGTGTTTGTTTTTTTCCCACATAACGAGTATCTAGTGAATAACAGTGGAAGGTTTCAGGTGATAGTTGGACAGTTATTGTATTTTTACTTTTGCCTTGTTTTTCTGAGTTCCTGCAAACTTGTTTTTCACATTGAAAATCTAAAACAAAACAGAAGTCCATTCTTCAGAATTTCAATTACAAACTGTTGCTTTAGATGCTTTCAGGTGTCTTTCATATATGAAGGCCCTGTTTTACTTTGTATCATGTGATGACTCCATGTATATTTTTTGAAACTCTGTGCTTTTTCCCTGGTTTTTTTGCTGTGTTTTTTAATTGAAAGAATGGTTCACTGTGCAGACTGGCATAGAAGGGTCTCAGAGCATTAAAAATCAGCAGCTGTTTAAATAAAGTCAACTATATGGCAATTTACTAAGGAATCTTTAATAGGAAAATTAAGATTATCTACAGAATTTCTAGAATTTTCACAATAATGTAAACATTTTAAATATTTTTAAAAAATTTTATTTAATTTTGTTTATATTTTGACTTTTCGTTTTTATTCATTTTCTTTTAAGACCTTTTGGCAATATATTTTCATTTGCAGATCTTCCCTATGATTGGTACTGTAATAATAGAATTCATCTAACTTAATATTTCAGATCCCTACAAAGTCAAACAAAAGAAAATGAAAATAAGCAATTATACACCAAAAGGTAATCTCTCTTTTTCTCTAGTTAGAAATATCTTTAAATTTGTGATAAGACTTGCATCATTTGCTACACATCAGATCAGATCATTGTGAGAAAAAATACCTGGAGTTTATTAACTGATTGACATAGTAATTTAAAACTATGCAAAGATGCATTATCATAGAGCATGAGGTGCATACTTGCTAAAACAAATTTTTTTTTAAAAATTGAATAAAATGCCATCTCTAACTCAGACACCCACAGAGACATGCACAGTATTTTGTCATAAGAATGTTTAGCTTGGTTTAGAAGTGACAAGGTGGCAGGAAACCATCCATCCATGACTTCTGCAAGTGGCCCCTAAAGAAAAGAAATGTCAATCGATACAATTCTTAAATGAATTAATATCATCACTATTAAAAATTTCATTAATTCTGTTGTCTTATTGTGTGGGAATTAAAGCTAATTTGTAATTATGACCCTAGTAACTGTAGTTGGTCAAACAAATATGTTCCTGTCCATTAAAAACACCTAGTTATTCTAAAAACCTTTATTAGATCTCCTGTTAAACATCTAAAATTCCTTTGTTAATTTAATGTTTTTCATCATTCAGCATAAGACCAAGAAACATTCCAGTAAATCTCTTATGAAAACTTCTAATAAATCAACATATCTCAAATGAGGACTCTACACCTGTGCACCTTATTCAAGATGTAGACAAACCAAGGATTTATAAAACAAAACAAACTTTTTACTTTTACATTCAATACTCTGGTTAATTACCCATAACATTCTATTTGCTTCTTTTCCAGCCAAAACACACTGCCCTTCGCATATGAGCTTTACTTGTTTTTGAAACTACATATATTAGTTTAGTATATTTCTATTGCTTGCTTGGATAATTTTACATTTATTTGGCATTAAATTCCATATTCCATTAAACTGATCAATCCAGTAAATTCTTTTTTCCTTTTCTGTATTTTTACTACCATATGTTTTTTTATCATCTGCAACCTTTTTAATGCTAACTTCTACACTGCAGTCATTATCATTGATATAAATCAAAAACAATACTGGAGACAAAACTGAACCCTGTGACACATCACTAGAGATTTAACAATATGACAATGTTACTGTATTTAATACTACACAGTTGTCTTTTTTTTTTTTTAAGTATATGACGCACCTATTCCTTTCCTTTTTCCCTTTTTCTATTAGTCCTTTATGCAGAATTTTATCAAAAGCCTTACTACAGTCTAAATAAATAACATCAACTTGGCTTTTTTTATTGACTAGTTAAATCTTTTAACAATTCTATAGATTTTTGGGCTTGAAAATCATGATGAGATTCTTTTAGAATAGCATTTTAAGTGTGATTTTGGAAATTGTATTTAATAAAGAATTATAAAACACTGCTTACTATCAAGATTAAATTAAAAATGGCCTAATTTTATCAGAATCACATATCCTTTTTTAAAAAGTCCTGCCACCTCTACTTCAGTTTACTCTGAATCATATTTTTTGTGATGTCTAATGTGTTGTGTGTTCTCTGAAAGCTTACTCCGCATCTGGTACAATAAATTCATCTTCTAGGTCAAAACAACAACCTATGTGGCTACTTCTCTTTTTTTTTTTTTTCTTTTTCCATAAGTTTATCCAGACCCTCAGCAATTTTTTATCTTTCTTTGAATCTAAATTTTAACTGGTTAAAAGCACTGTTTTAATTAAAAATTTTAATAGAATTTAGTAAAATATTATAACAATTGTTTCCTCTTGTAATTGAAGATGGTCAATCACAAACTGCATACAGCAGCCTGTATTTTTAGCAATGTACTTTGGTGTCCACTAATATCTGAGAAGATTAAAAAACATACCACACACAAACTCAGAAAATCATACTAGAACCCTTCGTTTTTAGATGTGAGAGGAAATTCACATGGCCGGCCAGAGACCTATGCTAAACCAAGCTGCAATTTAGCAGTCTAACCACTTGGCCAACAGTATATATATAAGAAAATAGACTTAGCAAGTAATTTAACAAGAATTCCTGATTTTGCAGGAATTCTGAAAAAACACCCACTATTTTTAAACCAATCAAGTGAACTGAATTTTCCAGAGTATTGGCATTAATGTTTTCATGAACTTATTCATTCACTGTTTGTGCCTTTGAATTTTTATCCTGAAAATAGTTCCATTTATCTATTGACATTCATGTCACTTGCATTTCTGATTTTGTTTTTAGGCTGAAACTACTTTAATAGACTGTATAATTTCATTCATGCATCTGTCATTAAGGTCACTAGCAGTCTCTTATTTACTCTGTTGTTGTTTGATTGCACTAAAAGCTTTTTGTAAACATTTGAATTAATTATCCAAGTTCTGCTTTTTTTTTTGTTTTTACTGAAATAAGGCACTTGCTTGAAAATAAGGAAGAGGAAAAAATTGAGCAATAATTAATAATGGTTTAATACCTGTATTACCATCTTAAGGCAATTCTGAAGTTTTAAAAATTCCTCTTTCAGGTAAAAACATGGAGAACATAAACGAAACTCTTAGCAAACCTTTGCCTCTTTCCAATGCTGTTTCAAAGCAGAAATCAGACAATCTCAGTGTAGAAGCACAGCAATCAGCATATGGTTTCATTACTCAGCCACAAAGCAATCTTCATTTTCGATACAAATCCGATCAAAGTAATGGAACATTAATCAAAGGCACTAATAACCAGAAGAATGGACCAGTTTTTCTAGTAAGCACACTAATTAACATTCCTTCCTCTTTTCTTCAGATGTGTTATGACCTTGATGAAGATAAGTAAAGCCACGGTCACTTCAATTTTAAAAAAAAATTTTCTGCTGTCTGAATAATATGGATTATCATTCTTAAAGTTCCCAAAGTTGCCAATGGATTACCTCAAAGTCAATCTGGTATCGACTTCTTAAACATGAAAGCAGATCTACCAAAAAATTAAGGCGGTCTATAGAGATGAATCTGAAAACAACACATCTTGATTTAAAGAAATTAGAATATGTGCAGAGAGATTTCCACATTACATGGGGATCTCCTGGTGTCACCCATTCCTTCCTAAATGCTTATGTTCATTGAATAGTAGTGGCCACTTCAAAGACATGCCCCAATGTAAACACAGCTGAAACGGTTGAACAATATCTCAGAGAATGTCTAAAATACACTCAAAACAGACATCTTCCAACACTTCTTGGATGCTTTTTAAAAAATAGTAAACCAATAATACAGTTTTTAAGGTTGAATTGCTATCATAGCAATACTCTGAAACGTCAGAGGGACTACTAAGTAAGCAAGTCCAGCAACCATGTTACTACTATTTAAGTTTTCTTTGGCTCATATTTATCAGTTACTGTATTATACAACTGCCTACCTACACTTAATAATCCATCATCTTGAAGAGCTAAAAAAAAATTTTTAAAGTTAAATTGTAGTTGACCGCATTTTGGCATAATCTTTCACAGTCCACTCTGCAGAAGGAAGATTGAATGTGAGGTAGGCCTTGATATTTAACTGAGTTTCAAAGAATTAAGGCATAAACAAAATAAATTTAATTATGGCAAGAACTAGTGGTGCCACCTATGGAAAGTAGTCTGGCTGAATAAGTGACAGTTACTTGTTTAGCTATATCCTTTTCCACTTTTGAGGGTTTCTATAACTTTAGACTTTTTATTATTTGTGCCTCCAAGAAGGAAGAATTGTTGTTTCTCTGCTTCCAGCTGCCTAACCATGAGAGGGCTGAACTTAGAGTTTCTCTGGTTGATGATGACAGCGATCACAGAGCACATTCTCACAAACTTCTTGATGATGGGAAACAGATAGAAGAAAAAAAGTATGCATCATATGGAGAAAGAGAAGTTGCGTAAGTGTGTTAACTTGCATTTTTTTTTTCCTTTTTGCTAGTGTAGGGTTGCATTGGATCCACCTCACTTTGTTAAATCAGAAATACATAGTGATTCCCATCAACTGGCTGTTGATTTACCCACTCCCACCAAAAGAGAGAAGGACAGTGGACTAGCACTAAGTAAAAGCTGTTGGGAGACTGCTAAAATTAGTTTCATATCTTAAAAATACAATTATAAACGAAAATTAAAATCATGCAGCCAGAGAAATTCTTTTTAAAGGTCAAAATAATCATTCTTTCTTTTATAGCTCTAAAATCTTGTAAAAGTGATGTTGTTGTTTTTTTTTAGTGATATTGTGCAGATTTTGTTTCTAGGTATTATCCTATTGATAGTTTTATGTTGCTGTGATGGTGCACATCAGATGCACATTCTACTGCAAAATTTGTTGAAGGATCCCTTGCTTGCTTATTCTACTTGTTCAGAAGTCATTAAGACCTATCACTGATCATTTTCATAGAAGTAGACTATCTGTAACAACTCACTCGTATCACTAATTTCAGTTTGTCAAATGTGTACAGGTGACACCATAAATTTTCTGTCAACAAGACCACAGATTTTGCTATATGGAGTTGGCTATACAGATTACATCAGTATCTTTTACAAAGAAGTTATAAAAAACAACAACAATGTAGTATCAATGTGAGGATATTTCTCAAATACATTTGGTAATTTGTGATTAGCAATTTTAGCAGAGAAGCTGAATCATAATAGCAATGTGTTGAAACTGTGGATTTTAGTGTTCTTTTGTTTGTTTGATTTTTAAATAAAAACAAGACAGTTGAATAAATAGCACTCCATCTGTAATCTCTTTTTGTTTATTTTACACAACTTTTGAGACCACAATTGGACTTAGCTTAAATGTATTAATTACAAGTGCTAAACAAATAGTTATGCTTAGGGCAAGCTGAATCAACACTTTAACATGTTAAAATAATATTGCTTTATATGAATAGTGAGTTTTGTTTCTTTGTCCATCCCCCCCCCTTTAGATGCCAGTTGTGGTGTTCTTGCAGGGCAGAGTTTTCTGTTTTTAGTTTATTTGGTAACAACTTAGTGAACTATTGATGCCATTTATCCAGCACTCTGATGACTTTCCACCTGGCTTTGCACCTTTCCTATATGCGGGATATGAGGCTAACTAGTAATTCCAATTTTTTGGGATGCAAATCATATGAAAAACAACAAAGACTCCATTATTGGATAAAGTTTGTTATATTCAGACTCATTTGCTTCCCTTAAAATTACAAACTCTGAGCAGTTACGATTAAGCTCTTTTTCCTACTATTTTTTTTAGACTGAAAGATCTTCGCTTGCTCCGTACCAGAAGAAAGGACACTGATGGTAAGTTGGAGAACATTTCTTTATTTCAATTTAAACAGAAAATCTGTCGTTTTACAGTGAAATACCTTGTTAGTACCTATACCCTCTTATTAAGGTTGGCCTGCCTTCAGCAATTGTAATAAAATCTGAAACACTCTGCTGAGATAACCTTTTTGCTGTGAGTGCCATCCAAGAGAAGAAAATGAAACTCTATTGATTATCACTAAAGTTATGAAGCTTCGGCAACCGGTTCATTTGCTGAAGGATAAGGCATAATCAATGGTGGAAGTCTGGATCAATCTTTCCTGACCTCCCGATAAGTGGGGTGAACCTGGTGGTCTAGTTAGTTTGTTTTTTTTTTTACTTCTATCAAAAGTAGGCAAAGCTGGCATGGAACTATCACCACGTGATCCATGGGCAGAGAGGACACAGCTGTCAATGGAATCTCACACTCGCCATCACCCTTCTCAGACCTCTCACTTTCCTCACTAGATGATGTATCTGAGCATTCCTTTTCATCCTTTAGATCAGCCTATGCTTCCACCGGGTACTGAAGACCAGAAAACGTTTCCACACCTGGTGTGCAATGGTAGTGACCTCCATAGACTTCTCTTGTTACCATAAATTAGTTTGGAATTTAAAAAGGCAGGAAACTTAAATTGTCATGTGACAATGGCCACCATTTAATGGTTAAGAGTTTGTTTGTTGTTGTCATTGTTTGCTTCTAATTATATAAAAATTATCATACTTCCCTTACATCTGACCTGCTTTGTTATGTAGATCACAGTAGAATGATTTTGAAAATGAAATACACAAAAAGAAAAAAACTCAGCGTTTAGGTTACGATTCTTTATGAAAGGAAAGTTCATACTTATCTTTTTTTAATACAAAGTTCACCATCCATTTACGGAAGATTAATAACTGCCATGTTTTTTTTTTTTTCTAGAATTCTTCTCTTTTGTCATTGAGACTTAAAAGCTCAGTAAAATTTGAGCATTTATTTTATTTGAAAATATTTATTATTGTTGTTATTATTGCTGTTGTTGTGATAATGTGTGGAGAGGGAGAGATTGATTCTCAAGCTAAACACACAAAAACTGCACATTTATTTTGTACGTATGTGAAAAATTAATGATTTAACCTTTTGAACTCTGGCTGCCTATAGGCCTTTTGACTGAACACTAATTTGCAAACTCGAATTGATCTTCCCTTGATACCTATGTAGTAGGGATGTCCAACTGAAACCAAGCTGAAAGAGAATCACCATAATTGTATCTGGCCAGGTTTCTCTATATTTCTGCTGAAAAGGATAAATGTAAGAGTTTTCTCCATTACCATTTTTTTTTACACTTATTTTCATCTGAAACTTTATAAAATTAATTTTTCAGCTCCTGGCTTAAATTTTAATGTTGTCAGACTGAAGATAAATGCAACCGTAAATAGGAATTCAACAATACAAGAACTGACTGACTATTCAGATCCTATTTACAATGTTGGTAAGGTTTACATTCTGTACTTTATGCTCTGAGTTAATATGATTCATGTTAGCAATCCTTAATAAATGTTTACCAAACTTTCTGTTGTAATAATTTCATTACTTGAATTTTACTTCCCTGATAAAATTAGAGATATAACTGAATGTTTTACTACAAGGAAGGTAAAGTTTTCAGCTTAAGAAAATGGACAAACCATTAACATATTCAGGAGAGGAACAAACTGAAGAATTTAAGCAGTTAAACATATACAACACCTGAAAAGATTGTGATTGTAAAGAAAGCATCAACACTAGAAAATGTAAAGTTTTTTAACATTAAATAGTTTTTAATTTGTAAATCTTTGCAAAAACTTCTTGAAACAAGACATACATGTTTGTAGTTAACATAATATTTGATGCTACTTGTCTGTTTTTGTTTTTATGCATATTAAGTTTTATTATATACATTACCAAAGATTGGCAAACCTAACTTTTCAATATCACTAACAATCATGACCACACACACACATTGAAGACCAGTTCCTTGTTCCCTCCATGGTTGAGGCAAACTCTGGCCAGTCCATGGGTGCTTGAGTTTACAGGTGCAGTCTACTTTGGTTAAGAGAAATGTGTATGTGAGACATTTTGTCTCTCTTAACCAATGTTAATATATTACTTAGGCATCCCATACTGGGTAACCTCATATTAGGTGATGTTGGAGGGCAGCTGTGCACTGAAGCCCTATTTAAACAAACAAAAAGAAAACAAGTTATATCCAGTAATTATAATTTTTACTAGTGTTTCATGTTACATGCTCTTTATTGTCATCCTTTTACCTCTCCAGATGTCACCTAACTCACATGCCATCACAAATTTTTGTGCCTTTTCAGTATTTCATATAAAAATAAATAACTAGGTTACATACATCCAGTTCCATTGAGTTGTCGGTGTGGCTAGTATGGACAAGCACATACACTGTCAGACATGCTTAGAACAAAGACACAGTGCAGGAATTGCATTGACTTAATTTAGTAGACAAACTTGCTATGGCAGGAGAAAGAAGTGGGCAGCTGTGAAAATTTGTCAGCTGAAACAAATCAAGGAAAATGTATTAAATTGTATGAGGAAGTTTAGTGAATAATCTGACAGCAGAATGTAAAATATTTAGAATGCAGTAGAAATCAGTTTCACCAAACAAGGAGAAATCATTATGTTGAAAGGGGGAAGCACAGTTTACTGTGTTGGGTATCCTATAGGATGTGTTTATTTTTCCCAGTTAAGTAACTAATGAAAGATGGTATAAATTCCAGCTATCATGGTTGTCTGAGTTCTCCATTATTGTGACACAGAGGAAAATTTGTTTTATCTTCACTGCTCTAAAGCAACTTCTGCCATTTTCAAAAGACTGGGAGACTTCATTTATCTTGAATGGCTACTGTAATCGGAGGAAAAAATGAGAGAAAGGATTGTATTACCTTGGAAATCTCAACAAAGTAACATCTTGGATCAAAGGAATGCTCAAAATGCTCTATGAAAATAGTCTCATCTATATAATTTTTGGCACGTAAGTGTTTTCTTTATGGGGAAACCTCAGAAAAAATAGTATCAAACTATTACAAACTGCTACAACTTTGTGCAGAAGATGGTTCTTGCAGCATTTTAAATTAAAAACATCATGATATCCAAAAGGAAATTTTGGGTGTCCTCACAAAGAAACTGAAATATTCTCCTTGAAGTGAAATAGTAGTCAAATTTTGGCTATTATTTCATAACTGTTAATGAAACCATGGATATTAACAGCAAGGAACAGTTATCATTGAGCACAGATACAATAGGCTTCCTAATTTTCTTTATGACCATTGCTATGATGCAGCTGATGTGAAAGGACATCTTACAGGAGTGCAAGCAAGAGAGCATATGCATTTATATGCATGCTTGTGCAGTGCAATTTATCACATTTGTGGTCTCATGCCTTACTCAATGCATGTCAAGTTGTGTGAGATGACATGGAGAATTTAAGGTGGACTGCTAGCTATCATCAAAGCCATCTGAGAACAATAGGTCCCGCATGCTGGACTGTCAGAATGAAAACATTTTATTCCAGCGCTGTGATTCATGAGCGTCAGTACCCGTTTTACCACTTGCTCCATCCGCTCCCGTCTACAGCCCCCCTGCTTTAGCTGGGGGAGTCTGGATGAAAACAGCAGCCGCCGCTTCTCGCTGGTTCCTTTTAAAAATATATATATATAAAAGGGGACCGGTGCACAATGGCTGCCATCGTGCAACACTTTGCTGGTAATTGGTGATAACCGTATTGGAATTTTCTGAGTGTCCTTTGTTATGTTTTATAACGCTGACTAAGATTCAAATACTTGAAAATTTTTGCTAAAAATTGGCCTCAAAGACTTGTTTTCTGTTATCAGTTTTAGAAAGAGGATATGTATCATGTCCTTCCAGCATCTCTTTCAATCACAAAACCTATAGAGTAGTTCAGTTGTGCACTACAGCTGTTGTGGGAAGGGAACAAAGCAAGCAGTAAACACATTGAGAAATGAGGAATGTATCATTAAAATCCGGAACAAGACAATAAATGCATGTGAAAAATATGATTTTTGGAGCCTTCAACGCCTATGTGAAAGGTGTGTTGCAAGCTTGAGGATTTGTGGATGCTTCCACATACATATTTCAAGTTGGAAGAACACAAAATGTTTGCCATAAGCTATGCAAATTGGATGACTTATTGCAGAGATCAGCAAAATTTTTAATGGATGCTGAATTGGTTATTCAATCTGATAGATTTTATAAAGAAACTGATTGACAAAAATTTTGCGTTAAACTCTGCATGCTGAGTAGTATTGAAACATGCAGTAAATGGGAGACATTGTAGCTGCATTTTACAAACATGTCCATTGAAACAAAAAAAAAATCTGTTTTGTGAAATTTAATGCATTTACAACCTTTATTGCTTGTCATGGTGACCAACTCAAGACACGGTTATGATCATCCATGAAACAAAAACATCGTGAATTCCTATGGTCTTGTAAACTTACTTCAGAAAGAACAGATAAACTGAATTAGAACAAAACTATGAAAGAATTTGTTGCTTTAAATATTCTGTGAGCCTTTATTTTTGATCGTCTAGTTTTCCTTATTTCCTGCTGATCAATGCAAATAAAGTCGGGCTGGTTTCTAAGTTGATTCATCTTAATCCCCTTCTTGAAAAAAGCTGCAATATATACCTTATTTGTATACATTGAATCTACTTTGTCTTTGTTCTCCTAATCTTCCCAGAATCCATTTTTTTTTTTTGAGTACAAAATTGCAGATTATCAGATATGGGCCAAGAGGCTCATGGGTTGCTATGCCTTTATGATTCAGCCACCTTGTTTCGCTGTTTAGCTCCAGTCTATAGCCTCCTTAACATTACTTTCCCACCATTCCACTTTCAAAACTGTGGTTCCACCCTCACTGTCAGCACAAATGCTTTCTCCTTTTTTTAACAGAAATATCCCCTTAAAAAAAAAGAGTTCTTAAATTATCGTGGTCCCTTCACATTTTTGCCAGCTAGCATGAGGAACGTACTCTAATTATTAGCCATAACTGTGTTTCACATAAGTTTGTACATACAAGTATATTTTGTTTGAAATGTATCTTACAGGTCAGAAAAACATTTTTTTCAGCATAAAAGTCTATACATCCAATTCAGAATTAGTGTGTGTGTGTGTGTGTGTGCATGCGTGCCATGTAAGCCTCATTTGGTTTGGATTTATAAATTTAACTCTGCCAAATACAAAGTATATTTAAGGAAAGCTTTCCATTATATGTGTGTATGTTTGTTTTTATTTTAATTGTTATTTTCATTTCAGTAAATGGGAATTTTAAAATCTTCTGGGTTGACAAACTTAAAGGATTTTCTAACGATTCCATCAACCTACTCTGCAGCAAAACTGACAAAGGTACAGATGCTTTAGTTTTTAGCCACACACACACACACACACTAAACAAATTCCAGATCTTTGTTCACAGAATAGATTTTGTGCAAGTGGCAGTATTACATGTTCTGATGGTAAAAGTGCACCGACAAGAAACGCCCCAGTTCTTTTTTTTTTCTTTCTATTACGGATTGCTTCCCTTCTGTCCATGTAGATAAAATGGAGGTTCTTTCAGTATGTCCATCTTTTGTTTCATCAAGCTTAGCCAGTGATTGCTATTTTCTGTTTTCCTTTTTTTTTTTTTTTTAAGAACTGTTAAAAAATGTGACCTCAAATAAGCAATCATTAATCATTTTCAAAATCTGCATTATATCTTTATTATTACTCATACTGGTTAAATTTTTTTTTTTTTCTATTAGAAACTACAGATGTAGAGTTCTCCTGTCAGAAATATGATTGGAAGTGCTGTGGAGAAATTAAGCATGTACACAGACAGGTGAGTTAATGCCCTGCGTATCATAATTTCCTTTTGTTTTTTTCCATAAGAGGAAGCCTGGAAATTTTCATACCCAGTAAAATGTCACTTTTATAATAAGTAACAAATAGAGCAAAATAAGTGGTCTTCTGTGTTATGCGTATTTTTAATTCTGCTGAGCCGACAAACTTTGGAAATTAAGCTGTTTCAGTTTGGACCTAGCACAGTACATCAACATTAATAGTGCTGCAGCCAAGCCCAGTTTGTTTGGGGGGGAGCAGACTTTCCCTTAAGAGTCTGCAGTTACTTGGGCTTTGGCTGCATAATGTCTCACTGGAGCATTTCATTCACACACAGTAGCCCTTGCTTGAGAAATAAGTGTGAAGATTAAAGGCGGAAACCTTAGCAGCGCAACAGAAAGTCACATGAAGAGAGTGATTTAACAGGAACTGGTGGAAATTTGAGGAGAGTTTAAGCTGTCAGGTGCCAAACTATGACCTAGGTCATACATACCATAATTTTGATAATATGTTTGCTCTGCCAGATTTGTAAAAGTAAAAATTGTAACAGCAGAGTTGTTACCATGACAAACAAGAGAAAAAGGTTGATCGTAACGTGCTCTGGTTGTATTTTCAACGGCATTTATACAAAACAAAAACACTAAACGAAAAGTTTAAATTACATTTCAATCAGTTCAGTATATTTCTGCATGGATTTGTCGGTACTCCGTTAGCAGCCCATAGATGTCATTGAGGTTAACTTTAAAAAAAAAAAAAAATTGGTTAAACTAAGAGATAGATATACTGTCAGTGTTCGAATAAAACCCAGAGGTCAGATACCAGTACAGAGGCAAAATCTTCCTAGTATTTTAAAAATACATTATAATGTTGATAGTGCAGTTTTCACTTTAAAAGAAAAGTTTTAACAGGCCCCCTCACGAGTCAGGTGGTCACTTTCTCGTTGGTACAGAATCCCGGGTCATTGCGGGAAAAAATGGATTCCATTTTTATTTTTTGTCTGAAAATTTCCATGGGCAGGGAGAAGCCATTTGCTGCCCTCTATTTCATTCTCAGTGCATCATGTGTGGAATTAATGAAAAATCTCCTCCCCAACTTCGCAGGTAGAAACTCTAGTGAAGCGTTAATGATGTCTAGTAAAACGAAAGAAGTACCTCGAATTGCCCGCAAATACAAGAGACCGAGACGTCCAATCGGTTTCAGCTGCTCACGTCGTGGTTGTGGTGGCTGGGATACAGGAAGCAAACTTTCTCGAAAAGCGGGTGGAGTTCAGCCTGTGAAATCAAGTTGTGCAGGAAAGCGATCGTGTCGGTCCACTCTTTCTCATTTGGATTCCGATGATGGTATCCTCGAGGAAGTAACTTTGTTGTCGGATGGGGCACACAGTGAATCATTGCCTAGTGAACGAAATAATACAACTGATACTGCCGGGCTCTCATCAGGGTTCATCCCTGGAGAATTTAATTTACGGAATATTCGAGTCTTTTTCGTGATTGATGGCGACGCCACCTGGAATTTCGAGAGCAAAGAACGACGACGACAAGACAAATTGTTCTGCGTTTACTGTGTTCCGTGTTGGTTCCGAATGACATTGAAGGTCTAATGAAGGCAGTTGCGGAAAAATTGAGCGGAGAATCAAGAAAAGCAAGTTGTGGAGATCTGTTGACTACGATGGTCAGTGTTAACGTACATTGCCACTGAAAAGTATCCAGAGAAAAGTTGCTACTAGCGCCTTTGTGTTCGTCTATGACTCTAAAATCGTTGAAGACATCGATCAGCCCATTTGGTAAGGTAGAATTTCGAACGGGCATCGCGAATTATCGAAGGTTGATCGCTGGACAAGAGAGAGGAGCATATCTCGTCACCGAGAATCGAATGTCAAGAAAGCTGTCGGATTCATCTTGTAGCCGAGGAATATAAGAACTGTGTGATGGGGATCGAATACTTTTCTGCTCGATGGATAAGAATTGGTCCTACCACGATTTACGCGAATGAAAATCAAAGAGTTTGTCTACCACGACTACTTGGAATGTGAAAGTGCTAGTGAGGACCGAATTTCGTACAGATCATTTAGGAAGCTTCTTTCGTCATTAACATCTTTCGATCAGAAAGCTCAAAAATCGGTCAACTCTGCTGGTGGAATTCCACTCTGTGGCAATCTGGATATGACTCAGTAGAATGGCTAGCCCCTTGGCGGATGGTGCGCGGCGAGCTCTACACTGAAAGGCATCGAGCGTGATTGAATTGTTCATGGAATATGAATTTGATGACATCACCTTGGATAAGACCATTCACCGTCTCATGATTTGGTCTTTCCACCGTCAAAACGTTCAGTGTAAAGCCTGGGGAGGTGTACAGTGCAGCAGGTGTCGGATTCCGTTTTGTATTATGCATTTCCCAAGAAAAACAATTGAGGAAAAGCATCAGAGTTTGTTACGTGATTGCAAGGATAAGTTGGAGCTTATGATGGGCCACAGCTCGCGCGCACAATCGGAGAAGCCGAATTGCCTCAAGACATGAAAATCTTGTGACAAACGAAGTGATCCTTGTCATGGACCACGAGACCGTATATTTCCGTGCAAAAATGGTGGAGCACCACAGAAAAAAGGGCATGCCATGGCTTGGATATCCACGTCCGATAATGGTTGCGACATCTCGTGTTACGGTCATACGTCCTCAGGTGATTCCGAATAGGGCTGCGTTGCCATCCTTTCCATTTACGAAGGAATTGTGATCCGTTTGAAGGAGGATTTTCCAGATGTAAGAAAAATTAACGGGCAGCCGGACAACGCCAAATGCTACCAGAACGGTGTCTTGCTCTTTTTTGTATGCTGTTAGTGAATGGGGAACATGGTTTGAGGCTCAAAAGTTACGCTCACACTGAAACGCAAGATGGTACAGGACTGATTGGCGCTCATTTCGCCATCACCATGATGTTGGTAATGACGTTCGTGAATATGGGATTTAATGCCATTTCTCCGATGCAGCTGATCGAAGTAACAGTGGATTTCAGAAGAGGGCCGGCGGTTTTCCTGTTTACTCTGTTCCGTGATACAGTCGATCAATTGTTTGGCCAGCAACACAGCCGCGCTCTCCGATTCTTTGGTAAGATCAAGAGATTTAACGAGGTGATTGTGGGTGGTGGTGATCGGCTGCATTTGTACGAGTACTCGTCCATTGATCCCGTGGTTATCGATATCGAAAACATTGAAGATCCAAAGTTTTGAAGCGCTCACCCTGGTGCATTTGATGATGAACTCGAGCGTGAAGAGGATGAGCAAGGCGATGAAGTGGTAGGTGTAGCAGTGATCTTTTTTCGTTCGGCTTGAGATATGCTTACCAACGAGGCAGTGATGGTGATACAGATGCTATTAGCATGAGTGGTGAAGTGAGAACGAGGTGGAACCAACCCTTGGAGACTATACGACGGAAACCTTGTTGTCTGGATGGGCGAGTTGACCCATTTATGGTAAAATTTATGGCGCCAGGCACATTGAAGGATTCAAAGAGGATATAGAATAAATGTTTATGAAGGGGGTGGAAAACAGTAGAAACAAAATGGGTCCAGGTCGAATGCTCGAAACTTTGCGAAAGAAGTACCCTGATTGATTCGACCTTCCTTCGGATACTGAAATTCGACAGTACATCACAAGTTTGACAGCAGAATTCAAGAAGTATAGGTCGTTGAATATCGCAGTGCGGGGACTTCTGGAGCCATTCTGGTCGGCAATAATGAGAATTGTTACAGACAGCAATTACGTGATTAGTCCCACCGAAGCGCTGGTGACATTCAAGGAAGAGCACGAGGAAGATGAGCATCTTTCCTACCGATGATAAAGTTAAAGGTTTTATCAGTTCGTTGAAGCAGAGGCGCAGCAGTAAGTCAGAATTAATCACGTGTGCTGCCTGCTTCCCATGTTGTATTGCCTCGGGACTATATCTGCATGCTTTAGTATACATTTGTACAGTGTAGTACTGGAAACTAATACCTTTACCCGTTTCATTTTTCGTTCCGAAAGATGCTTTGAAATCTGTGTGATGCGATACGTTCAAATACTGTTTTGGATGCTTCCACATTGACAACCTAGGGAATGTCAATAACCTCAGGGTAAAGAGTGACTACCTGGCTTGTGAGGGGGCGCGGGTTAAAATAACTTCCTACATGTGTTTGTGGAGTCTCTGGCAATGAAAGTTTTTTAAACAAAATGTGCATGATTTAGTTTTATTAAAATGCATATAAGCAGCCTTAACAGTTGCATATTTAACTATTCTCTCCTCCATCAAAAGCTTCTTTAGGTTTTAAGAAGTTTGTGGTCTTTTGCTTACTATAGAGGATTTGCTTCTCATTGGCACTGCATTGTGTAGGTTAAAATGACAGGTTAGACAGTTGAAATTTATTAAATTAACAATAGATGAGTGATCATTGCTACATAAATCTATTTTTGGCTGATATAAATGATTACCTATCTCAGAATACACTTATTTATTTTTTAATTCTACTGCTACAGATTTAAAAAATGGTTAAATAAAATGTATTACAACTCTATCTTGAAGGTTATTGGTTTCTAATGAGTTGTTTTGGTGTTTAGAATGAAGCAATAAGGAACAGGTGCACATTGAAAGGAATGTAAAGATTTAGTGTTGAAGAAATTTAGCACAAATAGTTAAAGACTGAAAAAAAAAATGAGAATAAAGAGGCAAAATCTTGAAAAGAAATATTTGAATCAATTCTGTTGAATCTTGATGATTGTTTGGATGACTTTTGTTTGTGTAGCATGCACTTGAAGTGCAAGTTCCAGTGTTTAAGTACCCAGAGATTGAGGAACCAACATCAGTGGAAATGAAGATGAAACGGCTTCTTTCCAGTGGAGAAATCCAATACAGCAACACTTATATATTTGTTTATATGCCAAATAGATTACGTAAGTACTTTTCAATTGTTTAAAATTTAGAAAACAACGAAAGACATCATTATCTATATCTGTGAATTTTCAGCAGTAAGGTTCTTATGGTGGTATTATTTCCGTCCTGAACATTCATTAGATTTATAAGCAGGATAAGAACAATAGGCGGATGTTGTTTTTTGTGGGATCTAGCTTACATCATCTGTCTGATACATTGAGAAAAAGGCAGTAATGTCTTATTTAGGCATAAAACTTGGTTTTCACCAAAATGTTACTTTTTACAATAAAACACTTATAACTATGTAAAATTCCCCACCAAGATCTCTGTTAAGGAGTTTATGGCCACTGATTTCTCTTGGTAGCTTAGGATTCAAGCCACTAGGAAGACTGGAAAGTCATCAGACTTTATCAGTTTTCAATAAATTGGGGAAAGTATTCCATCTTTGCTGAGTAAACTACTGCCTACACATTATCGTCATGGTGTGCGGTGAGGATTAAACATTTAAATTGTTCCTCTGCGTAAAATGTTTTATTAGCAGTATTTCAGTATTAATGCCAAAAATTGCTACCATTGAGTAATCTCAGGTTTTTGTTGTTTTTCAGTAATATAAATTTAGCACAAACCCAGTCATAAGCTAAACTGTACACACAGTTTTATATTGAAACTTATTAATAAGATTATTTATTTCCACAATGCTATTTTTGAAAATAATTATCATGAATAAATTTGTACTTTAAATATTGAGAATAATGCAGCTTGTGGCCAGCCAAACTTGTTGTAAAACAGCCACTTTGATTACTATTGGTATTTTAGTAGCAGTGATTTTTCTTTTTTGTATAGATGATTGATGCACTATCAGAAATGTCTGATGGCTGTTACTGCTGTTTTATTTTCAGGAAATGCTCTGGGAAAAAGAAGACATTCTGAGATGGCACAAATTTCAGATAAGTCAGGGTTGTCTTTCCTTTTCTGTAATTGGTAAGTGTCATGTCTGCATCATAGAAATTGAATACCCCGATTTAGCTGAAGCCTCATATTTGAAATTCTAACAAAAATACACAAATGGAATTCATTACACATAAACACTGCGATAGCAACTATAAACTTTCATGTCAGCCATTACTAAGAATGACTTTACTGTTGTATTGTGTCGTGTTATCAAATTCCATATGAATTAGCTTAAAGAATATGCAATGTTAAATTCACCAGACACACATCAGTGTTTAGTGCTCGACCCTCTATCACAGCTTTTGTTCCAACACACCATCCATGTTGGACCCCTTTTAACTGGCTACTGTGAGGCAGCAGTCATACTGTTGATGATGAGAAGCAATTTCATTTCTTTACTCATCCATCCATCATATGGTATCCAATAGTCAGTGAAATCTGTTCAGCTTTGTGTCCCATAGCATCTTGACTACAGGGTCTGCAATTTTTGCACATCTTTATTAAGTTTATGCTGCATTGCACTATGGAGAATTTATATACATGGAACACTTATTGCAATTTCATAGACAATAAACTGGATAACTTCAAGAAGTGTTAGTTTGTTAATAATAGTATAAATCATCATTAACAGATGGCTGTTTGGGATCACTAGTCTTGATTACCATATGTGTGTGTGTGTGTGTGTGGACAACAAGTCATTTTATGTATTAATAATAGTAAAATTTATATTTCTGTATATGTAAGTATCCCATTAAAATTTTCTGCATGTTTCTCTCCCAATAGAGTCTGTCTCAGGCTAAAGCCTACATATTTTGAACAAATAATAAACTAAACTGATAACTTCTCTTCTGTTTTAAGCAGAAAAGCCAGGTTTGTTTTGTCAATCCACCATGCTCTAGATGGCTTGTTTCAACAATCTTCAAATAATCACTTCAGAAAATGTGAAGGGAAATTTTAAGTTTTAAATAAAAAAAAAAAAGAAACTTTTTTAGAATATATCTGATAATGCTCAGCATTTGCAGTGTTGGTTTAAGCTTCAGTCACATGAAATGGAACTTCAAAATGAATTTCTGGTGAATAGGGAAAAGAAGGATATCTTTTGCCTGAGTTTTACTATTTCTTAAAAACATTTTTGGGTGACCTTTTGCACATTGAAAAATTGTATATGGTTAATGTTACCAAAAAATGATAATAGAGCACTAGAATTCACTGAGTGGGGGAGAGGTATACAAGGAATCTATTCAAGCTTCTATTACTTCATTAATTAAGCCTAATGGAATTTTTCTTATCGTTTTCAGAAAATGACTAATTGTCCAGACTGCTGTGTTGGTAGCTCAATAGAAATAAAAATTTGGAAAACTACAAAACTTCTTTTACAAGATAATGTTTTACACTTGCCACTTGCCAGGAAGTTTTAGGTAAATGCTACCCCTTTTTTTGACTTTTGCTCTTCTGCTTGTCATATTCATTTCATTCATTCAGTATTATTGTGTGTCCATTCCATGGGGGTTTTTTTTTAACTGATGCAAAAAAAAAATCTATCTGTCTGCATCATATATCCGACAAAATCTACCTTGAATATATGTAGACCAGATATGTTGAACGTTAGACATTACTGTTTCATTTTACCTCTGAATTCGGTTAAATAACTATTCCTACCGTGTTTCAATTAATTGCTGTTACTGCGAGTTTTGTTTCTTTTCTCATCCACCTTCCTTGTGCCCTTTTTTTGTTTGTTTCTGTTTGGGGCACTGGGTTCATTAAAAATTGGTAAGGCACATTTCCCCGAATTTTTAAAAAAAACATTTCTTTTAAAACGAAGCGGCATCTTTCTCCATGTATTTGTTCAGAATGATCCAGAATTAGGGTTGTTTTCATTAAGGTTTTTCTTCCATGTAGCACCAACATTTTTCTCAACCTGAAAATTCTTACAGATTTGAACTTTCCGAATGGAAGTAAATACCTTAGCTCGCAGATTTCTGACAGTCTGAGCAAACCTCCATTATTAATAGAAGCAAATTCAGAGTTACCGGGTTCTTCCTTCATAATGTTAAATTTAGTGCTGTCGAAAATTAATTTAACAGATGACAAAGCCAGAGTCAAATCTTTTCTTTGCTGTTTGACTGGCTGAATGACTTGTCAATCAAATGAAAAGACTCAGCTGCTAATAGCAAATGCAGATTCATACCTTATGTAATGCTATATTTCCCTTTGGCATTACTTACTACCAAGGGAGAAAACTGTCAATTATGCTTGCAATTACTCACTTATTCGTTTATCTAAGGAAGTTTATTGATTTTGTTTTAGTTTATTTCGTTGGATCATGTGCTTAAAATGTAGATCATATTATGAAGTCAATCTTGTGTACCATTAAATTCTGCAGTATTTTACAGGGGCAGTGCATTAGTCTGGTGATTAGACTTTGGGACTCTATGGTTGAAGTCCAAAGTTTCAATCTTGGTTAAAACCAGCTCAGCTTGGCGTACCTTTCTCGTACGGTAGTTCTGATGGCCTGTCACGTCTATTAGTTGCTAAGGGTAATTATGGCAACACAACCGACAGTACTCAGACCATTTTATGGGAGATTGCTGCTGTAGAGATTCATCAGTGTATTAGGAAATATATTCTAAAAGGAAAAGAGATCACTGATCAAAATTGTGTATCTTCTTTAGAGATTCCTGGTTCAGATCCCAGCATCAGCATCACCCGTCTACAGTATCAAGCCAGAGATACTGAAAAAAAATATTAGTTTTAATAATCTTACTAAAATGGCAGCATAAAGTAAATATTGAATTTTGCAAAGAATTCTATCCTCAGAAAATTGGTTCTCCAAGTACGAAATATCACTTCCTCCTCATATATCTTCATTTATCATTAATTTCAATAAATTTAGAACTTAAAAAAGAAGTGAAACTCTGTCAAAAATTTTCAGAAATGCCAAGACTCACCCAGCTGATAGGAATTAAAAATTGCTGGTTTGAATATGAACTGGCAAATAGTAAGAAATATAGGATATTCAATGTCACCACCTAGCATGATTCCCAAACTATAGGATTCCAGGTCTAAAGTTGATCAGTATTATGATCCCTCTTTTCTGTGGCATAATCTGCAGCTTTTTTCTTCCCGTCTCAAGATGCAGCTATTCAGTGCCATAAAATGGCTTGGCATTTCATTTAATTGTGCTAAAGTTGCTAATCTCTTCTTCTCCGCAATGCACACTTGTTCTGGATAAGCATGTTTTCAAAAGTTCTTATTTTCCAGGCATATTATCTACAACACAGTAAATTTTTTTTGACAGTCAGAAAGTGGTTTATTGTGTTTCACAATATTATCTGTAGATACAACAATTTCCTGAGTAGTTGCAGCAGCTTCGAGCCTATTCTGTGAAGTAAACGCATTTTGTCTCCATGACTGCAGTAATAGTTCTTGAGATTTCTTGGCTCTTGCATGAGAAGACAAGCTAGCACTGTAACACCATCCATACTTTGTTTCAAATCAAACAGCTTTTTTGAGCCCATCTCGCGAAGTAGTAGCCTGTAGGATATATGATCATCACAGATTTTTTTTTTTTTTACCATTGGCACGTATTCATTACAAGCGCCCTGATCAACACTGATGTAACAGGCAGCCATTCGGTGTAAAAATTTGGACTAGTTCATTTATCCCCATAGGTGATTTACCTAGCAAGAGAGTGTGATAATGACCATGCACAGCTCATTTGCACTTTCCCTCTTAGAAAAAATACAGCTGACATCAGATAAGCTCTGCCCCCTCAACCACTTCTAGTATTGGCTTGGCAGTAGTGCAGTGCATAGAGAGAACAATCCCCATCTCTTCTCCCCATTTAAGCTGAGGTGTACTTTGTGAGTGCAAATTGTTTATTCCCAGTCTTTCCTCCCTACTTAGGATGTATGGACTCCTCCATGGTCTCAACTGTGCACCTCACACCATCATGAAATGAACTGTACATACTTTCTAATTGTATATATTATATTGTATCATAGAAACAAAGAGTAAACAGCATATGAAAGCATATATATTAATGTTTTTCTTTATGTTAATTTAGGTCATGTCTGATATCTGGAACTGACTGAAAATGGTGGCAGTAAGGGTAAACTTTTTTGTGGCTGGCAGGTTTGAAGTCCATAACAGCTATGAAAAGAGAGTTCACTGTTCATTATCAGAAAGATGCGCCACATAGGAACTCAATTAACAAATGGATGAAAGAAAATTTAAAGAAACTGTGGCCATTGTCTAGGAGTCCACAGAAATCACTGCATCTTGCATCCAATGAACTAAACATCCAATAATCAACTGAGCACAGAATTCCCAAAGTGAACTTACATGAACATGCTTACAAGATTCAGGTGGTTCAGATGGTACTGGAAGGAGGTCGGACTTCCGTTAATGGTTCCAGTAAAATTCAGGAGCGATCCTGGGTTGAGGTAGTATTCGACATTAGTGGCAAAGCTAACCGACACAGTTGCTGTATTTGGGATGAAAGAGATTCACCAACAGCCGTTTTCGCATGCCCTAATAAACTCATGCATCACTACTTTTCTCATTTTTTTTTAGAACCAACAAACAATTGAGTGTGTTACCATGCAATGTTGCGGAATTTCTTTATACCTGAGCTAAGACAATTCTTTCAAATAACATGTTCTTTCAGCAAGATGGTGCTCCCAGCAATAGTTCTTGTCTGCAGTCTTCCCAGCCAGATGGATCAGTACAGTTGGACCAATTGCTTGGCTATCAGACTACTTTTTTATGGGTCATAAAGTATTTTTACTCCTAGAGACTAAATTCAATAGATGAACTTAAGGCCACAATCACCGGTGCAATCCATACACTCGCTAAGAAACTGGATCCTGTTTTCAGACAAATGTGAGATCGGATTGAACAATGTATCGTGAAGGATAGCTGACATGTTGAGGCCTGGAGATTTTTTGATGTAGTGCATGATGGGTTGCATCAAAAGCTATTAAAGTTTGCAGTTGCACATAGACTTTATAGACACCGAGTATCCTTTTGGAATCATTGTTGTTTTAACTAGGTTTCGGGTTAAATATGCTTACGAAAATTGAAAGTATTTTAACAGTATTATTTATTGGCTATAAAAGTTTACATAATGGCCACGAGTTATTCTCTTTATTACTCTGTATAATACCAAATGATTTTCGCTTCCCAAGAGTTACACAAGTCCCTCCCTCCTTTCCTTGATGGATGTTTTATATAATATCGAAAACCCTGATAAGTTTTGCATTTCTTCATGGGCTGTCAAATGATAAACAAGAGGATGCTTTGATTAAGTTTTCTGTGGATAAATTAGTGATGATGAAAAAAAAAAATTGGAATCAAAACAACTTCTTGAGGAATAATACATTTAGAAAACTAGTAAGTACAAATAAACCCTTTAATGTTTCCAAAGGGTAAAAGTACTGGTATGCAGATGTATACTTTGTTGTTTGTGTTTCTCAATAAGGAAACGTCCTGATTTTGGCAATGTTAACCTTTATTTTGTTGTTTTTTTAATACTCTTGAGTCAAGGGTAGGCAGCCTACGGTTCCCAGGCCGGATCAGACCCAGTGCTCGCAAACTACACACTGGACATTAACCCTGCATAAACCCATTAATTTCTTTTCTAATAAATTGGATTTAGAATTACAGCCTGGTGTCTGCTGAATTTTAATTACTGAATTGAACTGTTGTGTATTGTGAAAATAACGTGTCACCCTCGGCTGTGTTGTATATTTTGAAAATAACTTGCTTAGAGATGGGGGTATAAAAAGTCCTTCGTGTGAGCAGTCAGCAAAGACCATCCGGTAACTTGTGGAAATCTTTTACAGATCGAATCTAGAAAGGAACTTTGTGTTTATCTTCTTTTTATGTTTTATTCAGTGCTGAATCACAAAATGGCAGAAAAGTAGATAATGAGTGTCGAGTGTTCCAAGAAAAAATGGACAGAAATGCATTTCTTTGTGGAATATAACAGCAACCCAGTGAGCTTGATCTGCCATGATACGATAGCTGTCAACAAAGAATATAACTTAGAACATCACTACGAAACCAAACACAGGAAATAAGGTGAGCTAACTGGGCAGATAAGAGATGACAAAATCAATCAGCTGAAGACTAGAGTTTGAAAGCACAACGTTCGCTGTTCACTAAACAAAGCGCCGAATCACAGAGAAATACATGTGCCTGTTATGCAGTAAGTTCATTAATAGCTAAGCACATGAAGCCTTTCATGGATAGGGGAATTTGTCAAGGAGTGCTTGATGGCTGTGACTTGATATTTTATGGTCTGATAAGAAGAATTTATTTTCTAATATCAGTCTCTCTGCAAGAACAGTAATGCGACAAGTTGACGAAAGGTCCCTTGATATGAATCAATCACTATGTGACTGCTGTGAAAGATTCCAGTATTTTTCTGTGGCACTGGATGAAAGTACTGATGTAAAAGACACTACACAGCTTGCAATATTTGTGGGTAACTCTTGAAGCATCTGATTGTGGATCTTATCATCTCCTGTAGCTGAGTTGGAAAGCTCAGCAAGTCCAAGATTGAACTCTTCCACTGTGAAGGGATGATCACACGTCTTCTCTATCACAGAGCAGGTCTATAGATTGGTTGATAAAGCTATCTGTATCCGAAAATAATTTAGGATTGAAGAATCCAAAATACTGCATTTTTCAGAATAATGTTCTCCAAATGAGTGGGCCTGGTCTTGAATATTTGTGACAATTGTACCCTCATACTCCAAAGCTGTTTGGCTAGGTCAACTTGAACCATTGATAGCCTTGATTCTTTTCCAGATGATGCATGAAGGGGTATCTCAATTGAATGAGCCAACAGAATCTTTCCTTGAGCTGCTTTTTGTTTGTTTGATGATTCTTCTGACTACAGCTTGTTGTCTTTTGTGAGCAACTTTGTTTTTGATAGTGTGTGATTTTATCCACTTTCACCTTGCTTTCCTTTTTGTTTGGCGCTCCCTGACAATCTTTTCATTGCACCACGGCATTGGAGAGTATAGATGGGTTCTTGTTTTCCTCTGCAGCATTGATTATGCAAGATGTGACAACTTCAACTTTGTCGTCAATGTTCAGCTGCTGTTTATTTGAGATACGGACATCAGTTGCTTTTTGCTGAATAACAAAACTAAATAGCTTCACTCCTGGATATTCTATGCAGGTTACTATAGGAAAATGGTCAGAGCCAAGTGAATCATGAAGAACCCTCCATTCATTGACTCTGGCCACCATGTCTGGGCTAGTGATTGTGGTATCTACTGAGTCTGTTTGTCCGGAGGAATGGTTCTGGAAGGTGTGTTCTTTGTTTTTGAGTACAATGAGATCATGATCATTAAAACATTCCTGTAATCTTGTACCCAACTAATTTCTCTTTGTGCCCCTCGAGTAAGGGTGTCTTGCATTATAAATCGACAGCTAAAAGTAATTGTGTTGCATTAGGAATATGATCTAATTCTGTTGTAATGTTTTTGCAATCATCTCTTTCATATAAAGATGTCAAGTTAATGTTGAAGTCTTTATTGACAGTAACGTTGACTGAGATGTATTGTACAATATCAGAATATCTGGTGGATAAATTTGAGATACCTAGACTGTTTTGCACACAAACACATATTTTCCCTTTTTTGTTAAATAAAGTCATTTAAAAAAGATAAATTACATGAATTCCTCTTTACTAGAAAATCTTTTTTACAAATACGAATATATTTATTTAACGTGTTTTACAACAACATTTTCAGGCAAGACGTTTCTACAGAAAATACAATACCTGCCAGAACTACAATATTGCTTTTTTTTTTCTTTTACACAAATTTTCCTAAATTTAAATTTTACAATTGCTATTTCATTCTTTGACGTTCTTTAAAGATGAAAGGAAATTAAAAATCCATTCATTGTGTATTTAAAAAAAAAACAGTATTTCCACAATGATATCCATGTAAGCATTAGCAATATTACGTTTGTATGACTAGGTTCAGAGGTTCAGTAGCCTCTCTACTACTCAGGGGCGGACTGAGCCATTGGTCAATCGGGCACTGCCCGAGGGCCCATAGCTACAAGGGGCCCACAGCTGCAAGAGATTCCCATATAAATTCTATTAAATGAATACTCCAATATACTCCAGATGCAGTCTGCGACAACTAATTTTTTAATTTTTTTTTTGAAATTGACACCCCAAACCGCCCTCCCCTTATCTGGTGCTTTGTAGCCTCTGACATCAGCACTAAGGGGCCCAGTGAACAGTTATGCCCGAGGGCCTATAATACTCAGTCCACCGCTGCTATTACTAGTACAGCTCTACATTTTGAGATGAGTTTTCATATATAAGTGCACGGTACAAACTATCACCTGTAAGCAACAGATAGATGAAGACCACCTTTGAGTTAAATAGACGGGAAAAGCCACGCTAAACTGGTTCTAGTTTGTCTGGTTAGCCATTCCCAAGGGTTTTTGACCAGACAGTTGAAAAAGAAAGAAAAAAACTTCCCAACCATTTGAGTGTCATGGGGTTGGCTGCTTACATTAAAGAAGATGCGCAAGTGTACGGACACACTGTTTACCGTAGAAATTTTTTAATATACTACCAGGGTATGAAGATCATGAAAGGTAAGGCAATGCTGTTTTTCATCAATATTCCCTCTAGGCATTAAATGTTTTTATATATTAAAGTTATTTCCACTGAATAATAATAAGTAACAAAGTATTATTTGGATAAGAAATTAAAATATTTACAAAGCTGATACTTTTTGTCGCATAAAAGATCTGTTTTTAATTTTTTTCAATATTAGAATTTAACTTTTAACGCATTCTAATTTCATTTTACCTAACCTGACATTTCAATATTACTCAAATATTCCATTACAGTTTAAGAATCTTATTTTGAAAACAATGCACAAACAAAATATGGAGGTTTGGTAATCAGTATTAACTTTGAATGAGTCTGCTGGGAACTTTGGGTATTGATTGAAATGGCAATGATAGTTCCAGAGAGGTGGGCAGTTAAGCATCTGAGGCAGAACATTTTAAGAGGTAACTATAAATAATGATGAGAAAAATGTTAGCAGCAAAGCCGTGTACTGCCTTTTTTGAAACATTTTCTAGGCATGAACCTTACAAACTCTAATTACTACAGATTATGACTGTACAAGACTGTTGTCGAATTACAGAAAATACGTATTATGGAATAAAGAAAAAGCCAACAAATGTTTTACATTTGCAAATACCATCATGCACTCAATCACAGAATTTTAGGAATGAATCTGTTGAATAGAAAAGTAAACTATATGCCATAATGTGACATAAATAAAAGTGTGTTTCGGTATATAAGACTTCTACGGTTCAAATGAAGATAAATTTTACATTAAATTCTGTGAAAATAGTGTGTAAGGGTTCTAAGGGCAGAAAAGCCTGTTTTTTTTTCATTAACCCAGAAATAATTCTAACAGGATTCCGCAGTGCAATGAGAGAGAGAGAGAAGATCATCAATAATTGTAATACTCTTCATCTAGGCTTGTCATATTTTTATTTTGTTTAATAATTTATATTTTTTTTATATCGATACTTTAGGCTTTTAAAACCTTTTTTTTTTTTTTTTTTTTTTTTTTTACATACACGCACATTTAATGTACTCTTATTCAGTTATGGTGTAGCCAGTTCTCTGGACAGCGGTGGACCCAGTGAGTGATTCTGCAATCTCATTGGTCAGCCGTCTCGCCCACTGTGAAGGAACGCACAAAGGATATTGTCAGTTTCCATGGTACCAAAAGAATGCAAAACAATGATTTTTTTTTTAAAAAATCACCCTTTCTTCTGGAACAGAAAGAAGTTTTCCCAATATTTCAAGGGTTGAAGATATGAAGATGGCCCTAGCTTTAAATGTACATATGAACAGTAACAAATAATTGACTGATATACTAAAATCAAATCTAGAAACATTCATTTTATTCTGTAGAACTTTTTTGTAGATTTATAATAATAATAATGTGTTAGATAAAAGGCAATTAAAACTTTTTGTGAAAAAAACTATTATATTTATTTGAAATTTAATTAATGGGCCTTTGGAATAAAGTGCTTCCTCTAAATATTTGCCCTAGATCTGCCAAAGGCACACTACAGGTACCTCTCAAAAAAATTAGAATATCGTGGAAGAGTTCATTTTTTTTTTCGTAATTTAATTCAAACAGTGAAACTTTCATATATTCTAGATTCATTACACACAAAGTGAAATATTTCAAGCCATTTTTAATTTTAATTTTGATAATTATGGATTACAGCTCATGAAAATCAAAAATCCACTATCTCAGAATATTAGAATATTCCATTTAGAGTTTAAGTAAATCACTATTTATGCAGTATTAATACAATGAGTCTCTGTCTTCTGTCTGGTTCAGTACACACAACCACAATCATGGGGAAGACTGCTGACTTGACAGTTGTCCAGAAGACACTCATTGACACCCTCCACAAGGAGGGTAAGCCACAGGTCATTGCTGAAAGGGCTGGCTCTTCGCAGTGTGCTGTATCAAAGCATATTCATGGAAAGTATGGTAGGAAAAGGTGTACAAGCAAGAGGGATGACCGCAGCCTTGAGAGGATTGTCAAGCAAAGCCAATTCAAGAACTTGGGGGAGCTTCACAAGGAATGGACTGAGGCTGGAGTCAGTGCATCAAGAGCCACCATGCAGACACATCAAGGAAATGGGCTACAAATGTTGCATTCCTAGTGTCAAGCCACTCCTGAACCAGAAACAATGTCAGAAATGTCTTACCTGGGTTAAGGAGAAAAAGAACTGGACTGTTGCTCAGTGATCCAAAGTCCTCTTTTCAAATGAAAGTAAATTTTGCAATTCATTTGGAAATCAAGGTCCCACAATCTGGAGGAAGAATGGAGAGGCACAGAATCCAAGTTGCTTGAAGTCCAGTGTGACGTTTCCACAGTCAGTGATGATTTGGGGTGCCATGTCGTCTGCTGGTGTTGGTCCACTGTGTTTTATCAAGTCCAAAGTCAACGCAGCTGTCTACCAGGAGATTTTAGAGCACTTCATGCTTCCGTCTGCTGACAAGCTTCATGGAGATGCTGATTTCCTTTTCCAGCAGGACTTGGCACCTGCCCACAGTGCCAAAACTACTAGTAACTGGTTTGCTGACCATGATATTACTGTGCTTGATTGGCCAGCTAACTCACCTGACCTGAACCCCAAAGAGAATCTATGGGACATTGTCAAGAGGAAGATGAGAGACACTAGGCCCAACAATACAGATGAGCTGAAGGCCACTATCAAGGCAACCTGGGCTTCCATAACACCTCAGCAGTGCCACAGGATGATCACCCCTAATATTCTGAAATAGTGGATTTTTGATTTCCATGAGCTGTAAGCCATAATCATCAAAATTAAAACAAAAAAGGCTTGAAATATTTCACTTTATGTGTAATGAATCTAGAATATATGAAAGTTTCACTGTTTGAATTAAATTACGGGAAAAAATGAACTCTTCCACGATATTCTAATTTTTTGAGATGCACCTGTATATCGATCTTTATGATTTTAGAACTAGAGATCTAAAGAATCTAGAGGAAGGAGCATCGTACAAAGAGGAAAATTTATTTCATTTTCAGGACAAAAGAAGATGGGACTCATGATAGCTAAGGTGCTATAACATTTCTTCAGTAACAGAGTTGTTGATATGGGAAATAGTGCACTGGTGAAAGCTGCCTATATTTAGTGTTAAGCATTTGGAAGAATCTGATATGCATACACTTCTGAAACCTGATATAAGCAACAAGAACATTCTACTAGCGTGATACCCTTATTCTATTCAGTTAATATTTAGCAATGTACACAATGTAAATGATATCCACAAGATGCTACTGAAATCAAATTCAACACATTTTGCATAGCACAATCCTTGGAAAATAAGAATTATAAGGGTTAATTTTTTTCACTAAGGCTAAGGAGAAAATTTTAAAACTAATATTTGTAATAAAACAAAAAAAATGCCAAGATTTTCCATTATTTTAAAAATAACAACTGCTCTGAATTAGTTTGAGATTTGAGAGATTTATATTTAGGTGGTTTTGAAACGCATCCATTTTAATAGAGTTCACTATCAAAATTCTCTCTCTGTAAATATAATCATGATTTCATAACTACAGAACAGTTACAACACTTATCCTGTTGTATGAATGATGTATTTTTCTTCCATATTTCTACATTTAAAAAATACTGTTTATATTATGAATTTTTCTCTTTAGCTATTCAACTGCTTACTTTCTCTGTGACAAACCTTTGCACAGATTCTCACAAAGTGACTATAACAAATCTGTTAGGTGGAACTGCCTTCAAGGTTCATCGTCGTCTTAGCGAGGTCACTTTTCACTACCAGTTTTAAAATAAACTGCCGTCTGGTTAAGGCAAGCAGTAGATCGAGTCAGATATCAAAGACATGGGCATCCACAAAGGGGGACAACTGTCCCACACCTGGAAAGTTGATAGTGACGGTGTAATGATGACATTATTTTTTGCCTGATTCACCATGCTCGCTGGTATGTGGAGCTGCAATATAGGAAAATACAATATAAAGCGCTGGGATAGTGTGCGTACCCTCCCCTCCTGTAATTTATCCTGTGGAAATTTTTCATCACCCACCTTCCTGGAAAAAAATCTTATGGATACCCATGAGAGCATTTGTTGGTACAGTCCAATATATTCTACAATTAAGAAAATTCTGTACTTTTTTGTTGTTGTTGACACTGGCACCAAATTAAGGAACAAATATTCTTTTGTTAAAGGTTTATTAGATCTTGTGGTTCATTCACCAGAAGAGTCTTCTTGACTTGGCAATCTAAGAGACTCTTTGTACACAACTGAATCACTTTTAATCCTTTTTAAATTGGTTTCTGCCTTTCAGATTCCATATTACTTTTTAGAACCTTCCAGAGCATGACTTCTCTCCTGCACCGGTCCATTGTGGATTTCTTCCCACAGCTAAACAAAGGAATTTTGTAGGTTGGTCAAATCCACGGTACATCCAGCACTTTCGTTTTGACCCTCATTTCCAGTGCCATGCAATCCCATTCCCTCCCAACATTTATTCTAAGCCAGACTATATCTTCTCTCTAATGAGACACTTGATCACATGGAAACATTTCAATGTGAAACCGACCTAGCAGGACTTAGCACACTAGCGATGTTCATCAGTCAGATCACAGGGTTTATCCACTTTTGTCGTCGTTGTCTTACTATTTTCCCTCATCTAGCCCCTTTATAGAAGTGCTGCCACTAGAACTGGAAACCAAACTTGGAAAATTGAGTCTTTTGTCAGATGAGTGCAGTGTCAGCTGGTCATAGACCTTCTTTTGGTGGCGCTGATGCAGCTCATGAAATGTGCATAACTGTTTGTAACGTTTTGAAATTTCAAAACTCTCCCTCCGAATGCAACTTGATGCCCACTGCATTTCTCTGAAGTACTGCTTATGTAATTTGGAAAGATACATCAGATCCCTTACTCTTTCCCTCTTGAGCTTCCTTGTAATATTGGATCTGTTCATATACTCTCCAGGGAGACCGCCACTTAGCCATTCCGACAAACTGATGGCTGGAAGCTTCCTCATTGGCTGGGGTGTTGACCTGTCCAGTAAATACACATCTGTGCGAACAAGGTCTTTTATGGGGATTTGCTTTCCTTTAGCAGCAAAACTGCACTTCTTTTTCTCAGTTTCTGGAAGTAGACGGTCTGCTTTTCGTTGAATGGCACTACATTGAACAGCAGCCTTTTGATTTGTATATCTCTCTTCTTTCCTCATTCTCTCAGGACTTTGAGTTAACATCCATGAAAATATAAAACAAAACAATTAGAGAAACCTGCAAACCCATTCTTCTATTTCATGTTTAAAGCTGAATCATATAAACTATTAATTAAAAAATTAAGTGTTTGTATAACAATTAAGAGCTGGCCTAAAAATACACATTGGTTGTGTTTACACATCTGTATTTCTGTTGAGCTTAATTATACAGTAGAGAGAAATAAATTTATGACGTAATCAAGATTTATGGGGGCTGTGATGTATGGTGAGTTTATTATATCAACTCCTGATTGACCAATGGAAATCTTTATCGGTTGATGTTGACACAGCGCTATTGAGGAGACATATACATTTACTGGAAGAAAATTGATGTCTTAAAAACATATGCAGCAGAAATGATAAAATTAGGTAGATATAAAAACAAAAAGTAATACATGGCAAGACCATGCTGAATACATTTTACAATAGAATTAAACACATAAAATTTATTATAAAAATAAGTGTTCAGAACAGTTCATTGGTTTGTCCTTTTTTGCACACAGATTTTGAGATGCTATCAAATAATAGCATCAATAACTTATCACCAGAAGAAAATCTTCAGTATATCATTGAAGCTTGCTAGCCATGCAATCTGGTGTGTAACATCCTGCTCAAAAAATGTTTAAGATATTCTTTTTCAGTTTAATAAATCATAGTAACATTACAAGAGATGTTTAAGTGAAACCCGGCTAGGACATGATTATGGCAATTCTACTTTCAGCCAAATTTCAGTTGAATGTCCCTAGTAATACACCTCTAAACTTGTGGGATTCTAACCCAAATCTATATGCTTATAAATGAAATGTTAAATTACCAATAGACTTATTTTTAAAACAACAAAATTTGCTAACATTAAATTATATGAACACTGATTTGATACTCAACTTAGCAGTGCTCACAAAATCTTAAATGAAAGCTTACCTTATTCACACTGAAGTACACAGTTAAGCTTACTTCAGGCCCCACACTCTCATTCACTCTCTCCTGACAAGTTTTCCATGGCACTGTTCCTCAAACATTCTCCACAACCATGTTCTCAACTGCAGTTTTTTTTTATCATTCGCCTAACCACAAATCAAGCATGACAACGGTGACACAGCCCAGTTGTGTAAATATTTGCGCTATGCTCACAACAGATTATCTACTTAATGATAACGTGCCGAAATCTTAAAAGGTAGACCCAATGGCAATATCACTGATATCTTTTTAACCATGCAGAGAGAACAAATATTTACTGCTTATTTTGGTGGAAAGTGGTTTACCGGTAGACTACTGGATTGCCATAGTCAAGGGCCATAGTTCAATCAACTCCTGGCCAGTACTGGGCTCATTTTTGGTGTTGTTTCCTCTTTTTTTTTACCAACTGGTCGAGTGGGCTTCCTCCCACATCTGTAGGGTTTTCCAGGTACATCTCGAGCTCCCATGGTCAATACTCAACACCTTTCCCTTCTGGCTCACTGCTGGAACAGTTAGGACAGGGTTCACCAAGAAAGCTAAGAGCTTTAGAAATAGAGTAATTAGCATATTTTAATAGGAAACTAGCGATGAAAATACAGCTGCCACCAAATACACAGTGAAGTTCCTTAAAGGTCATTTAAAGAAAGAAAAAAAAAAATCACAAAATGTTAGAGTTTCCTCCAAAAGGAAGAGGAATGCATTTTGTGTTGTCCAAGTTAACAAATGCAAGAATCCATTTGACAAAATAAGTGATTTTGAAAAGAAAGATGGAGTTAAAATGATCTGCAGGAATGGCTAGTGTCTGTTTGGGAATTCTGGATGGTTAATGTGGCCAGGGCAGTGTTGTTTCTGTCATGAAGTACAATAAAAGAACATTCATGATCAACGTCATCCAAGGCGTCATACTAATGGCATTCAAATGAAAGTCAGCTGGGTTCCAGTGCCGCTGGGCTTTATCTGAACGTCCCAAGTAGCTAGAGATGACGTCATTAAAACCATTCTGCACAAACGGGTATGAAGAAGGGGCAAGCAATGTAGCAGGGTTTTTTTTGTGTATTGGTTGTGAAGAGGCTCGATTAATTATATGCCAAGAAAATTAGATGCAAAATCTGTGATGATTTCGGTGACAATGCTTTCCAGCATATGAAAGACTCATAAACAAACTGTTGTACTTTAGGAGAAAGATAAATTCTAGGTCTTTTGAGGATTTTAGTAGTGTGGGTTCATTCAGGGCTGTATGGCTGCCGGAAAGCTTTTCCCTTCAAGCATGTACATTCTTCTCAAGTAAAATCAATCAGTCTTTCAGCCAAAGATCACCTCAGTATAATCCACTAGGATTGTCAGCTAATCCAGCTTGGCAGATACATACATAATCTCCAGCTTTTCGATAATGTTTTTACACTGGCATGCACTTGGAATATGCTGTTAAAATATCTAGGAGATTAGTTTTGATCTTATATCAAGTATAGCTAAGGGGGGGAAGGTACTTTCTCCATTCTCTGAACTGATCCACCTTCAAATCTTTGACTACGGCTTTGTTTTTATGAGTAATTTTCATCAAAAAATATTAACTCCTGTAATAAGAAAGGAAATCAAGCAAACTGTTCAAGATTGAAACTGTTAACTTAAAAATTACCATTTGTTAAATTACAATGGAAATAAAGAGAAAACAAGGTCTTTTCCAAACTCATGAACTGCTGGAACCTGGAGAAGAGTACATACTGCCAGCCCTCTATCTTACCAAACATCTCAGACTAGACCTTTTGAAGTATTTTATTCCTATTGCACAGAAAAGATGTCTTACATTTGTACCCCCTCCACAGCTAATTTCTTTGAGATTACTTTTGGCTATTCTTTGAGAATTGTGCCAAGTAAAGGAATGGTTTTGTAATGGTTTCACTGTTTAAGGTCTTCCAGATCATTTTGCTGCAGCAATTATTTTGGCCACAAATTCAAATGAAACGTCAAGATTTTAGGCGATCTGTCGACTCTGGCTCCACTTTGAACGACTGGCCCATAACAACCGGATAGATGAAGAAATGTCGTAAGGCCGTCTGTTTTCAGCATGATGATAGTGCATACTGTTTATATGCTCAACTATGCATCCATTTTATATATAAAAACAACTGAAATATGTAAATTTTGGTAATTCATAACAAGGTATTGTAACCGTGTCCTTGCCTTTTACATAAGCAGCTTGTGCTTAATGGAAAGCAAATAGTCAAAATTACCTAGGAAGCTGCATGTTTATAAAGGCATTTTATGATTCCATACAATGGCCTTTATAAAGGTTATCCTCTGGGGCCTGGATAGCAGCGGATCAGTACTTGTGGTGGCAGCACGATGAAAAGTCTCCTGCCTGTAAGGGTGGGATCCTTTTTGCCTGAGCCATCACATCCTATGGCTGGAAAGGTTAGGTGCCTCCAGACTGATTTTCAGACTGAAGGGGCTGAGGCTTTTTTCCTACATGGTTTTAATGATCACTCTAAAGGAGCTCTGCACCAACAATGGGGATTCTTTCTCCTCCTAACGAAGGGATTTGTCTCCGATCCACTAGAAGTTTCAACCTCCCTTCTCTTCAGAGAGGCACACGAACTTCACACTACACCACCCCAACCTCTCCCCACTAAAACAATCCTTTCATAGCAAATTTCAGTACAATTAGTTAAGTTTGTTAGATTTAGTTTTGCTTGTTCTAACCAATCAAAAAAAAAAAAACATCAAATTATATATATGTTGCTATATTTATGATGGAAAATGTGGGAATTTAAATAAGAGAGGTTAATTTTAAATGTAAATGTAGGTTTGTCGCAAAGGAAAATAGAAATACACATATTTGTATAAAATAGGACATCTAGTTTAACTTGTGAATTCTAGAGAGATATGATAGAAGTTTACCCAGTTTTGTCAATATAATAGCCAAAAGCAAACTTGTGCACCATATATATATTTCTTTAATAACAATTAAGTTAACAGCAGCAGTGTCAGATAAATGTTTCTCTCTCTCTTTTTGTGGAACTTGGCCTCAGTCGCAACAGGGTCCTGCTTCAAGTTAGCTGAAGAAAATGAAAGTAGAAACAGATGCATGGTGTTTAAAAAGTCGCAGCCACTTGGTGTTAAATATGGGACAGGCCATCTGTTGAGTATAAGTTGGTGCAGTCGATGCATATTGGTCACTTTGCTGTTTCCAAATCTACTAGTTTAGTCAGAAAGAATAAAAATATAACAAAATGGCAATATAATGCAAGTGGTGAAGGTGATTTTAATAGTAGAAGAGTCTGTTTGATGATATACTGTGGGAACATATGGCTGACTTACTGCAGACAGAATTTTTTTAGACAGTTGTTTCGAATTGTTTATTTAATGAACCCTCTTCAGACTTTCAGGGTATTGAGGACATCTCACAGGAGAAGGGGGGAAAAGTGTAGGGTGTTATCCTCGATGGCTAAGCAAGTTGCCAGAGTACCGATTGGAGTCTGTGGAGAAATGGTTGAGGTGCGAACCGGCTAACGAGTTACCAGCAGAACTTCCATCGCAAGTACCTTGGAGAAACCCTACTAGAACTGCTCAGTTCGAAACTTGCTGTTGGCTGGTGAAGGAAAAAAATCAAGACCAGCCTCAATCAGGATTGGAACTCAGGCCTTCAACCATGGTAGTCCAATAGTCTAACCACTGGAACACCAACTGCCATAGAAAATCCTCAAAATGTGTCTAATCCTACATATAGCCTGAATCAATTTTCAAATTATTTAATCAAAATGCATTTCTTTGTAGGCAGAGATATAAGCAAAACCTGTTCTAAAGTAATTAAATCTAACTCTGTTAATGCATTCACACATGCATATAAAAATGGAATATCTGCTTACTTTTTACTGAAGACTGAAGATGATTAGTTCCTCACTGCTGGAGAGAAATCTCTCTGGACGTCAGCCAGTTGATACCCCACAGTCTCATGATGCCTGGCCTGCTGTTATACTAGCAGTGGTTTGATGAAGCTTGGCAACACAATGAATTAACCACCTGAGTCACCAGTCGTACATCAGGCCTGGACGTGCTCACACAACACAAATGCTTATTAATCTTAATTATACATAGACAGGTAAGAGTACAGTATGTGAACAGCCATGAACTTTCTAGTCCAGGATAATAGCACTCATGCGTTTAACAGTAACCAAGGACTTGACTAAAATGGTAGCATCATAAAATGTTTCTCTGTTGTTGTATTTTTATTTTCAAAGTAGAAAGTTTGACATAAAAGTGTTCCTATTGGTTTTTGTTTACATTAAGTACTTTATAATCATATTATCATCTGCCTATAAGATGAATGCTATTTTTAAAGGCTTTGAATGTTACATTTTCTAAAAAAAAAAATATATATATATATATATTCGTAACATGAATTTCTGAAGCTTTTATTAGAAATGTTGAAACTAAACAACTAAACTGGAATTTGAAAGCATTTCCAGTTTATCATATTTAAAATAATTTCAAGAAAATAAATAAAGGAATGCCCTCTAATTTGTATATATATATAAAAAATATATGGATTATTACTTTAAATTTTTTAACTCTTTGTATTAATTTAGATTCTGCAATAGGTCAAAGATGTTTAAACTCTTAGATTTATTAAAAATAAGACTTTAGTCTCAAAATAATATTTAAAACATTTTTATCAACCTGCTATTCTGATCCATACCAACCAGTACTTGGTTAGAACTTCCCTAGAATAAAAGTAATACTATTAGGTTGCACTTATTTGTATAGATGTTGATAATTGGAACATGATGTAAAGACTCTCTCATCTAGTGCAGTTAGTCAGAATAGCTGGATAATTTGAGGTTGCCAAACTTGGATGTATAGATGATTGAGTAGGAATTTAAATATTTAATGAGTCTGAGAATATAAAGAGAAAACTAGTGGTTCAATGGTTACCTAAACTAAGAGCCCAAGTTCAATTCCAGCAGAATCCATGTGTTATTCAGGGAATCGTCAAAGAGTCACGACAATGGGGGCTTTGTATAAGTCAAGATTTTCAGTTTCTTTTTTCAAATACTAAACTATAATATCTGGTATTTCTTTATTATCACATACTTGTTAAGTTTGTACCTTCTACTGCAGTACAAGGAAAGCTAAATATCTTACTCAGTCTGTCTAAGTAACACTCTGAATCTGATTTAATATAGAGATTAGAAATTATTAGTAATCACATTACTAATGAAAGCATTTCAACTACCTTTCCATCACACAATCACCAACATCTAGTCCTGAATACCGATGCAATGTTATTATCTTTCCACAGTTGTTTCTGCTTCTGGAGTGTTGATTATGCATGGTTACGTGAACACCATATCAATGAGTAGAGAGCACAGTGGGCAGCAGTGTTATAAAAGAGGCTCTGGAAACCAACACTAAATTAAGTCAGTGAAATCTGGGTAATTTGGTTTAAATATCCAGAAATATAAGATCTTGATTGGGAAATATATCCCAATGTTGCAGTCTTGAGAAGGCTGAAGTCCTGATCAGGTTACGTCATTCGACAAAAGGTTAGTTAAATTAGTTAGTTCTACTAATAATGATGGTGGTGGAAGTCTGGACTAACCCTGTAATACATCACCAATAACTTCCCAGTATTGTTTTGAATATGAGATTACTGTTACTACAGTAAATGGAAGAGCTAACCAGTTTTATCAACTCATTTTTCCAGCCTAGAATTCTCCGTAACATTGTACAAGAGTAGTGGATCCCGCTTAATGTTCCCACCAGTAGCTCTTCTAACCAGTCTGTTAGCTGCCATATTGAACCACGTGACCGGTATCGGCCAGGATCCTTCTTCTGTTTCGCTTCATCTACATCTGAAACCCTCCCTCTTCTGTTTCCTAACATTAGAGGTGGCAAGTCCGTCCAGGAGAAATCCCAGTCAAGTCCAGGTCCGGCTTGGGAGCTACGATGGAATCTGTGGGCGGACTTTACTCGCTTTCTCCCTGGTAAAGTTCAGCTGGGAGCCTACGATGTGCAGGCAGATCTCCCACCTTAAGTGATCGTCCAACCCATCACAGCCAGGTGTGCAGGCAGATCTCCCACCTCAAGTGATCGTCCAACCCATCACAGCCAGGTGTGCAGGCAGATCTCCCACCTTAAGTGATCGTCCAACCCATCACAGCCAGGTGTGCAGGCAGATCTCCCACCTTAAGTGATCGTCCAACCCATCACAGCCAGGTGTGCAGGCAGATCTCCCACCTTAAGTGATCCTCCAACCCATCACAGCCAGGTGTGCAGGCAGATCTCCCACCTTAAGTGATCGTCCAACCCATCACAGCCAGGTGTGCAGGCAGATCTCCCACCTTAAGTGATCGTCCAACCCATCACAGCCAGGTGTGCAGGCAGATCTCCCCACCTTAAGTGATCGTCCAACCCATCACAGCCAACAAATTCTGCGTCATATTCTAATTTCTATGTGAATACCGATATTTTATTGTTGTTTGCAACAGGTGCGGTAACTTTAATATGTTATTATTATTTTTTTTTAATCGTACACTCGGATCGACGATGAATTCGTCAGGCTGAGTTACCTCCCCTGGATTATGTTTTTTCCTTGGCGCCACTTCATGGTAGCCAGCCGACAGGTTCGTGGAATGTTATTTCGAAGCGAGCGATTAAAAAACGCACAGAGTGGAGGCTGCCGTCTGTATCCCTGAACTGGGGGTGATGACGGGCCGTTTCCTTCACATCACAGTTCCAAATCAGGTTTTATAGAAGAGTTCTTGAAAAAAAAAAAAAAAAAATGCTAGGGCGTTCAAATGGAACCCGGCCGGACGCGATTGTTGCGGTGCTGACTTCAGCCGGGTTTCATTTGAACGCCTTTCATAGTTACATAAAATGGCAAACTGGACCCTGTCGTCGTCTCGCTCAGTCCTCGAACTGCATCAATGTCCGCACACACACACACACACCGAAAAACGTTCCAGAGAACACTTGCTTACTTTTATTTCTTGATTTAAACGGACAGAGAGGCTCCCCGCTGTCTCGTCCCTCCTGTATGACGTCAGTGTTGGAAGTACCGTTTGCTAGGTGACGGGCCAGAGAGGCCACACCGACCGACCGACCGATAACTGGTCACGGTTACCTCCCCTCCGGGTCTCTGTACTGCCGACGTCGGGGCGCAACACAGCAGCCTCAGGCTTGGAAACATCGAATATTCAGTTGAACATTTTTTTAAAGTAAAGTTTTTTTGAGAGAAACCGTTTTTTTTTCTTTTCCTTTTTTACTTGGGATTGTTGTTGTTGGTCTTTTTTTTTTTTGCAAATAAAGAAAGAAAAAAAAAATACAGTTCATAAGACATTAACCCTTTGGTTTACAACTTGGTGAAAAATATTAACCATTTAACTCTCAAAATGCCCCAAGAATGTTTTTTTTAATTTTCTCTCGTTTTTTTAAACATCGTTTGGCATAAACAAGTGATAACCTTCCATCTCTACTCTTTAATGCGCTCTGTTTTTGATGCATGGGAAATCACTGACACTAATATTTACTGCAATCGAAAATAAGGTGCTTCTAGGAATTGTTTAAAACTAAACATGTGAAAAACAATATGCAAATAGATGTAACAGACCTTTATGATATGTCAGTAGAGACTGACAATAATGTAAACAGTTGATAATTCTGTTATTACTAAAGATCCTATTATTATTGCAACCCACAGCTTACTTCATTTTATTCATGTCTGCCAACAGCACTTGCCTACAAACAGAACTTGATCTTATTTTCCATTACTCGGACTTTCTATTCATTCACAGCTCTGGAGAGTTTCAGATTAGTGTGGGGCATTGATTTTAACTTTCAACTGTTAGAGATATAGCAGATTCAATCACAAATATTCTAAAGGTCAGATGACTTCAAACTAAGTATTTGAGTTGTTGGAATTGTTCACTTTAAAAATCAGTCTATTTTCTTTGTCCCGACTTTAAAAAATAAATTATTATTATTATTATTATTATTATTGTTATATTGACAATAATTCAATTTGGTTTATATCAGTTGCATTTGAAGCACATCTAAATGTATCAGAGAAATTGTACGTTTAGACAGTTGTACGCCCATAGAATTCAGTCAGCTGGTACAACAAACATCGATAATGTGTGTATATTGGTAATTGTTTTGTTTTATATTTAAAATTTTGGAATGTTGTCACACTTTTTCTCCCCAATAAATTTAATCTGCCATAATGCCTTTGCAAAACCAATGATAGGAAAATTACGGCATGCACTTGCCAACACCTTTTGCATTAGATACTAGTTTGCGAATAAAAGTGGATCTGATGGATATGAAATAAAAGAACATTCTAAATCTGTAAAGCATATTTGTTGCTTGCATTTTGAGAAGAATCAAGCATTAGAAATTCAAGTTCTGAGACATCTGCATTCATTTCGGGTTTGTCAAGATCTCACCACTGATATAATTTTAAAATGAAAGTAATCTTTTCCCAGATGGTCTGGGACTTAGAGGGTTAATGTGTTGTTTTTTTTTTCCTAGTCAGTTTTCTAGAATTTCCATATACTAGAACTCTCTGCTTTAAAATAATATTAAAAACAAACTTTACAAAGACTGTGGAACAATTCCAAGACTGCACTCTCAGCCAAAGAAAGCTGCTAATCCCACCAGTCCAGGTTATGATGTAAGTTGGGTGTTTTTTGAAAGTTTAATGAGTTCACATCACTGAAAAGTTACAATGAAATCTTCCTCTTCAGTTTGTTTTTTTTTTTTAATTTAAAAGTATTAGATGTGACAAAGGGTAAAACGAATCCCAAAAATAGAACTTTCTGGATCTTCTTACAAAAGTATTCCTATCTCCATGATCTGATATTTAAAAGTATATCAGTTATAGAATGTGGGTGCAGCAATGTCATTTCAAAAATGTATATATATATTAACATAATTTTATTACCAATAATCCATTTTTTAAATGTATTATACATCATGTCATCTAAATAAGAATGAAAATGCTCCAATTATAGGTTTTTCAGACGAGAGGGGTATCTTCATAAAACAACTAACTTTCAGGGTTAAATAACAAATATCTACAGAAGTGTAGATTGGTACCTCCATCTAAAAATCTTTTTTCACACATTTTAATTTATGGTGCAGTGGCAATTATAAAGTAAACCAGTTCATAAATCATTAAGTTTCTTAAGAATTTGGTTGAGCAAACATGCATTTCAATTTTATCATTTTTTCTTTTGGCTTCTCGTAGCCAGATCCCTAAGAAAATAACATGAACCTGGGTTTTGTGCATATTTACTGTGATGTATCCACAGTGGCTGTTAGAACTTGGTAGGAGCACCTCTTACACTGTGTAAAGCTTGTAAGTGACTAGGCCAGAGGGGGCTCAGTTAACTCAAAAAAATTTTTTGTAAACTTTGCATAAAGAATGATACTTGAAATAGAATTTATCAAATGCTAACTTAATTAAAATTTAAATAATATGATTAATTTTATTAATTAGCATACCACCAGAGGTATGCCTAGCACAGGTTGGGAACCCTTGGTCTAGGCTTAAAATCAGATTATCAAGTGACATGATCCCAGTTTTCCAAAAAATGTTTTGGCTACCATATACCTTTGAGGAAAATCAATCACCCATTCTATAGCGATGATAATCGTGTAAATTATCAACAAACTCACTTGGTGTTCAGATTATTATGGTAGAGATGTGCATATACTATTAACAAAATGTTTTGTTGAAATACTTGCATATTTCCTTCTCGTGTACACAGAATAGCCTTGCAATCAAAAGTTTTCCTAAATAAACAAGTAAACATGTCAATAAAACTTACTGCAGATTTTTTTCTTTGCAAATTAATGTTCTCCAACAGTGGACAGGTTTAACACACTAGTATATCCAGTTTTATAACTTTCTTTTTTGTAGTTCCAGATGATCAAGTAAATCTGAGGAAGAACTGTTTACCCAGTGCCTTGCTCATTCTTTCCATGATAAAGTCGAGATGACCAGTTGCCCGTCCCAGAGTGTGCCCGGAGGACGACTTCCTCAGGACAGAATAAAAATGATTAAAAGATGCTTTCAATGAAAGCACACAAAGTTTTGATCCAAAATTACTGAACTTCCTTTCTTCTTCTTTTAATACATACATGTATTATATATGCATGGCCTTTTCTTAAAATCCAAAAGTATCAATCTGTACTGAAAAAAGGATTTTGTTGGCTTATTCTGGATCTCAGTTTTTGATTCTCCAGTGTTTTTTCTGGTATAATAAAAATTTGCATTTTTAAAAATAATTATTCATCAAATTATGGTTTTAAAATTACTCTATAGTGTTTAGAAAACATTCACTGTGAACCTAGTGTGGTATAGAAGCATTTTCAGATTACTATTAAAACAAATGGGCTTAAAAAATTTTATAATAGTCATTATGGAAAGAAGAGCCACTGTTTGCTTCCTCCACCATAAACTGAGTGCCCTAATAACTAGAAGTATTTCTCTGATGGATCTAGTTAACATCCCTAGAAGCCCATCATTGTTTGTGGCAAAGATTGGAGATGTTCATATGAAACCAGATGATGATGATGGGAGAGCAAATGCAATTACAGCAATTCTATTTTCAGCCAGGTTTCATGAATATCCCCAGTATGACTGACAAAACAGTACAATATTTTAAAACTATACATAATTTTCTATTTTATACTATTCTCGAAATGATGACTGTCATGTTACCACTGCATCAAAATTTTACTAATTTATCACAAGATCAATAAATGTCATCTTGAAAGAGAATCTACCATAACTGGTAAGGAAATGTTTTCTTTTTTTAGCCTCAGAGTTAAATGGTCCATTTGCTTAATCAAGAATGATCTAATTAGTGGTGAAACTGTTGAACATCAATTATTATTGCCAAGTACTGAACATGTTAAAAGGAATTCATTAACGTTGTTGGTTTTTTTTTATTTTTGCAGGATAAAACCAGATTGAAAATAAAATACTAGAGAGACAGACAGAAATATAGTATTAGACTGTTTGTAAATTCTAAATCTGAATTATTCTTTGGTTCCAATTCAAATTTTCTAACGTACTGGAAGCAAGCAGGAAGTAATGATTTAGCTGTTTACAGAATTTTCCAACAACAGGTTGTAAAGACTAGGGAGATAGGAATATTAAATGTTGACAAACAAGTAAATACATAGAAGAGTCTCCACATTTTTCTATTGTACAAAGGAACCTGTCTGCAAACAAGTTTGGCTGAGTTTTTAACTTATCCACTGCTGCAAACATCCACAACAGAAATCAAAGTATAACACTACAATATTTTCAACTTATTGAAGCTTCTCGTACAAAAGGTTTGTTTATTCATGTACATTGTTGTGCTATCATTTTTAAAACAAAGTTTATGATAACCCAAACCAGCCTCAGAAGTAGCAGAAAACAAATATCTATTTTTCATACATCTAAACCTTTATATATTTATTGTTCTTATTTCTGAATCTTAAAAATATCAAAATTTGGACATTTGTAGCTTATACCTTAGAGTTTAAGTTAGTTTTTCCATCAGTTTAAGTGGGTATGGCAGGCTTTTGCTAAAATTGTTTCAAGGCTCAGTGGTCTGAATTTGAATCCTGGTCATTTTGGCATACCACCTATCATGGTTTCCTCCCACACTTAGTATGTTCTGGTAGGGTTTTCCTGGTTCTGATCTACACTGCTTGCTGACTATGGCACCTATACTATAACCAATCTCACACTCCCAAATGCTAAATGTAATTTGTTAATGGCCATCTTCAATTACAAGTGATGACCATTATTACTATATGTGATAGTGCTCTGTTGTGGCAATGGCTAGAGTTTCATCCCCCATTGGAGACGCCCGATTTGGTAAACCTCCAATGGCATTGTTTCTTTTCTCCTGTATGGGTGGGGAGCTTTCTTTCCAGAGGAGTTCTATTTAAGGGCTTTATTTCCCACTGAAGACAGAAGGGCAGGTTCACAAGGGCACATGAATGGTAATGATTGTTAGTGGTAACCATGGTATTACAAAACCTCACATGTCTAACATTGTAGATGCAAAAGAAATGAAACTAATTCAGCTTGCAATAAAATTTTTTTTGTAAAGTTGTTTTAATGGTATCTCTGGTTATCATTTTAAGAAGTTTTTGCACTGTATACACTAAGACAGGACAAATTCTCATACAGTATTTCTTTAGATCTGCGGCACCCTTTATCCACAAAAACCAACCACCTAGTAATATAATACTTATTTTGTAACATTAAAATATTCAATAATCATTATCTAAAACACCTTAAGAATAAACAGCCAAGAGGCAGTGGCTTACCCAATAGGACTGAAACACAATGAAAAACAAACATAACACCTAACTGTAGAATTTATATCTAGTTTAACCATTTTCATCCCAAAAATCCCGTTGCCATTTGCATCATGGTTCCACAGCTTGAATCATGAAGAGACTCAGATAATAAAGATCCTTCATTACAGCAATTCCAATTTTAGTTAATACGTTGCACTAATCATAAGACTAATGTTTCCATAAATATTCTTATCACATTAGAGCCAAGTGCTAAGCTTGAAAACACAAAGCTGCTCTGTATAGTCTTAAACCAACTACTAACAGTTGAGATCTGTAACAAAGTAATTTTGGTTTATTTAATTACTTTACTCCTGGTTTCAATTTTCCTCTGTGGATGACTATTTCAATGTGTATCATCACCCACAGGAGTTCACAGCCTAGTTTGTGTAAAAAAAAAAGAAAGAAAGGGAAAAAAAGGCCAAAGTCACTTAGCTGCCATGAACTTAGTCAATGCACATAGCTAAAGCTGGCAGAAATTCAATTTGTATAGTTGATTGGTTCTTGTCATATTGTTTGAGATAGTACAAATGCCACCTGACAGTGAGACCATCTTGGAACCTAGAGTAAGGAAGGTAGTCTATAGGTATAGACTCTATATCATCTATTTTTCCAAGCATCCAACCTCATCATTTAATCAATAATAAAAATACTAGAATAGGAGAACTTGATTACAAGGTCCCACTTCTGCTGGCACATGCAGCTGGATTCTTTTCCACATTAAACAACTTCACTCACAAAAACGTGTGAATTTGACGAGCAACAAGGTGTAATTAAATTTTATTTACAACAGTAACTAAAGTGACATACTGCTCAGATTTATAATCATTCACAACTTTTGTTGCAAGTGTGAACACACATTCGTGGGGAGGGGAGCAAGAAAGAAGCTGTTTGGTCCCATAAAAACTGAAAGGACATAAACAGCGAGTTTATATGGTAACTGCTCCAATAATTCATACATAAACTCTGGCTTATGTGTAATGTGTACAGAAAATAAAATTCAGTAAAAAACAAAACAAAGTTTCTTCCTTGATAAATATCTGGAGCTTGCTTGGGCAAAGTATCATTTAAAATGTTTATAACAACAAAAAGAAAACTAGCTATTTTTTTAATGTAATCTAAAACTCTAAGCAATACCTTTCATTCTTCTTATATTATAGGAGACTTGTGATACATTAAAAAAGATGAGTGAGTTATAGGCCTCAGGTCAGAGTGTTTACAAATAGGCCGGGTCACCAATGGTGGCCCCAACAGCCCTTTAATCTGTAGAGAAGCATTTTTGACCACTGAGAACAGCCTGGTTTCCCAAATGCAATTCAAACCTGTAGGGTAAAGCAGCAGGATTTGTCAGGGGAGGTAGAGATGTGGTGAAATGGGTTTTTTTTGGGGGGGAAGGGGTTTCTGAGACAAAAAATCCATATTATTAATACTAGGGACCAGACTTCTGTTTAGTACTAGACTATTCACCGACTTCACAAAATGAAAAAAAAAAAACAACTTTCACTTAAACAGCTTCCACAAACTAAAAATTCTAAGCATTTTATTTTCAAACTCCTTTGTAAGCACCTCCCCCCAAAAGTGGTGCAGCGGCTCAGATGCATGTACATGCTGATGCTATATTTACAATGACTTGCACTTAAAAAGGCTCTTAACATGTAAATCTGCAAGGACTTAGGAAAAAATCACAGCACAGTGTCCACCTTTAGTAGCCCCCCTCTATTGTGTCCAGCTTATAGCCAAGTACAGTAGTGTTAAGAGGAAAAGTATGAAGACACAAGCACACACACACACACTCACTCTATGCAACAGCTTTGGTAAATACTATAAACATATACAATCTTATGAATGCAAGTCTTAAAGATACAGCCAAAAATATCACAGATTATCCCCAATTAAATATATGATGCATATTGTAAAGGGAGGAATTCTCTCAAACTAATGGCGACACAAGAAATGAATATACTATTAAAATTACTCTAAAGTTGTCTTTTTAAATACTGTACACTGATACAAAGAAAGTTAGTATAGGAAAAGATGTATGAAAGCAAATATATTTCAGAAGTCTTCCTTCCAAATTCTTTTGTATTAACCATGGATTGCAATCTTTTATTATTAATTAGAATTAAAATTGCTATATTAAATTATGGTAAACACAAAATGGTTTTGAATTTAAAATATCACCTGTAAGAATACTTGTTACTGGAATGCAAGTATAACTAGAGTCAGTAGATTGTGATTGTGCATAAACATACATTAACCATGAACAAAATATAGGAGTATATACAGTGCAAGACAAAACAATAACAAAACAAACAAACAACTATACCAAGCTATTTTCACATTAGACTGGCACTGGTAACAAAAGAATCTTCAGCTAAATTCTAGTTCACAGCCATTTATTATTAGTGGACAGGCCAGATCATTCAAAGGATTTTTATTTTATCAACTACTTTCCTTAGTTTTTTTTTAAATTACTTTTTAAAATATTTCATAAAAATATTCAATCTGGAAACCAGATGTCCTATATTTAAGTCAGTCTAAATTTTAATTAATAAATAGTGTTATGCATCTATGGTGCATAGTTGGTTTATAGTATGGCTTTACAAACATTTACTTAATATATTAGAAATGCAAGAACTGTTTCAACATTAGATATCAATACATAAAGATATTTTTATATAAAATTATTCAACACTCATTCTATAATGACTGGAGCCATAATGCATGTTACTACCAAATAGTTATAATAGCATTTCAATGTAGATAAATCAAACTACTTTAAAAACATAACATCTACTATGCACAAATATTATGTTTCATATTTTTTGTATGTATTATTAGATGACACTCAGCTCTTTCCAAACACATTATCCATGCAACTGTTAAAAACTTTCTTGAAAACAGAAAACCAAGAATTTATTATGCATATCACCCGATGCAGTAAGGAACAAAGAGTGTTAACCTTTAAAAAATTCACTGACAGACTGGCTGGGTTTACATTAAACTGTTAGTCACAGGAGTGAAGATGACATGACCAGACAGACTGCTCCTGTAATGTCAGCAAAACCAATTTGTCACACATTTTATACCACAAAACCTCATCTCACACTACTTAAACTATTTGTTTTAAATGCAGTCCTTTATACCAATCTTTAGAAGAATTTGCTGGTGTTTGAGTTATTTTATTTAAATGGATAGGTAAGAATAAAACTTGAACCACACCAATAATAAACTAGTTTTGTCAATATATAAAGCAAAAGAATAATGGAATGAACAGACTTGAATAGTTTGTATCTTCTAAGAAAGCTAATGTAATCTAATTTTAAATCACCATTACATATAACTAAATTTTATTGTTAATTTTATTTCACCTTTGGCATATCTAGGTGTAGAAAGAACAGAAACACAGGAAATGGTTGTGCAAAATACCACTTACTATCTATTTATTAATAGCATTTCTTGGTGCCATTCATTCATAGGTTTATAGTGAAATGCCATCAACATTTTAGTTGCATATCAATAAAGTTTAATCAATAAATTTCACTGATTCTCCCTCTCATCAAATTTATAATTAGATGAAACTTAAGCCACTTTTTAAATTCTTATATTTACTACATTTTTCTTTTTTTCATTCCTACAATTGTTAATTTAAATAGCAAGAATGACAAAACACTTTATGGAAGGACCTAAATATCAAACTGTATATAATTACAAACACTTTATTACAAATGGTTTTTTTCCCCGTTATTCGTAGCTTTATCTCCAGCCAGTCAGACTATGGGCCCTCAACAGTGAGGGCCAGTTTAACAGAAAACATTCAATATTTATGTACCAATGATACAAACAAAACAACATTGACATGTAGCTTTTAGTTTGAAACTACTGTTTTAAAAAAGAAATATCTGATTAAAAAATAAACTTGGTTCAACAGCAAAAACAGATGGTAGAAAATATTTATTTCTGACCACCTGCAGTAATTAGATCATAGAATGAATGCACTTTTGTATCTAGTGAATTGTTAGACAGTTTAGCACTACAAGGGTCCAGAACAGATAGTTAAAACACCTGATATCTTTATTCTACATTAATGTGGGCTTTTAAAGAAGAAAAAAAAACACAAACAGGGCTTATGATGTTAACTGACTTGGACACCATGCAACCTTTGCCAGGATTGTAAGAAAAATAGATATTCCTTTATAGTAGAAAAAACAACCTTTCAGCAAGTACAAAAGTTTTTAGATAAGTACGATGATGCACTTTTACCAGATAGTTTCAGTAATGGCTAAGCCTCAGCACCACCTAGTGACTGTAATTACTTGCCTGCCTTCACTGTGAAAGATTAAAAAATCAAGAATTAGGCTGATCAGTCATCCAAAATCACTAGAGAGAAGATGAAAGTTCAAGTACAACATAGCATTAATCATCACAAATGATAAACAAATTCTGTATTACTCCCTCATCTGTACTACTGATGTAAGTTTTATTGTTTAAAGGTTATATTGAAAAAGAAAAGACAGACAGACACTGAGATCTGCCACAATTATTCATTTACTTGAGATTGCTGTCATGCACTAAGGTAGGATAAGGCATTAGAAAATGCTTTTTTTTTCTTCTTATTTTTTTTCCACAGAGAAAAAAAAACTTTAGGGTACATTTTTAAATAGGAATGTTAACTATTTTTAATACTGTTAGAACTGCATGTTAAAAAAGACACCACCAGCAACAAAAGCTTTAGGCCAATAAATTGAAGTTTAATTAACTCTGACCTTTTCTGATCAGGGAGATAAAAACTTTAAAAGTGAATAGACAGCTGAGAAGATAGATTCTATGGGCACTGAATTCCAATGCATATAAAAAATCAAGTTAGTTCACACAGGCTTAGTACTGTAATGACTGCATAAAATTTTGACAAACTAAAATAAACATTCACATCAAATTTGGCTACAGAATTTTCCATCAATAAACTCTTTCATTTCAGCCAAAAAAAATTCTGTCCCATACTAGTGGATTAAGTAAAAATGCAAAACCTTTGAATGCTTAAGCAAATATAAAAATTAATCAAAAAGGTAAAAACCCTTCTCAGAAATCCAGTCAGTCAGATTAGCATGATTATAAGTTATTTTTAAATATAGTATGGATTATTTCCAACAATATAGCATTATGGCCATAAGCAAATGTAACTTTTTACATTGTTTTTCTTAATTTAATCTAACATTTTTGTGGCAACAAGTACTTTAGCTGTATACTACATCTATGATAAGCTCTCAAGTGATGAGATGACACCAGGGATGCTATTGGTTGTGACACTAAATGGCAATGGTAATAGTTTAACTGGTCTATAAAAAATTTCAAATGATTAATGTAAGTCTAAACATTCCATTTTTGTTAGTGGAATCTAAATTTCTAAATGAATAAGAATCCATATTTGTTAAGTGTAGCAGTTTCATATTTCCAGAAGCATATGACCCTGCATCTCAAGACTGTAAAGATATTTCTTTCCTTTAATGTCATGTACCATTCAGAATTTTAAAATTATTTAGCCACAAAGACTCCATACCAAACAGATGAGACCTATTTTCTTTCTCATATAATTGAAAAAAGAGAGGTGGATGGCATTATATATTGACTAATTTAAATATTCAAATGAGTTTTACCAAACTTTCTACACATTCATCAAAAGTAAATTTTTTCTTTTCATATTTGATTTTTGTTCTCAAAAACATTAACAAAACTGCTGAACAAACTAGTCTCTTCACAAACACACACGCACGCACACACACAAACACACACACACACACACACACAAAAAGTAAAATAAATGTTGTCAGAGAGAATGTACAGCTCCTAACTCATTTCTTATGCAGGTATATACACAAACACCCATAAAAAAGTTAGGAATATTCTAGTTACAATTTCATTTCTGGTATATCCATAACTTTTTTTTTATTATTGCGTATATTTATGAGTATGTGCATGGCTTAATCAGAAAAAATATCAAATACACCAGCTTACAACTGCAAAGACTCAATGCTGTTTAGAAACCTAGCATTAAGAAACCAACAACCAACCATTCGTAAGTAAGGCAAAGAAATGCTTTGAATATCAGGCATAGAACAAAACACTCCCTACCAATCACCCATTAGGTGTCCTACTCAAGAAGTCCAACTTGGTAGAGTATACACTTACCAGAAGATTGACATTTTGTAGACGCTGAATTGTATGAACATTACATTATGAGGAGGCGAGCACCGAGGGTGGACTTTAAGCACTGAACCAATTAGTTTGTATGTATGCTCTGAGTATCTGTCCATACAGGCCAACTTTCAGTCATTCCTCAGATCCACATCTGGTACCCACAAGGTGCACAGCTCTCAGCAGGCACAGTCAGGTCGCCGTTGTTGCTGCTGCTGGCGATGCAAACGACGCAGAGATGCATCACCATATTGTATTCCTGATCCCATTCGCTCAGGGTCAAGTTCACCTGTAAATATTTATTATTTTTAAGTTGTATTACTTCAACCAATTATTCTAAAACATGCATAAAATTACAAAAACAAAAACAGTTGATTCCAAAAGACTGCATCACTACAAAGTTGTCCAATCACCAATTATACTATTCAAAAATACAGTTAACATTGATAACTAAAAAACAGGAAGTGAAGTCAAAAACAATGAAATTTTACACTATTGTAAAAAAAAAAAAATTTCAATCTCTTCTGTTAATAGTCACCAGTGCATTCCGTAAAGTGCCATGTATTATACACTATCATATATAATACACACCCCAATTCTGATTTGTTAAAAAACCAAAAAAACGTATAATCCCCAATCTAATACACAGGCATATTTAGCTCATATTTCAAGTGCCATCAGATTGGGCCAACCTGAAGGAGAATGGGTGTTATACAACAGACAAATGGCCATCTTCACCTTAAATTCAACTGAGAAATTATGTCATCTTTCCTTTAGTGGGGCCATCAGGAATAAATTAAATGTGGAGATATCTTATGGGGCATACATAATAGTCTCACAGAAATCTGAAAAATTCACTCACTCAGGTGCAGTAGTGATGTGGTAAACCAAGTCACCTGAATGCACAAATCAGGTTTTCATGATACCTCGCGTATTATACCACGGTGTTCTAAGGTCTTTGCAAAAAAATTCCATTTTGATTACTTTGCCACCCACATTTATATGCCACCTTGCCTACTACGCCATGGCACAGAGATATTACGGTAACATATATATATATAAACTCCGCATGGGGATAATCTTCATTCAATCCCAGTTTCTACATACTATTACGCACAAAAAGCCACCAACATGACATATGAGCTACACCGCCATAGATAAACTCCAAATGATCAGCTATGCAGGTGAACATGGCAACAGAGCTGCAGCCCGAAGGTCCAGAGTGAACAAGGCCAACATCAGCTCCTGGTGACGTCCTCAGAAGAAGATTGAAGCCATGCCATGTTCAAAAGGTGCTGATCAGAGTGAGTGTACGGCCTATTCCAAGCCTGAGGTGGTGGTACTTTCCTTCATCACTGAAAGGTGCATGCAGGGTGTGGGGGTTTCCACCACAGAAATACGCATGCATGCACTTTCTGTCTACAAAAATCAATCTATGCCTGACTTTAAGGCATTTCAGAAATGGTGCGCACACTTCATGGCCTGTAACAAACTCAGCATACGCTGACGGACCACCATCACCCAGAAGCTACCTGATGATTATGAAGATCAGCTGTTGAGGTACCAACAGTCTGTCATCAAACTGAGAAAACAACATGACTATCCCCTAAGTCACACAGGGAATGCTGATCAGATGCCCATGATGTTCAATCATCCCTACAACAGCACAGTGGCCCCCATCGGGTCAAAGACCATCATCATGAAGACGACTGGTCATGAGAAGACCTGTTTCAGTCATGCTGGGGTATATGGCTGACAGAAGTAAACTCCCACCATACATCATCTTCAAGAGGTAGATCATGCCAAAGGACCAGTTCCTCAGTGGTGTCCACATCAGGGTCCATGCCAAGGGGTGGATGGATGAAGCCCTCACACTAGACTGGGTGAACACTATGTGGGGCAGACTGGGTATGCTGCACCACAGCTCTTGTTGCTGGACGCCTTCAGATGCCACCGCATGGAGTACGTGAAGAAAGCCCACACAGAGCTCACCATCATCCCCAGGGTATGATGTCCATGCTGCAGGTCTTGGACATAGCTTGCAACTGCCCAGTCAAGCATGGAATCCAGCAGAGGTGGAATACATGGATGATGAAGGGTGAACACACCTTCACCTCCACTGGTCACATGTGCCAACCCGACATGCCCACCATTGCCACCGGGATCAGAGATGCCTGGGAAGAAGTCGAGTCCAATGGCATGGACAGAACCAAAGGATGACAAGGCAGTAGAAGCATCAGAGGGCAACAACAACTATATCTACTATGACACATGAACAGTTCTTGCAGTGGAGGGAAGACAACAGCAGGGATGAGTTGGATAATTTTAATCTAGATGTACATCATATCAATGCATGTCACTTATTTCGTATCATATTTATCAATTTCATCGAATTTCAATAAAATTGTGAAAATAAAATATTACTTGCACTTTTGTTTTTGTGGTTAAATTTCACACAAACTTTAATTTTTTTTTTTAGAAAATATGACATATTTTATAAAAGATTTCAGATTACATACATAGCTGTTCTGATTTAGCATTTAACGTTAAGCAAGTTAGACTGGAAAAAGGCCAAAATGAAAAAAATATATGGAAATAAGTAATCTTATCAAAACTGGAGATGATGACAATAAAATACTTCATTAGATTTTGGTAGAAAAATAAAAACTAACTTTGCACTGCTTAAGACATTTTGTCATCACCACAAGAAATCATGTAGTAATTACATCTCAGACTTTGCTGAACAATCATGATCATGTGTCCCAAAGAGATCTAGCAAGCAATACAATTTGGGTTTGTTTTGTAATAAAACATTCGCCACAAGTAACCAACTGTTTTAAAAAAAATATTTCTGTATAAAAGAGAGAGCGAGCCAGAAAACTAAATGCACTGTTAATACAAAAACCAGGCTATCTAGAAAATAAACAATATATTCAAATATTTACAGAACATTCTCTCTCCTGCCAGAACATTACCTATCACTTCAGGTAGGTTAGAAATTTGTTGGGTGATGTACGATAAAGAACTACAGAGATACACCCAATACCAGATGGAAAAATTTGAAAAATGTGGCAGAAGCAGAGCAAGAAAGAAATCATGTAATAATGGATGGATAGTAGGCTAAATGAAATCACAATCCCCCCACCTGAATTTTTCATGGGCCTTTTAACATCAGTTCTTTGCTGGGTTTTATTTCCCTAAATAACAGAGTCAGTAGTTTTTTTTTTTTTTTTGGAAGGGTTGAGGTGACCTGAATTCTGTAAATTTAGAAAAGTAAATTCTCCTTGAAATTTAAACCTTTCTGTAGAAGAATGCAGCTTTAAAAAAAAAAAAGACAAGTTATTGTTTCTGCCAAAGGAAACAGTAATCTGTATCAGATTATATCAAGTATAGATAAATACCCAAATTATAGTGCTGAGGCCACACACAATGTTTGTTTTGACAAGGACTGAATCATAGGTAATGATGTACTATTAGATGTTCATTCATTAGATTGCATGACAAAGGTTTTTAAAAAGTGAATATGTATCCTTTATCCAAAAACTTAGGGTTGACTATTTATCGGAATTTGGATAATTTCAGTTTTCAGATATGTTATACATATGGTAGGTATTAACACAATTATTACACAATCAAGTTCATCATTTTTTACCTTTGTGGAGTTCTTCTGTTATTCATTAACTTTTGAGATTCACTTTCACTATGAAATTTCAATAATTGGTCTTCCGGCTTCTTTAAATAACATATGGTGGTGATACCCACCCCATACTACTCACTCAATCATTTTACAGATGCACCACAGTCAAGTCTTTGCAATACCTCAAATTTCTTAGCAAATGATAATGAAATATGCTTCTTCTTCCTTTTCTTACTGTTACCAATAAAGGTATCTGATGGTCATTTTTACATGATCTCTGTAAAATTAAATCACAAATGCTCTAAATAACCACAAAAGTCACAAGGTAAAGGAAGGACCAGTGACTATGAACCATGCTGATAAAACTACTGGATTTCTCGCACCAGAGGTCAGGTCCAGATCAGCAGAGTTCTTGTCAGATCAGTTCAGATTTCCTGAGCAGACTGGTGGTGATGGTGCATTAAAAAAAAAGCCTTCGGATTTCAGGATTTTCATGTGTACGAATAAAGGATACCTGACTTGAAGTAACGTTTGGAAAAAAAGTGTCATAATAAAACAAAATATGAGTTTCTGAACAACACAATTTAACTTAAGAACATTAATATCTAGATTTAAATATTTTTTTAAAAAAATTAGTTACATTTGTGAGTGAGTATTGACAAGATTAAATTAAATCTGAAGGGATGGTAGCGATGATAACCTTGGTGAGGGGAGAAAAAAACAAGGCTAATGAAAACCGTGAGAGAAATGCACACGAGGAATGACAAGGTTAATTAGAACCTGAAGAGGATGCATTTGGGCATGACAAGATTAATCAGACCATGAAGAGTTTTGAGAGAAAGAAATGAAAAGATTAATTAAAATGTAAAGAGGATTCATTTGGGCAATGACAAAGTTAATTAGAACCTAGAGAGAAGACAAGGTTAATTAGAACTTAAGGGAAGTGTGAGGAATAACAAGATTCATTTAAGACATCACAAGATATATCATTAATTTCATCTAATTAAATATAATGTGTATAAACACTAGCAATGAAATAGTATATTAAAAATAAGAATCCAATTAAAATAAATAGAATTTTAATGGAAACTATATCCAAATTTTACAAAACTGGTTAACTTTGATGGAAAACAAAGCAAAACAAATAAAAACAGCAGTAAAAGAATACCTGAGTTAAAAAAGGTGCATAGAATTTTTCTGGTCTATAAACATACACTTGCTGTAGTTGTTTTTAAAAAAAAATATAGTGGAACTTCTGCTGCTAGCATATCTTAAAAGAAAACATTGACCTGTTTAAAGGTTCGTTCCATGTCAAGTCAACTGTCCAGAAATTTTTTACCATGCCTCATAAATGACTCATTTTTTTTCTTTTTTTATATGCATGGCATGTGTTACACAAAATGAAAATATTTTGTACCAATTCTCAATGAGGATACTAATGTCCTTTTGTACAAGGATTCTGAGCTAAAAAAATCCATACGTCTAAAAACAGTTGTTTTTTTTTTATGTATAACTCAAACTAGTTAAGTTATAGGCCTAAAGAAAAATTTTCTAGTCTGAAAATAGCATTAAAAAATGATGAATCTATGATATTTTACAAGTTACCATGGGTAGAAGGGAAAAAATTGAGAACCCAACTTTGGATCCATGGAATTCTATTGGAGGACTACAGAACAAACTTTGACATTGTGTTCACCAATACCAGAGGTAACAATGAACCAAAATTGGTGAAGTTGTTTGACCAAATATGACAGACAGCTTTTTTGATATAAGTGAGTTATGAGTAACTTATAGCAAAATGTGTACATAATGTACATTGTCTTATATTCACAAAGTCTGTCACATTTACTACAAATAACTCTAAAATGAACATATACATACAAAACCACAATAATTTGGTAATAGAACACTGGTGTTATTCAGTTTACCACAACTAATTCCAAAATTATCAAAATTTTTTCAAAGCTTACATACACCTTCATAATGAACTCTATCTCAAGTTTATATTCACAAGCACTAATGGCAAGAGGTGGGGAGACTAGAAAATGACAAATAATGTGATCAACCACACCCCAACAATCAACTTGTGATGTTGGTCAAACAAAGTAGATTCCTTACAATCATAAATAAAATTAACAAAAATATCACCATATTTGACTGAACGTTCACATATATATATATATATATATACCACAATCAAACAGGATTTTGTACATCAGAGACATCTTCTGAAGTAACTTTATTGTACAAAATATCCGCAGTGTCTGTGCATGTCCAGCTCACGATGTCTGAGACAGAATGGCAATGGTTTCAGAAGCCCTAAACAGTTCTTGAAACAGATATTCACAATTCCAGTAGTAGTGCATGCTGCTGCTAAACAAAAAATTGGATATGCTTAATTTTGCATTTGTCTAGTCAAGAATTCTTAAAGGCCAGGACATGCTGCTGCAAGCCTTTTGACACAGCTGCCAAAGGCAAATTGCAAAAAAAATAATCTCCAGTTAGCCTATGCAGCAAAGTCTATTTCATGAAAACATAAATTATCGAAACTTTCGCAATTTTTGCATGGATTAACAGCATCACCACTAAAGTAATAAAAGTGTTTTATTATGGTCATTCCCTTTTTGAGATATTCTAGCTCAAATGAAATAAACTTGTGCTCAGTAATGGTACTGCGTTAATAGTCATTACGTATTACACAAACCAATGAAAGTTAATAGTTCTCTTCTGGATTCTACCACAAATGGATGTAGTGTTGGTTTGTCTAATATCTCATTTTAAAATCTCTGGCACTGTCTTGACATACACAAATATTTTTTTGGCAAAATCTTATATTGTTACAGATTAAATATTCTATTTTATCCTTCAGAATACTGAGCCTGTGCTTTAGAAATGCAATGTTGTTTTATCTGCCAGATCATAAAATCTTTTTCACTAATAGTTTAAAAATATTCTGCAGCTCTGACTGAACCCTGAGAGACTTGTGCTGCTGGAATCTTTCTCTACATCTCTGAATAGCCTGTCCAGACATTCAGCAAGCCCATCTTTCCACAGAAATTTCCTACATCTCTACATAGTCTCAAGAATTAGATCCACAAAAAACTTTAATAAATCCTTATAATCCATATATTCTCTGGAAGGGCAGGCATAAGCTATTTAAAGTCATGATGTGTTTCACAAACACACAAAGAATGCATATATGAGGTCTGCCGAAAAAGTATTCGACTTTATTTTTTCCCGTGGAAAGTAATGACGTTAGGGAGGCAAAAGTGTGCATAGTGGAGCCACACACCTTTATGCACATGCGTGATTTTTGGCGGGCTTGCTGGATTTGTCAGTCGCTGTCAGGCAGCCAGCGGGTGAGGTGCTGTACTACTTACTCGTCGCATTTTCATTTCACCCGTGATGACGGAACATGTGGAGCAACGATCTTGCATTAAGTTTCGCCAAAATCTTGGAGATAGCCAAACAGAAACAATTCACAAAATTCAACAGGCTTTTGGTGACAATGCCATGGGTGTTACCCAAATAAAAGAATGGTACAACAGGTTTAAAGATGGCCGCACATTGGTGGAGAGTGACCAGCGTCCCGGGAGGCCGTCAACAAGCTGCAATGCAGTTGTTATCGAGAAAGTGCAGATCTTGATAATGGAGGATTGTTGTTTGACGGTGCGGGAAAATGGTGATGAGATTGGGATCAGTAAAGATTCTGCACATGCAATTTTAAAGGAGGATTTGGGCTTGCGCAGAGTGGCAGCGAAATTTGTGCCAAAGCTGCTTTCTCAGGAACAACAACAACTTCGTCTTGAGGTTGAGCAGGATCTGCTGGATACTGCCAACAGGGATCCTGAGTTCCAGAATACTGTGATAACTAGAGATGAGACGTGGGTGTATGGGTACAACCCGGAAACCAAAGCTCAGTCATCACAGTGGAAGCACCCAACGTCGCCAAGGTCCGGAGTAAAATCAAGGTGATGCTGTTTTCTTCAACTACCAAGACGTTGTGCATCACAAATACGCACCAGAACAACAAACAGTTACAAAGGAGTACTATCAGGAAGTCCTCCAACATCTTCGTGATGCAGTTCGGCGCAAGAGGCCAGATCTGTGGGCCTCGCAAAACTGGCAGCTGCATCATGACAACGCCCCGGCTCATTCGTCACAGCTGATCCAAGGTTTCATAGCAAAGAAAGGCGTTTTGCTCATTCGCCAGGCTCCCTACTCTCCAGACATGGTTCCTTCTGACTTCTGGTTGTTCCAAAAAATGAAGATACCACTGAAAGGCTTCCTCTTTGAGAGCTGAGAGGACATCATGCAGAATGTGACGGCGGAGCTGAGAGCCATTCCGGAAGAAGCATTCCAGAGGTGCTTCGAACAGTGGAAGGATCGCTGGGCTAAGTGTGTAGAGGCACAAGGGGTCTACTATGAAGGAGATTAGCAATTGAATCCCACCAAGTATGTAATTTTTTTTTCCCAGCCTAAGGTCGGCTACTTTTTCGACAGACCTCGTAGGTGCATCAACTGTGACACCATTTTGGTGGTAAAGAACAACTTCAAAAATACAATGCTCTTAGTGTTTTTTAATTCAAAGCAAAACTCTTTCAAATTAATAATAAATCTTTCCTGTTTCTGAACTTTATTTATGTCAAGCTTTATCAGACAGTTTTACATAATTCCACCCACCTATATACACATCATAAACTTGCCATCCTGATATAAAACCCTATTTTCTTGACAATTTCCTGAGGCAATTTTTCCCTCCATTTCTGAAAAGAATTAAGTAAATTCTAAGTGGATTACAGCATCTTAAAGCTTCAGCAGAAAACCTTCATGTTGGTAGAGGCAAACACTGTTGGATGTTCCAACCATCTAGTCTCCTGAGGATGCCATGGACCTGTCAGACTCTAGGAATGTTGTTTAAAATTGGCATTTCCTTTCTACTTTTTGAGTATGAAGCACTGGCAATCAAGTTCAAGCTGCAACTATGGTACATATGGGTAGATCCAATGCTTCTTCCACATTACCCATAAGATAGCATGTGATTAACAACACTTGAAAAAGCATATACTGGACAGCTATCAAGGTGGCTGATGTAAACAGAATTATATCATGGCTAAAATCCAACAATAATATTATCATTCACTTCTGGAATCATGATGTAATATGCTGTGTGGGAAGAGGGGCTGTGATTATATAGGCAAATGTGTATGATCAGATTACTGACTTCTATCTAAAAAGTCATTTTTTCCCTTATCAGGCTGAATACCTTGAACATTTTTGGTTCAGATTTAGTTGTCTGTGATACTGCCAAACACACTACCAGAGTTTTGAGTTCTGGTGTACCTGTGCCAATACAAATTCCAAAGATCCAAAATTCCGTTCCGAATTACTTCCCTCTATCTGTGGTAACTTATAAAATATCATAGATATACTATTTTTAATGCCTTTAGATGACACTATAAACCAAATTTAAAGTTTGTGTGTTTAAAAGTTTATGAAGTATGAGTAAGCAAATTTGTGACACTATTAATCAAAATTGGCAGAAAATATATTTCCAGACTTTTATTTCAATACCAAATGCACATAAAAATTTGAACTAAATCTGAGATGCAAGGTTCTGATGCTGGTTAAAGTGACATGGAATAACCCCAACATAATAGTGTGGTCTGGTTTACCTGATTCGATTTTAGTGAGTATAGATCTTGCACATTTCAAAAAGGTTTCTTCCACATTTTCTCCTGTCAAAGCACTAGTCTCTAGAAACATCAATTCTGAAAGAAAAAAAAACAAAAGTAGAAAGAGAGTAGTGATTTTAAAAACTAAACAACCAAACTCTTTTTTTACAGTACAATATCATATCTAGCTAGGTTGGAGTAAAAAAAATTTCCCTATACAAATAATTGCATTTTGAGGTTGGATGGTTTGAATTATTTATCTGGTGTGAAGTAATTGTTTAGGCCAGAGCAGCTTTTTAAACATATTTAAACCAACTTCAAATTTCATGCACATGGTTTGCGTGATCTGAAGTTTGTGTTTTTGATTTTCGCATTAAGCACAATAGACCAGGGGTAAACAAACTAAAATCCAAATTTTAAAAAAAGGTTATCTAATACATGTTACTTGACACACTTCCAGAAACAGTGATCTTGTCGGTTTTCCTTTCTTTCTATCAGTAGTAAGATAGACACATTGGCACTTTTGTGCTGCAGATCATGGCACTACTTGTAAATCTCCAAAAAGGAAGAAAAAATTGACTCTGTGAATGCTTCAGCTAGTTTTGTCAGTTTCTGTAAAGAACAAACAAGACTTTTAAATACACTTTTGTCAGTTTTTCACTGTAATGCACCAGTTCTGACACCACATGATTAGCATAAACTAAACCAATGAAACTGTAATAGAAAAAAATCCACCAAACCACCTGACAGGAGAGATAACCTTGAACAGAACAGACTGCCAGCAAATATCGTGAAATAGCACTAGCAAAAAATATACATATTCTCACCCCTCCCCTTCCAGGAGTAAAATTCATTACAATTTCAATTTTTAAAATTTAATTTTAATTATTTAAAAACAAAAAAATGAAATAAATAAATAAAAAGCCCTTTTAAAAAGTACGAGGTGTATTTACTTGCATGTTATTTTGGCTAGCTTGGAGTCTTAGACTTCAAGGATTTTACTGTACTACCAAGGAGGAGCGAGTGCTATCAATGTCTCTCTCAGGGAATGCCATTTTTAAATATCTCCACAATTACAAATAAATGAGAGTAAAATATTGGGCTTTAAATATAAATGTTTTTTCTTTATTAAACATTTTTACAATGAATGCATACAACCAGCAGTTGTTTATTAAACTTTCTGTTACTAATGCTTAACTAGTAATAATTGGTGCTCCTCTGTACCTCCCATGTAAGAAAAATCCTCTGCAGTAAAAAAGAAAAAGATGCTAACTTAATTTAAAACAATTTTTTTTTAAATATTTACCTCTTAGCTTAGAAATGCAGGCAGCTTGCCACTGCAAACATTTAGTACAACTATATATAAAGGGAAGACACTCCACATTTGTTTTTCTCTGGTTTTACTGTATGGATTTATATCAAATTTAGTATACCTGTATAAAAATAAGATATAAATGTACTAAATATTTTTGTCTATCCTAAAAAAAATAATTTAAACAGACAAATTTTTAATCATGTGATTAAAACCATAATTTCTAAAGAAAAAATGTTGTTATTCCTGTTATTTTAAACTTAATTTAATACTGTTATCATCAACCTTAGCTAATCAATACAACTATGGTATTTCCTCCTGCTCACTCTCAGAGTTGGCGGGTGTTAGACCAACCTAGGAAAATTACTTTGATTATGCATTCCTTCAGCCACAGATGGTATAGCGGGTTCCTTTCACTTTTGTGACTTGACTCTGGTAATAGTTTCTCATTTTTTAAAAAATGTATTGAAAGAGCCTGCCACTTTATTTAGTTCTTTCACAACCTTTCACTCTCAATATTCAGAACCCGATAGCAGTTTTCATCACAGCATCATTAATACCAATGATCTATACCAGGTTGGTATCTCTATACAAAATTTAATACTCGCAAGCACCCTAAAATAAGATTTCTGAAAGCTCCCTACAAGAAAAGACACAAACCGAGATAGATAAGAATTCTGAGAGAGAGAGAGAGAGAAATATTCTTCCTCAAACGAATTCATGAGATCAATGATTAAAACTGTAATTGCCAAGTGCTGTCAAAATCTTTGATCTGTGATGAAACTGTCCTTACAAAAACTAGATGACACACACTTTCAGAACCTTTGGTCAGCAGTGATCGTCTGCATTGCATATTTCAGTTCACAAGCATTACTGGCTGTTTCTGCACACAGCAACACTTTTTCTTCTACACATTTCACAGGATAACTTTTGTAACCAGTGTTTTTTTTATAATATGGATTCTTCAACATATTACATTTGAGAGCCACTCCAATTAACCTGGATCGCCTCGGTAGTTGCATAGTCTTTTCCTACTCTGTAAAGACTATCCTCGGTATGTAAGATAGTTAGAAGGGTTTTGAGGCTGCCAGATTGTTGGCAAGCATAGCTAGAAAGCCTTGAAACTAAAGATGGAAGATATTCAGTTCGTTAATAACCCTGGGAGTGCACTTGTTGGTCCCCCCCCACACACACACAAAAAGATTTAGGCTTTGAAGTACACCAGAGGAAACCCATACCAACAATCTGGTCCAGAAAAAAGGAATCAAACCCAGACCTCCTCCTGCTGCAGCAAGCCAATATACCACACATTGTCAGTCTGCACACAACACTATTATTATGCAATAAAGCCAAAAGAAAAGTATAAGAAACAAAATAATTTATAGCTAATTTCTGTTGATTTATTTCCAAAAATCTCAATTTTTATATTGGTATTTAAAAATAAAGTTAAATACAGACTTTAATAATCTTATTACATACAGGCACAAATGTTCTACTTTGCCTAAATATCATATCTAAAGGAAAAGCAATAAAATATATTTAGACTCCCAGTGTGACAAATGTTCAAAACTATTTTGTATTTGCATAAATTTACAAACAGTACTGACTACCATAAAGTACAAAGGTGTTTCAGAAACTAACAGTAATTCATAAACAAAATAATTGACAAGCTATAAGTGGACTGCATGACTTTTCCATGTATTTTTGCAAAATACACAATTCAAAAACTTAATCTTCTTGATACCATCCTGATAGTAGCATTTTGGTTGCTGCGTAAGCCATCCATCTGTTGGACCTTTTGATCACCGGCAAATCTTCAACCTCAGAGAGCATCTTTCAGGGGCCTAAAGGGGTTAAAACTGGATGGAGCAAGATCTAGACTGTAGAAAGAATGCACTAGGGGTTCAAAGTGTTGATGATTGTGTCAGACTTCCCAGTTGTTTTGTTTGAATAACTGGCTTGATGTTCAGTCATTTTAAAACCTATCCACCCACTTCTATAGTTTTCTTTGTGCTACACAGTCTTCTCCATACTGTGTGAACATTCTCCAGTGGTTTTCACTCAGCAAGACACCTTCAGCCCACAGAAAATGAATTATGAATTGCTGCTCTTCTCTGGTACACACTAGCAACTACATGACCATGTTGTCTATTTGTTCATTAATGCACAAAGCATGAACACAAGTGCATGTTAAGGTACTTTTACATCAATGTTGCTTGGCAGCATGACATGTATTGCTTTGTTGCATGTAAAAAGCACTGATGAAAATACTTCCGTAATTTTCTAAAACACTCTCATACATAAACTTTGAGAGATTTATGAATGATTATCCATGAATTAAATATTATTTAAATGTGGAGCATCTTTCTTTAAACAAAAAAAAAAAAAAAAGCAAAGACGTGCAACATGACCACATCTGGAAAACACGGTTCAGACACAGTCATGCCATATAACAACGCACATACACAATCTAGGAGTGACAAAGCAAACAAAAGTATTAAGAGATCAGATGACAAATATTCTGTTTGTCCAAACCTAATTACTTGCATACTGTCATGTAATAATAAAACATAATTAGAACAGATTTTTTAATAAACATTTCATTCAGGTAATTTGTATTTTTTTTTTTTAATTCAGTTTAATCAATAGTGAAACAATTGCCACTTTTTCCTTCTTTTTTGTTATCAGGCAACAGGCTACTGCAGTGATTTTGATGTTTTATTTTAATGAAACAAAAGTCTGTCTAATATACAGTCAGTCAGATGTATGAATCCCAACCTTGTCGCTTCTTGGATGTTGTTCTTTCTTAAAATAAATATTTTACAATTAAAAATAAGTTTAGTAAATGAAACCAAAATAAAGGTTCATAGGAAAAAGAAAAATATTTAAAAAGCAGACCAAACAGGTACATACAACTACTGTGAAATAATATCCCTTGATTTCTCTAGTCTCTATATAGAAATCTCTGGAGCTGCTTTCATTCATTTAAAGTTTTTTAAGCTTCTATTTATTTTTAACCAGTTCACTTTTCTGTTGATTTACCAAAAGCACTCTGCCAGTACTACCATTATATTTTTCTGTGTCCTAGCAATAACAGACAATGTAACAATAATCAACTTACCATTTTCCTGTGCAAATCGGCTAGCTTCCAAAAATGTCACTTCTCTGTCTGCTTCTAGGTCTTTCTTGTTTCCAACCAATATTATCACTATATTTGGGCTAGCCAATGTACGGGCATCCGTTAACCAGTTGGTGAGTGCATTGTAAGTCTCACGGCTGTTTTAAATTTAAAATAATGAAATTAGAAACCTTAACACATTCCACTTAAAGGTATAAAGTGGCTGACAAAATGGTGGTTCAAAATGAATTTTTGACTGCATTTGTAGAAAAACAGCTTAGGCATGAACACACAATACTTCATGCATGATGATGCAACTCACATACTGCAAGAATTGTCCTTTCATGAAACTTTATTACATTGTGCCGTTTCTCTCAATATTCCAGAAATGCACCAAAATGGTATAGTGTCACTCACTCACACCCTTGATTTAAATCCATACGATCCTCCTCTCAGGGAACTTGTTAAGACCAAAGTCTTTGCACAGTGACCACAAAATCTCATGGAATTGAGAGTGAGAGTGGTGAAATTGTGTCAACTTTATCATGAAGACTTGTGTTACAGAGTAGTAACTAATCTCATGGCCACAATGTTTGTAACTGATAAAACTCCAAAGACTACCTTTTATGCTTGTTTAATAAAATGTTACTTTATATACATCGTGTTTTCAGTCTCGATTGTAAAAATGTCATTTTTGTCAGTCACCCTGTACTTTCATATATTTACTTTCCTAAAGAATTTGATTTAAAATACAAGAACTTGTGTATAGTAATACATGGTAGCATTATTTCATGACTTCTCATTATTTTTCTTCTTTCTCCAAAAACTAATATTGATTGATAAGTTCTTTAGGTAGATAAGTGTGAAAAAAGTTAAACAATATAAAAACAATGCTTTTGTTTTGTTTTTAAACGCAAAAATTGCATAAATGTTTGAGCAGGCTATTTCACTACCGTGATTTCTCAAGTCTTAGAAAATTAAAATAAACTAACTAGCAAACAATGAAAAAAACAATGCAAAAGTCTGGTAATTGACTATTGGGACTATACAAACTAAGAATTTACAAAACTTTTGAATAAAAGCATCCTAATGCACATTATGTACTTTCTAGAACCTATACAAATAGGTGATATACAAGAAACAACTATTAAAAGCTTGGTTTTCACTTGAAATATATAACAAATACATATCATGTAAAGATAACTTCTGCAAGGCTGGCTGTATGAGAAACAAACTTCATAAAAGGAATCTGCAACTAGCATTAGTATGTAAACCAATACAAACCTGGTGATGTCATAAACCAAAAGAGCTCCAGCAGCACCTCTGTAATAACTTCTAGTGACAGATCTATAATAATAAAACAAATTAAATACAAGCCTTTGTTTTCAGAAATGAGAGCTAGAATTTATTTCCACACATACAGTACTGGGCAAGTGTCTTGGGAAACTTCAAAGCTTTTGTTCAACACTGATTTTTCATCTCATATAGGTCAATAGGAAAGCCTTTTTAAATTAAGTATTTATGTTTATTGTACAAATATTTTTTGAGCCTAAACAAAGAAATAACCAGTCATAAATCAGTATGCTGAGTACTCTTTTTTCTTCTTTCAAAACTGCTTAGTCTAGGAAAAATTTATTGTAGATTTTGCTAAATATTCCTAAGCACAGCATACATACCAAAGCATATACTTGGACCTTAGTTATTTATCACCATTCCTATCCAAATAATCCCACACAGGTTGTTCAATAATGCTATGGTCATGACTTTGAGATAGTTGTTCTACCATTTCCAGCACTCCAGTCTCTAAAGTCATTGTTATGTTATTAAATAAAATAATCCTCAGTTTCTCTCCTTCCAGAAGGAATAAAATGATATATTAGTGTCTTGTACTTCACAGAATTTATATGTTTGTCAATTCTTAACAAATCTCATATGCCAGTTGAAAAGATGCAGCCACAGATCTGAACAGAACCACCACTATGCTTGAGTGTTGGTTTTAGGCACATATCTTCTCTACATCCTTCTCTACCCCTTCTCTTAACATACTGCCATCTGTTAGATTCAAAGATTTCTAATTTTAATTCATTAAACCAAAGCACTTGATTCCAATGCTCTTCGTTCCAGTTTGTGTCCTTCAGCATATTTTAGTTCTTAGGCTTAATACCTTTACATAAAAATCAGTTCCTAATTATCACATATCCTTTTAATCCCCTTCTTAAGAGGAACCTATCTATAGTTGATACATACACCTGAAAATTATGCCAGATCTTGAGTTAATTGTATTAAGACTATCGTATCTCCTTGTCTTTAACTAAGCCAGTTTCTTCAAATTTCTTGGTAAGCACTTGAAAACCAATCCTAAAAAAACTCATTATATTATTGGTAAAGAAATATAATTTTGTCTATCAGCAGTTGAAATTTTATCCATTTTAAATTCAAATTATTCTTAAAAAATAAATTAAAATAAATAATTAGCAACCAAATTTATTACCCTATTACCAGAAGTACACTTATTAGTAAAATATGAAATTTTATAGGAGCAACAAAATCCAATATCTTAGAGTTTCCCCAGCACGTTAGGGGAAAATCTGGTAAAAATAGCTTAAAATATTTTACGCATTTCCAACTTCACCAAATTGTAAAAGCCAGAAAAATGTGATTTTTATAAAAGATTCCTGATTTTAAGAATAAGTTATGAATTTACTGTGATGTAAAAATTAAACAAGTAATTACTAAACATATGTATTTAACTGTATCAAGCCCTGACCACTGGCAGAGATCTTTTTACATCTAGACTAAATCTGCTGGTTTGTTTGATACTAGTAGCTAAATTACATTCAAAGGAATGATCCCATGAGTGCACACCTCAAAAGAGTGCACTGTTATCTCCACCTAAATTATCTTTTGCATATTTCAAAATGTTTGGGAAAAACATTCAAAACGCAGAATTTTCAAGCAAGCAAACAAATTATAAGAAAAGAAAAGTTGCTGCAAGATAATACCAACTGATGTATCAAACTGGGTCAAACAGTCCAGACAAAACAGATAAAGTAGTCAGACATTAAGGCAATGGATGAAAATACATGATCAGGTAGCAGAGTAATCAAGGAAATGAATAATGATAAATAAAATCGTTTGCAACAAGTTTTGTTGGTTCGGAAGTAATGTAAGACCAAGAGCACAGATAATACAAGATATTTATTTCAGCATTACCGAAGCTGGCAATGCACCTGTTGACATCAGCGTACTTCTTGTTTGCCTGTCAGCATGTGCCCTGCACAAGAATATTGACGAAAGTCAACCTAACTTCTTCCTCCTCCCCTACCAATGCCTTGATGACCGGAGATGTTTCTAAGCAGGTGAAATCTTTTCTGGAATCAGTCATTTCACCTTTGATTTTATTGTTTACAAATCATGTCCACCCCATTCTGATCCAGTAATCGCATCAAAAGGGGCATTTTTTCCCGAAGATCCAGTGGACAAAAAAATATCCAGTGCCACAGCTATTTGATTTGGTGCTTGAAATAAAAAAAAAAAAGAAGCCAGAATCATTCAAATGATTTTGTAAAAATTCACATCAGCAACATAATCAAGACCAAAACAGGGGTCATCTTTCAACTTTTTGTAGTGAGCCTTGCAGAACTGAAGGAACAATCCTGAATTGTGACTGTCAGAAATTTGTTGCATATAATGCCTGTGATTGTTCCTGTTTTGAAGTCCATGATACATGATTCAGGATTCAAAATGAGACCAATGTTATTTGGAATATCACACAGTTTCTGGAAAATGCACATCTACAAGTCTTGGTCTTGGTCTTGGTTCTTCATCAGCATGTAGGTGTGTGGGATAAGAACATTTTTTTCCTAAACATCTGAAATATTCAAGTGTGAATTTAATTTCTTTTAAATGTATAAAATTATTCCTTATTATCTATTATTCACCAATACTTTTGTTTGAACCAAACTTGAATATACATTACCAATTTGGTCAACTTACAAATTTAAGAAAAACCATTCAGCACCAATTTACTCACTGCATTCCTTCTATCAAGAGAACTAAGAATTAAACTTAATTCTTCCTTAGATTTGGTAGTTTAAAAAAAAAAAAACAGACAACACAAATTAATAGTTTCAAAACTGAATGGTAAGCAGCTGGTCTTATAGGATGAAAACTGACCAGGTTGAATGTCCAGTCAATGGCCCACAGTTTTCAATGCCATTAGTTGCATTCAACTATCTGAGGTTGATGTTGACCTTGTCCAACATCTCCCTTTAGAATGATTCAACAGTAATAGATTATATAAATGTTAACAGTATATCGCTTTGTTGGCAAGTTTGAGAAAGCAAACCATAGACAATGTTTCTCATAGATAACTAATTGTTGTTGTTGCTCTTGAATATTTTCAAAGAGTGTTTCTGTTTTAGACAATCTGTGCTGTTCACATTCAAAAATTTTCTTTACTGGATCTGCTTTGACTGCTGTTTGTCACCAGACTGGCTCAAAATCATTTCTGTGTTAAGAGACCAAATATAGTCCTGATTAGTGATATTGTTGGCTTTATCATAAATCAAAATGCTTCACACATCTCCAGTATTCTTTGCTTCTGCAGTACCAGATGATCAAAATGTTCATTTTTGATATATGCAATAGGTAAATTGGTTGTCACCTGTTTCCCTTTCTAAATCTGTTCCTTTTTGTTTACAGTAGATGGCATTGCAGATGACATTGCACATGCTTTTGATGCCTGTACTTGTGAGGATACAATGTTTAATTCCATATTCAGCGAATTTTCAGAAAATAAATTCTAATCTTAAAGTTTCCTAAGCCACCCCTAACATATATTATTAAAAAGTAAATGTAATCACTTATAAACATTTTTGTGAGCAAAATGCAGGTGTAAAGAAAATCATATTGATATTATTAATTCAAAGAAAAAGAGAATTAAATGCAAGAAATTATTTTAGAAAGAGTGGAATCACACAAAAACCAGGAAGTCACATCCCTGTTGTTTCTTCTAAAGTTTCAGTAAATTTAAAAAAAATAAATAACTAAGTTTTACTTTTAAAAAAATAACAAATCATAAAAATATTTCTTTTAGAGATAAATAAAAACATGCTATCTGGTATGTTTTTACACTGTAAATTTGAACAAAAGAGACTTTCAATAAATATCATCATACATTCAGTGCAAAACAGAATAAGAAATGTGACTTAGGCTTCTCATAGTATTCTGAAAAAATCTGAAATCAACCATCATTTTACCTTTTGTTGTCAGATAATCATTCTTCAAAACAACTCTTCTTTTAAAATTAACAATGTTTAGTAAATGACAGCAGCCAAAATAACACTATGTACCTGTTATACTCACTAATTTACAAAAAAAAAAAAACATTTACTAAGAAAGCAGTAACTAATCCTATTTAAAGATCATGCAACTTTCTAATTCCAAATAGTTTCCCTCAGCCAATGAGAATAAATTAACTTCTTAAAACTAGCAAATTCACATGTTGAAAAAAATCTAAATAGTAACCTGTCATACACTGAATGCAATAGAAGAGTTTTAAAAAAAGTTATACCTGAATCTTTCCTGGCCAGCTGTATCCCAGATCTGTAATTTTACTGACTTTCCTCCTACATTTACAACTTTACTACCAAATTCCACCCCAATTGTATGATTTGAATCTTGCTTAACTGAAAAACAATATATTTTACCCTTAACAACAACTTAATATTTGCACAATTAAATTTGAATTTAATAGTTTTCACCAACAAATTAAATAATTGAAAAGTTTGTTAGTCAGATGCTTATAAAATGAGTTTTCTCATAGGTTATTTGGACAGATAAAATTAAAAACCAAACCATCCAGATACTAACAGTGACTGGTTGTGAGGGTTTATGAATTAAAATTTACTGTAAATTTACAATGAAATGGGGTGCACAAATTATTATCAAACTCAGTGAATGTGTGTGTGTGTGTTTAATGGATTAAGATCTTTAACACTCTGTATACCACATCATTAACCTACTTCTTATTTGTATTTGTGTTGAACTGGCTACATATTTAGTCAAATATAGTTGTAATGCAAAACACAAGAGGCTGGAGTGATACATATTTTTTTTTACTAGAAAGGGTTATATTAATGAGTAAAATACTGTCACCTCAATCAATCTGTGTTAAGTAATACAAATTTGAATGTTAGTGAGATGCAAATCTACCCAAAATGGTATACAGAAGGTTAATTATTAATTTCTAAATCTAACCACAATCTCTGTTTATGTGCTTGCTATTGAGTAGATGACTTAGCATTTAAAAACGTAAGTATAATAGAAATTTTTAACAAAAACTATTTCCCCTAGTTTCATATATTTTAAGTAATTTTCCATACTAGTGGATACTAGTAGGACTGCTCAGATCTCACTGATCTGTATTAACAGGACTGCCTAAAGCATTTGAAGTAGAAAGAACAATGAATAAAACTTACACTTATTCTCAATAAATTGATGAAGAATGCAGGACTTTCCAGTGCCTGCACTGCCAATCACAAGAAACTTGAATAAAAAATCTAAAAAGACAAAAACAAAAGAAATGTAATAAGACAATGAGTGGAAGATGTCACATCTATTTATTTTTTTTTTTTTACACCTGAATGTTGCATTTAAAAAAATTAAATTACTCAACCGAAATATTATCATTTATCAGCAAGACCAGCATATATTTCAAAATTACAAACTTGGACTGACTATAAATATTACTTCATTACGTAGCAAGTAGTAATTCAAGAACAATTCTGCAACTTTCCCAGTTGATGTGTTCACAAAATAGTACTACTACTACCAGCCTAGTTTCACAAAATTTGCAAACCCAAGTATTTTTTTAAAGAAAAGAAAGGAGCTGTCCATTTTGTATAAATGTCGAGCTATACTGCGCGATGAGCAAGATAATGGTGAATAGTATTTCATCACCAAAACATTTGTATTTTCATGCTTATGAAGAAAATAGTAATTTATTAACCAATTTGTTCTAATCTACTTATTCTGCTGTTGTTTAAATAGAAAAGATGCTTAAATACTAGAGATTGTTCACTCTTTTGGTTTTCTCTCAATTCCTTTTACAATATCACAATTTTTTTTTGTTTTTTCACTTTCCCTAATTTAAAAGTATCCCACAAATCACTCATGCACAACAATCACAGAGATTAAAACAAAAGAAAAACAGGTTAACGAGGTAGATCTGCGTTGAGTGAGGTATGTGGTTTGCCGTGAAATCATTTTGGGAGAGACGCACAAGAATTTTGTGAAGGAGCTCACCTTGCCAAGCAAAACAGGATAGGAATGCAAATAGATTTAAAAAAAAAAAACAACTAAAAGGTGCAAAGAAGAATGAAATTTCCTAAGCTACATCACAGAAAAAAAATTTGCATATATTGCAAAATCGTCACTTTAAGATGCAATAAGCATCATCAGTGAATTTAGTGGAAAGTAGTAAATGTAAAATTCGTAATATTTTTTAAGTTACTGCTGCTACTTTTGCTCTTTCCATAGAATATGCAACTTTGTTTTTTTTTTTTTGCATGTTAAGAGAAAAACTGAAGCAAACATCTGCTAGCTTATTTATATGAATACTGGTCGCAATTATCTGCACCGAGGATACACAGAAGAATCAAGTCTGAGAAAGAAAGATGACTCTTTCAGAATACTAATGCATGCCAATAATTAAAGGTAGCAATAAGCTATTATCCAGGATTTCAGTTAATAAAGGGTTAGCAATATACTTTTTTAACCTTTTTGTTATTTCATATTAGCTAATATTCTTTATATATATGATAAAATTAATTTGCTTCATCTTTTGCTCTTCCAATATAATTTATTGAATGAATAATCCAATTAAAAAGTACCTCACAGCATAGCTAACAAGTCTAACAGACTCTTTAAAAAACTTTTGATTTATTTTTTTTTTTTTAATTCGTGAATCAGATATATGCTAAATAACAGTTTTGGTAACAATAGCTTTCTGCTGTTGTTCTATATAATCTAAAGACTCTACTGAATAAGCCTATTGAAAACCTGAATTTAGAAAATGCAGTGAACATTCAAGGTGCCGGCAAAAAAAGAGAATACGGTACTGCGAAATATTTCTTTCTTTCTCTGTCTGTTTGTTTAAATAAAAGTTTCAAATGTTAATTAAAGAAAATATGGTCCTTGGAAAACAAAATTTACTTGAAAAAAATCTCATTTAATTCTTGTTTCCTAACATTAATTATACTGCTTCTACTAATGGCTCAATAGTATCAATAATTTATGAGAAAAAAACCTTTTTAAACAGAGAAAGGAAGGAAAGATTACCAGAACGTAGTAATTAAACACAAAAACAGACAACAGTTTTGTTTCACAATTACTGTACTATAATAAGGCAAGCAATTAATGCTACAACCAGCAAATTACAAACTGTTCCTCTGTTTATTGCCAGAGAGGGCTGTGGTTATTTTAAAATGGTATCTCGTTGATGAAAAGAGGCAGACTGTTAACAATAACTTTTTATATGGCAAACCCTGACAGACCCTGAAAATGTTTCTGAATGTTTAAAAAAAATAAACAAATGTATAAAGGAGAAAACAACTGCCTTAAAATATTACAGATGAAAATTTATTTGCCTGTTCTCACCCAGATGAGTTTAACAGTACCGAGTAATGCAGCTACTAGGATGAAGTGACCAATCTAGCAAAATTATCGTGATAGTCAATTCTCAGGTCTGCTAATAAATTTTCATTTAAAATATTTTTATGCCTGCAACATAAGATACTTTATATTGGCTTTTTGCCACACAATAATATTACTTTAACAACTATTACTCTTTCGTTTGATAACTCTTTCCATCAACAAGACAGGATACCTCACACACCATGTAAAAAGTATTAACATTTCATACCAAAAATCTTACAATGGTAGCATACATTTTGCCACACAATTCTCAAGATAACAAGTAATAAAACTTAAGCAAGATGCATATCTGCTGAAAATAATACCAATGGGTATGATAAATTTATTAAATATGTATTATGCTGGTTCTAACACTACTTGTTGGTAAATTCTCCTGCTACATGACCATTAACTTTAGACGAAATTCTTTAAAACTGAAAACAATATATTTCTGCATCGAGTGCAAGGAATAAATTGTTAATATAGAAAAATAAAAAGTTATTCCTTTTATCAGCTCTCTTATATATATATATACACCTTACTTGAAAGAACATATACCTTTAATTGAGAATCCTTTAGGGTTGCATGAAAAATGAAAAAACATTAGTCACAACTAGTGGTAATAAAATACAAACAGTGAACTGGTAAATCAAACGAAAGAGTAATATTACAGCCAAATCTGTCGTAGCAATTATTAAATGGCTGCTAAAAATGCCATTTTTAATCAGATTCTTCAGTGGTCTTAAATTCCAATACAAATAACTTTGTATAAGGAACAAGTGAATATAAATGCATTTTTAATTAGTTTCACTGATATTTTCTTTATTAAAGATAACAATAACCTTTGTATAAGGAACAAGTGAATACGAATGCATTTTTAAATTTTTAATTAGTTTCACTGATATTTTCTTTATTAAAGATAACAATAACCTTTGTATAAGGACCATAAACACATACACACACACACAATTTTTTTTAACATCCGAAACATTTTCAAAAGTTTTCCTACTGAGATTAAAAACAAATAGGGCATTTATTTTTTTTTTTTTAAAAATAAGTACATTTGAACAGTAATTACAAAAGAAAAAGAATTTTTTTTATCATTTCCAAATCAAGAAATCTGATAGTACTTGTTACTAAATTTCCTTATTTGGCCCTGCCTCTCCTTCACAGTAACTAATTTTGCATGTCTATTCACAATCCCAACTGCAGAGAAAATTAAAGTTCATCGTTTTGTGAACTCTGGCTAATTATTTACACTATCTGTCCATCACTTTTTAAGCCTATCAAGCACACAAAGATTGCCACTTTTCAACACACCAAAAAAATAATGTAACTTAAGCTAAACACAATCTAAGTTAGTGAATGTTCGCTTAAGTATATTAACACGCTCAAAATGTCAACAACAACAACAACAAAAACAATTACATAATTCCTGAACACATTCAGAATAAAGATGCTTCTTTGAATAATTTCATTCTCTTTATAATTATATTATATCAGGGGCCCCACTAGGAAGCAACCAGTCTTTTAGGGTCTCTATAGTCGCAGCACAAGATCGTTATGCACCTACCACCGTGACCAAGAAACAAAGCAAATAGATGAAGGGATCATGAGAGGGGTTGATTCAAAAGGTATAGCATTATAAAAGGAATGATGAAAAAACTGGCAAAGATGAGTTTCAGTGATATAAAGATGTATAGTTTTAAGGCTATTTTTAAAAAAAGCAGGCAAATATATGAAAAAAAAAGAAGAAAATCATTCTCAGAAGGAATTCATTGTGCTAGCTTCTCTCTTTGCTTGCTTAAATTGTAGGATTTTTTTTTAAATATATATTTCTGTTTAATAGATTAACAAATAACCAAGCTCAAATATTCATGTATTTTTGTTGTTGTTGTTGTTTTTTTAAAGATCTTTAAAAATTAAACTATTTAGCCTCTGAAGTTGTACAGAAACATCAGATAAAACAAGAATAACACAAGAGAAACCAGCATGCAGACAATGATGCGAAGCCAAACACCACCTTGATACAGCATTGTTGAAACTAAGAGGACAAACCAGAACTTTAAACAATTCTTTCTTTTAAAATTCTCAATAAATAAATAGTAATCATAAGGTTGGTTGGGTATGTTTTGGATTTTCTTTTTTTTTTTCCTAAATAGCAGTTAGTAATAAAGCACAAAGTAACATGCAGTAAACAAACATCACAAAAAAATTAATCTAAGGAGAATGAAAATTTAATGTTATACTGCGATAAAAGTTAGTAGCCCTTATTTTTAAACAGATGACGAAACACACTAACAGGTTACTTCATGGATCTGCATACTAATTTGATGCTAAACTGATGAATTATACAAAATTTCAAATTGTTTTTTTTCATAACAAATTATATTAATATATTATTAAATATCAGTAATTGATTTTAAGATAGCTTTTTTTTTTAACTAGTGCACCTGTCTACACTGCAGAGACTAAATATTCTATAAGCATATGATGCAGTTAAATTAATTTTTCATTTTATGTAAACAATAGTTCTTTGTTGCCAATTCTAACCAAAGACATCAAAATGCATGACATTAGTGTATGAAGTTTTTATTATACCTATAATTTGTTGTTCAACCTCATTACAAACAGTTTTCCTTTGCAAATCAGAAGAGTTAATGAACAGAGACCAGATTGATCTTTCTTTCTCTCTATATAGATGTCATGAGACACATTTTTTAATGTTACTTCCAGAATGCAAAAATATGTAGAATATAAAGCTTATAAATTTGAATATTTTAAGTATTACTTAATATTAGATGGTGTTACAGTAGATTTTCTTCTGAATATTTAAAAATTAAATTGTTAAAAATTCATCTGTACATTTGCTTAAAGCAATCCAAGAGAATTTTAATAATCTGCTTAATTCTTTAGCAACCTCTATATAGTAAAACCATAAGTCAATCCTAAGATCTATATCTTCTGATTTATTTTTTCACTAGTTTTAATTCAGCATCAAAGACTTGTTTTTGAGAGTAAGCATAAGTAGTCAGGTTAAGTTTTCCATTGGAAACAAATGCTATGAGAATCATAGATATTTTGTTTACCATAAATATAAACAAGTCAAAACAAGAATTGTTCTTTAATTATAGGGTGCAGGCTAAAAAGAAAATTTTCAAAAGTAAGAGATTTAAATGCTAACACAGATTTTTTTAAAATTCTGTAATTAGTGAGAATAGCTAAACAAACATAAGCATGGAGCCCAAAATTACAAATTATACTAACAGTGCCAAGGTAAAACTTGAGTTGCATTTAAATTTCTAAATTTCTTCAAATTATAACATGCTGACATAGTATAAGCACAAGCAAAGCAAACAATGGCAGCAAGACAACAAAAGCTGATTACTAGAATATTAGCTTAATTAACATGAAATGTAAGATCACTTACCTGATTAAACACTTTACATTCACCTGCTCTTAGATAAACAATTTAATACAGGTTTCTTACAAAAATCCTCTTCTGCATGTTTCTTTTTTACACATCTCTCCCTAATTTTCAAACACTCAAGAAACTAATTGGATCCCGTTGCTATAGAAAATCAGCTGCAGAGTGAATATTCCAGCAAGTGTCATGAAAACTAATAGCACTAATAGCAAACGTGACAGATCTTTTGTAAATCCCTAAGAAGCACAGCATAAATAAGTCTGTTCAAGGCTGTTGCTGTCAAAGCAGCAAGCAATAAAAAAAATAATAGAATTTTTTAAAATTCCAAGTTGTTTGGGAGACATCAAATTTTTAAAATGTGTCAATCAATTTATACATTTTTTTTTTCTATTCTTGAAAAATAACAGATATCAGCCCTCAAAAGTAGAAGCATCTCCCAAACATAAAACTGTGATAGAGCGAGTAAAAGACAACAATTTCCATGATGCTATTAAAAATAAATCAGAAAATGTGAATGTCCTTTCCATGGGGGCACATACTGTTGCCTGCAGTATTTTTCTGTTGAATTTTTTTCTGGCAAGAGAGGGGATTTTCAATTAACAAAAAATCATTATTTAATCATAGTTTTCATTTAAGCAATTTGGCTTTTAATTAGTGAAATTGGCAGTCATTAACTTAAAATATAAGCAACTCCAAAATAATATCCTGTTAAGAAATTTAAAAGATTATCATCTTCCCAAAAATAGACCTTTAATGCATTGTCCCATCTTCTAGTCTAAAACCTGGCTTTATTCTAAATTAAATTCTATTAAAATGCTCTTTCTTTTAAAACACCTTTAAAAATACAACTGATTCTAAATGAAATGTAAAACAAAAATTAAAATTTCAATATTAGTTTTTGATTTACTTTAATGTTGCAACAAAAAATTTTTTTTAAAATAACATCAACAGTCTTATGCTAAAATCATGAGCACATAACCTCTATCTAATAAACAAATATTTTAGCCTTCCATAGCTTGTATTTTGTACCATATGTCGTGCATGTGCACCCAACTAGAAGCACTAAAGTGTTTGTTGAACTCACTGTATATTTAGTTAACACTCACAATACAAAATACGTGGGATTAAAGCAAAACAAATTTGTCCTTGCAAAGAGTTGTATTAATGAGGAAGTACAGCGCATCAAAGCTCCTATAGCTCAACCTGTGCTGAGTAATAAGGATTTAATGGGTAACGGGAATGCAACTGCACCCAAGGTACCATACATAAGATAAAAATCCCACCTTAGATAATAGGGAAATGCTGTTAATCAAACAAAGCATTTTAAAAATGGTCTAAACTTATTGTAGAACTGCAAACCTAGAGTTTAAAAGCCAAGTTTTAATCTAAAAATTACCAACCAAGCATTCACACTTTGAAACATATAACATACACAGGCTTAGACTAAGTTATGACTACAAAGTACAGAAATATTTTTGATCACAATTTAATTTGAAAATTTAAATGGCTACATTAAAAAATACACATTAAGGTGAAAATGTGTGATCTTTTTTAACCTCATGAAAAATAATGAACTAATACCAGTAAAGTTATATACCACGTACAAAATAATTAATTTAACCCTTAAAAGTGATGGACACATGCTCTTTGCTCAGCCACCTGACTCTCCCAAATGACGCTCCCTTCACGAAAAAATACTCTCTACATTTATGTGCACTGCAGTCCCCTATGCTTGCATATATTTACATGCACTGCAGCTTAAAGGTTAAAAAATGGTTATTTACTATGCAAAACATTTGTGACATTTGAGTCATTAGAGGTTGGACAAATAATTAATATTTTTTTTTACTAATTACGTGTTAGAATTTAATGTTTCTGACTTGGTATTCATTACTGAATATCGTCTGGTAAACCTGACTGCATTCAAATATAGCTCTACTCTATAAATGCTCCCTTTCCAAGAATTGACACATGCCAATGAACTTTTATTTCCTGATGCATGCAACAGCAGTATTTTACAAGAGATAAAGACAGCACCAAGTGTAAATTGTATTTGTTTGTCCATTTGTGTGTGTAATGCACATCATGAGTATTTCTTGCTCAACAGTCAACTCTAGAATTTTCTGAAATAACATCACCACCATCTAGCGGAGAGAAAGACTACAGAATAACTAGAACAGTGCAGTGGTCAATGCTAAGGTTGAGGGATTCCACCAAAGTAGTTGATTCTTGCAGGAATCAGCTCAGTTTGTCATACCTCTAGTATGGCTTCCTCCAAGCACTCAAGTCTCTTCTCATCTAAAAATAAAAAGTTCTAGAAGAAAGTTTTGCAGCATCACCAATTCTGTGCTACTACACAGGTGCTGCAGTATGACTCAGCAACTAATAGAATCTACATGAATTGCTATAGGAGAAAGTGTCTAGGCATCATATAGTGCAACTGCTCTTCTGATGTTTAACAGTACCAATACAAATTTACCATAAAAATAATAAATAAAAAAGAGATAAAGGAAAACTAACTCTTGATAAGACTATTACACCTTAAAATTAACACTGAACAAGCAAATAGAAACTGATACACTTTATTGTTGACGGAGTTCTTTCCCAAGAATAGCCTAGGCTACTGATTCTATGGCTTGCCGTATCCACCATACAGGTGCATCTCAAAAAATTAGAATATCGTGAGTTCATTTTTTTCCGTAATTTAATTCAAACAATGAAACTTTCATATATTCTAGATTCATTACACATAAAGTGAAATATTTCAAGCCTTTTTTGTTTTAATTTTGATGATCGCAGCTTACAGCTCATGAAAATCAGAAATCCATTATCACAAAATATTAGAATATTTCATAAGATCAATAAAAAAAAAAAAGAGGATTTATAATATAGAAATGTCAAACTTCTGAAAAGTATGTTCATTTATGCACTCAGTACTTGGTCGGGGCTCCTTTTGCACGAATCACTGCATCAATGTGGCACGGCATGGAGGCGATCAGCCTGTGGCACTGCTGAGGTGTTATGGAAGCCCAGGTTGCTTTGATAGCAACCTTCAGCTCATCTGTATTGTTGGGTCTGGTGTCTCTCATCTTCCTCTTGACAATACCCCATAGATTCTCTATGGGGTTCAGGTCAGGCGAGTTGGCTGGCCAATCAAGCACAGTAATATGTACCATGGTCAGCAAACCAGTTACTAGTAGTTTTGGCACTGTGGGCAGGTGCCAAGTCCTGCTGGAAAAGGAAATCAGCATCTCCATAAAGCTTGTCAGCAGACGGAAGCATGAAGTGCTCTAAAATCTCCTGGTAGACGGCTGCGTTGACTTTGGACTTGATAAAACAACAGTGGACCAACACCAGCAGACGACATGGCACCCCAAATCATCACTGACTGTGGAAACGTCACACTGGACTTCAAGCAACTTTGATTCTGTGCCTCTCCACTCTTCCTCCAGACTGTGGGACCTTGATTTCCAAATGAAATGCAAAATTTACTTTCATCTGAAAAGAGGACTTTGGACCACTGAGAAACGGTCCAGTTCTTTTCCTCCTTAGCCCAGGTAAGACGCTTCTGACGTTGTCTCTGGTTCAGGAGTGGCTTGACACTAGGAATGCAACATTTGTAGCCCATTTCCTTGACATGTCTGTGCATGGTGGCTCTTGATGCACTGACTCCAGCCTCAGTCCACTCCTTGTGAAGCTCCCCAAGTTCTCAAATCGGCTTTGCTTGACAATCCTCTCAAGGCTGCGGTCATTCCTCTTGCTTGTGCACCTTTTCCTACCACACTTTTCCCTTCCAATCAACTTTCCATGAATATGCTTTGATACAGCACACTGCGAAGAGCCAGCCCTTTCAGCAATGACCTTCTGTGGCTTACCCTCCTTGTGGAGGGTGTCAATGAAACTGTCAAGTCAGCAGTCTTCCCCATGATTGTGGTTGGGTGTACTGAACCAGACTGAGAGATTCATGGTATTTATACTGCATAGTGATTTACTCAAACTCGAAATGGAATATTTTAATATTCTGAGATACGTTTTTTCTATTTTTTTTAGCTGTAGGCCGTAATTATCAAAATTAAAATTAAAAAATGCTTGAAACATTTTAGTTTACAAGTAATATATACAATTTTCACTTTCTGAAATAACTGACAAAAAATATTGAACTCTTCCACGATATTATAATTTTTTGAGATGCACCTGTATATGTCCTTGTATCAATCAAAAAGTTGAGAGAGGCATCAGCAAAAGGCCATGCCTGGGGCCAGTCATAGCTACATAAGCTACAGAATAACAACAGTGTGTGTCTATAACTATAGAAACAAAAAGTATACCATCCTGCACACACACACATATATATGTGCTCATTGCTGATGGAACGGTCTAAGTCTACCATTGTTGCATCAGAGATCAGATTAAGTGATACACAGATAATGGTTCTGAACTAGAATCTGAAAAACCAGTGGTAACAACATTTTGCTCTTGTTTCTCCTACTTTCACAGAAATGTTGACTTGAACTTGACATCCCAGAACAGTTTTAACTCCACACAACAAAGCTGACACAAGCTATCTTAAGAATAAAAAACATCAGATGCACTTAAGTGAGATCCAAATCTATTTGCTAAACCATAAATAACTTTTGCTGGTATAACATTATAACATAGACCTATCAACATTGCAGCAACAGAGGTGAAACAACACCTGCATCATCCAGGATATGATAAGATCAGCCAGAATCCATAGACTTTACACATGTGCTATCATAGCAAGAAATGGAGAGAAAGGAAAGAAATTTAATCTCTAAAACTTGTGCGCTATTCAGAAACATGGACACTTAACAATGAATCGCTTTTTGTGGATTTTTTAACTCCATTTCAGCCAAGTTTCGCATGTTGCTGGTTCTTAAAATATCATAGCAAGGAGATCTAGGCATAACAGCAACAATTTCTATATTTTTTTTGGTATTACTGCAATCTTAGAAAAATATGCTCTTACTATGCAAAGTTCAAGGCACATAGTGAACAATGTCCTGCATCTGTATTTATATAGTGCAAGTGATTCTGACAACACAATGGAAATAAAAAAGATTTTGTTCTGCTTTGTGGTTATAAATTAGAACTCGTAGTTCCACTACTACTTCAGTGCCATTATGTAAATATTTTTTAAAGCTTTCATTGAGTTTGTAGTGAGGTTTACAAATTTGCATGAATATCAGCTCATAAATATTCTGTTTTTTTTACTAAGTTCTTTAGAGATATACTGAATTGGGGAATATGATACAAATTGTATTAGACTATCAAGATACTTTTAATAAAGAAAAACAAAAAAACATTGCAATTCTGACCTTGACTTTACCCATAAAAAACTGGAATAAAGTCATCCCTCTTTCACCTATGCATGCACACGAGGAGTATACAGAAACAGAAAATACATACATATATAAGAAACAACTAACTCAAAATCCGCAGAAATGAAAACTTGCATCTATTTTTATTTATTTTAGCTGTTATTACATCAATGAAACTTAAGTTAGTTTTGGAGATCTACCTGCTTGTAAAACCTCCAGAACTGGAAAAAAAAAAAAAAAAAGGCTATCCACAGTCTCACTTTCTGAACCACTAGTATAATAAATTGTCAAACATACACAGAGATATTTATTTTCACCACAAAAGCTACAGAGTACAGAACAGATTCAGTGATAAGGAAACAATTACCTCATGTCTTTCTCTCTCTCACACACACACAGTCCCATATATATATATATATATTAACTCAAACTTCCTTTCTCTAACTTCCGTATCAGTCGGAGCGATGTTCGTTAGATACCTTGGTTCGTTCTTTTCTTTTGTTTGTGTGCTGTAAGAAAACAATCACCTCATGTTTCGTCCCCTCTCTGTCCTCTCTCTCTCTCTCTCACACACACACAGTCCCAACTCAAACTTCCTTTCTCTAATTTCCGTATCAGTCGGAACGATGTTCGTTAGGTACCTTGGTTCGTTCTTTTCTTTTGTTTGTGCTGTAAGAAAACAATCACCTCATATTTCGTCCCCTCTCTCTCTCACACACACACACACACACACACACACACAGTCCCATATATATATATATATATATATATATATATATATATTAACTCAAACTTCCTTTCTCTAACTTCCGTATCAGTCGGAGCGATGTTCGTTAGATACCTTGGTTCGTTCTTTTCTTTTGTTTGTGCTGTAAGAAAACAATCACCTCATATTTCGTCCCCTCTCTGTCCTCTCTCTCTCACACACACACACACAGTCCCATATATATATATATATTAACTCAAACTTCCTTTCTCTAACTTCCGTATCAGTCGGAGCGATGTTCGTTAGATACCTTGGTTCGTTCTTTTCTTTTGTTTGTGTGCTGTAAGAAAACAATCACCTCATATTTCGTCCCCTCTCTCTCTCACACACACACACACACACACACAGTCCCATATATATATATATTAACTCAAACTTCCTTTCTCTAACTTCCGTATCAGTCGGAGCGATGTTCGTTAGGTACCCCGGTTCGGTGTCCTGGACCGCTCAGGTTCGTCCTAGTATTCTAACATTTACACACTCGAGACGCGGACGCACAGATTCTGGGAGTACACGGCGAAAACCGTTTAGTCGGTCTGGACATGGATCCGGAGATTTCAGCACCACTGGCAGCCGGTATCAATTCGGAATCTGGTGTTTCGTGGTGACAGCAAGATCTGCCTGGTGTTATCGGCGGCTAGTATCACCCCTAACATTATAAACAATCGACTGAAGATCAATCCGCAGTAAAGCCCTGTACACAGAAACACGTACGGATAACACACCAGGCAACGGGACTCCGTTTAGAAGATGTAATAAGATAGAAATTAAGAATTTTTTTTATATATATAAATATATTAAAATATAATTTTAAGCAAAATACAACGAAAGAACGGCAGGTCCGACGATATCTAGAAGGAGGAGAGCGAAGAGAAGACGTCGTAATTACGATATTCCACTCACCGCCAACCAACTGAATGCATTACCACAACACCCCCATATTCAATTTCAATATAAAGTCGCTACTAGAATCAGCAAGAACCCCCTTTTCCAGCCAGTTCACTACTTACCATAAGTCTCGGACATTTTTCACTGGCAGTAAATATTCCCCTACACACCTCTAATGCGATCATTAAATCTAACAGACACAAGATGGCGATCTATCTGTCATCTGGTGAAAATACGTTGTTGTTGTTGTTGTTGTTGTTTTTTTGCGGTAATGGTTTTCTCGTAATTTCCTGCTATAATTTTTTTTTTTTTAATGAATTAATTAAAAAAAAAAAAAATTTTTTTAAATCTCTCTCACTGTCTCTCTCTCTCGTGTCAAAATCTATTAATCTTCAAGTTTCCGGCCGGTACGGATTACGGCATCTGAGGATTTCTCCGAGGAACTTTCCCTATGACGTCACCGTTGGAGGCGCGGCTGCGGAATTCGAAACAAAAAATTGCAGCATATCATCTGTCTAGTTGTTGCGGGCGTCCTGTGTATTTACATTAAAATATGTCTGTAATTTTGCCTTAAAAAAAAAAAAAAAACCGTTGCCGCTGAGCAATTTGTTCCATTGATATTTTCTTATTTTCCTAATGTCATTCGAGCCGGTGTCGGGTCGGGGCAGGTATAGGGTGTTCTGTCATCCCGGACCTAACCCCTGACTGCCAACCTCAGAGCAGCTGAAACAAATTGAGGAGAAAAATGTATAGGAGGGCGAAACAAAAAAAACAAACAAAAACCTATATAAACATCCCATAAGTGAAAAATGCTCGTCCAATACTTTCCTAAACCTGTTTAGTAAGGTATAATAAACTCTACTATTGATGGGAAACACCCCGGCATTCAAAATTATGAGCAAATACAGAAACAGTTACCTGCCTTTTAAACACTTTACGGTTAATTAAAGTGCTTCGTTCTATTGAAAACTCTCGTAAAATCAGATAAACCATGTAGCAAAACATATTGACCATTATAATCGTGATTATGGTTGTTTTTTTCCTCAAAATAGTCACTTTTCATGTGGATAGATGCCACGCTTTTGGGCATACTGTTCAGAAACTTCTCAAAATATCAAAATACTGCCTTGAAAATTAACCACCTCCATTCCTCTTGCAAGTATTACCCAAACTGATTGGCACTGGTTAGAGTTTTTTGCTCGACTCTTTGATCTACTTCGTTTTGCACAATTTTATGGTGAATCAGATCTGGCAACTGAGCAGCCAAATCAGGTTTTAAGAACTCTTCAGTTTCTTTTTCTAGCCAGCCACCAACTGAATAACCAGCAATGCAACTCCATACTTTTCACATTTTCATCACAGCTCAAACATAGGGTGAAAGCAGTTTTAATTGTACTTCTCTCTGGGCTTTCTAACAAGCCATTGTTGCTTAGAAAAAAATATTTTAAACCTGCTTTATCTGACCACAGATCATTTGTTCATTTCTCCGTGGTATTGTTCCAATGTTTTTATTAGTCCAGTCAAGTTTCCTTTTCTTATTACCAAGTCTAAGTAAGGGCTTTCTAGCTGCTACATTTGCCAATCAATCCAACCTCTCTCAATCATTTTTTGATGGTAAAGGTTCAGATGTTGACTGTTGTAGAGGAATTGTAGTCATTAGTTAATTGGCTTCCTGTCAAGAAAAAATTTGCTCCTGACCTTCAACCAAGCCACCTACCTTCCCATTCTATGTTTTTTTCTCTTTTTTCCTTGTCCCTTTAAGTTCATGGCTAAGCCAGTTAGTTTCATTCTATAAATTATTGTTTGCACATACCCCATGTAACTCAAACTTCTTCCACAATTTTTCATTTGGAGTAACTAACTTTATGGAGGCCATTAATGAATAGCCTTGTTTAATGTTTAATTTCGTGTTATGTGACACTTTTATTTACCAAATAAAGCAAAAGCATCACCAATGAAGAGGTTGATTAACATTCATACAAAAGCATACATAGTATGAGCTAACAAATACTGAAATTAGTAGTAGGAAATTATATTAGGTGACCCAAATAACATCCCATTATTATGGGAAAAAAAACATTACAGTGATAACAATTCCAAAATTAATGGTTTGTATGCCCTGATATATGGCTCATCAGATAACTGGGATAATGCATTTTCATTAACAATAAAGTGTAAATGCTTTTGTGTTGTTGATGAACAATTATGAATACCAATGCATGTGTGTGTGTGATTAACTGCACCTGCCCAACCATTGCTCAAGAAACTTTTCATATAGCCATTGTTGGATCATAGTGATAATTGGTGAGTGATCCATTTTGCATGAACATATATTGTCTATGTGCTGAATTACATCCTTTACAGTATTTTTCAATATCTGCAGGTACAACTCACCTGCAATCCTGTCTTCAATGAAAATCAAGCTGACAACACTGCCACTCAAGATTCCTGTCCAGAACACGATCCCAAGGTATTTCATTGATATCTCCTGTACAATAGGAGATCATCATTACTTCATACGATACACTTTGTCTGTTCACATGCCCACTTAACTTGAATAAATTTGTATCATTTTGCAAAATATTGTCCTGAAATTTGATTTTGGCAGAAATTTTAACAAGTCAAATCTTGCAGAGTTACTTGATGAATGTAATTATCTTCAAAGAGGCCATGTGCCAGTGTCAGATGAAATGGCTTTAACTTCAGTCATGCAAAATATGAAAAATAGATGATGAAGTCAATGCCAGTTCTGCTTATGCTTCTGATTGACTTGCCAGGATTATGCACAAAAACAGCTGGCAATTTTCTCAGTATAAATGGATTTTTTCCTAACTGAACAAGACAAATTGGCAATATTTTCAGTCTTCTCAAAATGCATATTCGCTGACAGAATCATCTCTCTCACAGGAGAATCAGTACAGAATTCTGTAGGTCTCTGTTTTTGAACGTTTGCTGAATATCCACCAAAACAGTAATTTAATTGAGGATGAAGAGAATGCAAATGAAATATTTTTTCAAGTGAGTCAAATCTTGACAAGGTGCCTTAATTTACAAAAAAAAAAAGATAGTACCTATTAAAAGAATTAACAACAACAAAAGGAGTTTATTTTACAGGGGAAAAAAAAAAATTAAGATTAATTTGTATCATAAAGTAATGACTTTGTAGCTTGACAGATGTTCTATTGCAGGTCTGTGGTCTGATAAGATCCCAGATAATACAATTTCAAATACATTGTCCCGACAGTCACTTGTTTGTGGATGATTAAAAAAGAAAAAAAAAGTCGAAGTAATGATGCTATTAGCACTAGCTCCCACATAGACACTTGGAGACAGAAGTTTGGTATTGGTAACACCTTACAGTTCATAGTTATAACTATAGTAAAATAATCCAACTATTTTGATATTTAACCATTAGTATGACGTTAAAATTACATTAAAACCAATTTCTACAATGATAAAAAGTGTATCAGAAAGAATTTAATTTATATGTATTTACTCAAACAACTTTTGCTAAATATTATTTTTTATTGAATGAGCAAAAGAAGATACATTGATTTCTGAAAACATATTAGGCTTTAAGTAAATTTTCTGCATATGTGCTCTGAATATATTATTGTTGAACTTTTATTACTATCTTTAATTTAAATTATTTACCCAAAATTAATAAACTGTGTGAAGTTGGAAACTTTTGAAAACATTTCAAAATCCAAAATAATAAGGCAAATTATAACAGCATTTATTATTCTTTAAATAATTTTGATACTTTTATTGATTCACATTAAAGTGTTTATAATCTATTATTATAATCCATTTAACATTTTATGATATTTGATTTTAAAAGTAATACAAAAAAGTGCTTTTTATTACCTTGATCTTTATATTTACAATGCAACATAAAAACTGCCTAGATCTATAGAATGATTAATATAGTAAAATCTAAAGTAAATTGAAGATTTTTTTCTATTAACATTACTGCAAAGAAAACTATGAAAATGAAAAGTAGGCTAAAAGGAAATTGAATTTTGTAGCCCATTTACTAAACATTAGCCATTTTCAATCTGAGTTTTTATGGTTGATTAACTTTAGAAGGTAAATGTCTAGCAAGTATTGATGTTGTCATGGTAACTCATAATATACAAAAAACTGTTTACTCTGTTTGGACATCAGGCCTATAACTTACACTAATAGCTACTGGATAATGTCCTACATGATAATTATCTTTCTTTTTTTTGATTTTATAATTAAATTTTTCTTGAATCACAAAACTTATCCACCTTGCTGAACAATTGCTATTTCTTTTTGCATGTCATCTGTTAATTCATTCATTTGCTTTGCCATATGCCAAAGATGTATCCAGATTTTTTTTTTATTGGTTAGAAATGTCCTTCATTTTACTCATTTAGTAATATTATTCAGTTGTCAGAACATAACTCACTATCATAATGATTCACAAAGTGTTTGCTGAATAGATTTTAAAATATGGTATTTTTTAAAACATTTTAAACATGCTTGATAATATTGCCACTTTATTTTAATTATCTACACTAAAAGAGTTTGCTAAATACATTAAAATACTTAATATTGTTTGGATAAAAACATTTCATAATTGTGTTATTGTTTGATGATAATGTTGCAAGTCTTGGTGGGGTTCTTTTCATTGTTGTTGTTTTTGATATTTTATGTTTAAAATATTCACCAGTGATTATGAATTTTGTAATAAATATATGAAGAAAAAACAAACTTGTAACTTAGAATATTAAAACACAAACAATTTACTAGAATATTAAAGAATTCTTTAATATGTTAAAATGGAAAATTCATGTGTATAGACAAAGTGCTTAAGTAAATAAATAAAAGGGAGTTTCAAATTCATATCTGAAGACAACCTGTTTATTATTCTCTTTTACTCGTATTAGTAAATAACCTATTTCTTTTGTTAGATGTAGAATATTTCAGGGAGGGTAGATGTGATGTTACTTTCTATAGCATTTAAAGTATAGCAACATCAAATTAGAAAAAAAATCATTGAAATTGATGAAAAAATTAGTTTGAGCACCTTAGTTTTAATCTATTTATTTATTGTTATTTTGTTTTCAAACTTTTCATTTAACAGTACTTGAAAATATTTCCAAGCTTTGTCAGGTGGACCTAAATTATGATTGGATATGAGAATATTTAAGATGAAAACCTCAGGACTGTGGGAGGATTTTATAATTCTAAACATCTTGCTTTCTTTTCCCACTACAATGTAGGTAATGAATTATTATGAAATTAAATAAATTTTAAGTCTTTATTTCATGAAACTTTACATGACTCTACTGATATCAGATTACTATTGTAACAGGGACGTTTATTAAAAAGATTTTTTTTTTAGAAAAAAATCACATTTTGACTTTATATCATTTTCTCAAAAAGAGTTCTGAGATCGACAATTAGCCACATGCAGTTTTTCTAACATTTCTCAAAAGTTTGTAAATTAAAACTGAGAGAGTAGAAAACATGAAATGAAAACAATATTTTCATCAGTAATCAAAAGTATAGTAAAAATACTTATTTATCTTTTTGTGAGCCTTTTATTTGTTGTTTGAGAAATATGTTTACAGCAACATCATATTAATGCAAGTGTCAGTTTAAACGTTGGAAACATTCATGTCAGCTGCTCTAACCTGTTTAGATCTTCCTTCTATTCATGACATACCTGAATAGTCCATTATAATACTAAAAGTAAAGTTTTTGCTCTTACATTTGGAAATGCATATCACCAAAACTGACAGCTGTTCTTCTGTCTCATCAGTGGTGCATTGAAAACAGTAACCCCGAATGGATTTTTAAAGCTGTGTATAGTTACCCCCTCCAAAAAATGAAATTCATTTATTTCCATGATTTACTGAATATTTAGCAGAAAATAATTTTAAAATGAGATCTCAATTAACATATCCCTGATAAATACTGGTTCAGACTTCTTTTAAAAAATATGAAAAATGGTGTTATATAGCTCCTCCAACTGAATCAGCAACGGAGAGTGCGACTTGCAGATGGTACTTTACAGTGATTAAAGCTATAAGACTGATTAACATGTCGAGTGAGGAATGTTGAAGCTTTCTTTCTAAAATCCTGTATCATGTAGCATAGCAGAATTGTCTGTGGCTGCTTGGGATCATGTTGCTAAATGTGCCTATCTAGTTTCTTGAAAGGTTTTCTACTGAAGTTGCTACAAGTTTGGTGAACAGCAAGCACAACTGCAAAATGTTACTTCTGCGAAGATGACTTTTTAAGGGCTATAAAGTAGATAAATGATGAGCAATTTGCTATCCCCCACCAGGATATACTGCTACTAGCTACACTCTTGCTGTATCCTGGCATTGCACCCACAGGCCCCAAGATGGAAGCTTGCACTGGTGTTAGTAATGACGACTCAAAAAATTCCACCTAACAGATGGCGCTCTACTGAGCTGATAAAAGCTAACCGAAAAAAATATATAGTTATAAAAACTTGGGTGAAGAAAACACAGCAGAATCTCGAGTAAATTTTGCTGATATTTTTTTTTTTGCGATTCGCAGAGACAAATTATCAAATCCAAGATGGCGAAGCTGAACTGATACGGACGATGCCGCTTGCAGCACCCACAAAAAAAAAAAAAAAATCTTTATTTCCACCACTACATCCGCTTTCTGCAAATGAAACAATCAAAGTCGCCTAAAGTTTATTGCGAACACAATTTTAAAGGCCATTTGTCATTAATAGATATGAAAGATCTAAATAAAGTGGTAATTTTTCAAGGACTCGGGTGGGGATGTCCACGCTCGTAATCTTTGGGTTAGAGGCTATAAAATTAGATAAATGCCGCACAAATAAAACAAAAACAAAAATAATACGCTCCATGTTTTTTTTTCTTTCAAAAACCTTTTTTTATTTATTTATTTATTTTTTTTTAAGATTGAAAAGTAAATAACAACTTTGTACCACCACCCGATCATTCACGGAAGTTTTGGATACCGTAACCATGAGCGACACGTGCGGGTGTTCTGTCCTCTACACGTGTTCGGTGCTCCGTCATTCTTTGTGTCGTCAGTTTCTTCCCAGTTGCAGGTGCGTGACACACCACCAGAGGGTAAAGCAAAACGGAACGAGTAGTATAAATAGTGGCGCCGATGCCCATAACCATCAGTCATCCGCTGTAGCAAAGGGAAGTGAAGATCGGTTGCAGTTCGCTCGGAAAAGAGAAAGTAGATCCTTCATTTAATCCGAAATCAGAGCTTAAAGAGCGAGTGATGGGTTTGTTGGTTTCAAAACTGTCAGATTTGCTCCACAGCTTTTCTGAAGAAAACGTTCGGCTGCTGATGCTGGGCCTCGATTCCGCTGGCGAGTATGCTTTGTTCTTTTCGCCACTCTGTTCGACGACTTGGGGGTGGGGTTCGTCCAGAGACGGTGGCTTTATTATTGTTTACTTTAAAGGTCGTCGCTACGACCTATTATTGTCAGCGTGAAGATGTGGATAGTTTGGAACGGGTTCTGCGAGGATTCGCTGGAAGGCTAAGTGTCATGGGAAATTTGTCGCACCTAGATTAGATCGATTGGAAATGTCGAGGTTCCCAAGGATACTAAGGGATGATTTTTTTTTAAAAATCCATTTAATGGATTCGAAAAATACACACACACACAACACACACACACACACACACACACCACACACACACACACACACACACTCTCTCTCTCTCTATCTCTATCTATCTCTATCTCTATATCTATCTCTATATCTATCTCTATATCTATCTATCTCTATCTATCTCTATCTATCTATCTATATCTATCTATCTATCTCTATCTATCTCTATCTATCTCTATCTCTATCTATCTCTATCTATCTATATCTATCTCTATCTATCTATCTCTATCTATCTCTATCTCTATATCTATCTCTATATCTATCTCTATATCTATCTCTATATATCTATCTCTATCTCTATCTCTATCTCTATCTATCTATCTCTATCTCTATCTATCTATCTCTATCTCTATATCTATATCTATCTCTATCTATCTATCTCTATATCTATCTATATCTATCTCTATCTATCTATATATCTATCTCTATCTATCTATATCTATCTCTATCTATCTATATCTATCTATATCTATCTATCTATATATCTATCTATATCTATCTATCTCTCTCTATATATATCTATCTATCTCTCTATATATCTCTCTCTCTCTCTTGATTCCCGTGGATGGATCGCCATTCATTGTTATCAAAATGTAATAGGTGACTGGACCTTTGTAAGTTTTTTTCTTCTTTCAGTATTAGTGGTCACTGCATGTAACGGTCTTTTTCGGTGGATTGTAACAGAAGGTTTGCTTCACTTGACACATTTAAGAATGGGTGAACATACTTTGGTTTACAGGAGTTGCTTCCTGTTTGCACACTATATAGCAATAGATACAAAGATATAAATGCCCAATTAGCAAGTTGTTCATTCACAAATCCTATGAGAGAAAATGTATGTGAATTTTAAGTATATATTTATTTATTTTTTTTTTATTTTTAAGGAAAAACCACCATTTTGTACAAAATGAAGCTGAATGAAACTGTTTTCACGATACCCACCATTGGTTTTAATGTGGAAACAGTGAGTCCTTGCAAAGGACTATCATTTACAGTTTGGGATGTTGGCGGTCAAGACAGAATTAGGGCGTTGTGGAGACACTACTACCAAAATACTGCAGGTAAGCTAGCTGGTCATCTATAATTTCTAAAGATGAATTTCACTAAGAAAGGTAAAAAAGATTTTTTTTATAGAGAAATAGAAAAAATGCAGTATATAAAGAACACTCAAATTAATTTTTGTTTTTTAATAAATGAGAAAATTCAAATAAAAGTAACTGCTCAGATAAATTTGGTTTTTTTATTTTTTTTCATAATTTTAAAATCAAAAAGTTTATGCCAATTTTACGCTGTAGTAGTGGAAATATATTACAGTGTAAAATAAAAGTGAAAATGTAGTTTTTTTTTCATTTTTAAAAAGCAGTATAGACATAATATGTTTATAAGAATTAAAAAAAAAACCAATATTACATGCTAATTAATGAATTTTTTGGAGCACATTTTAGGCTCACATCAAGATTTATAGTCTGATTTTGGAAAACTAGTGCTTTATTGCTGTGTTTTTAAAAGAATAAACTTCACAATATTGCTTCTATCCTATCCTTTGTCAATTTTTCTAAATGTTTCAAAAACAGTTGAAACAAATAGGGTTAGTACTCCTATATTTGTATTATAATTATGTCATGAACCATTGCAAATAAATATCTGTGTTACATTAACTGCACTAAAAATATATAATTATGTTAACTTTATCAAAATATATATTTTAACTGCTAGATTTTTAAGGAACATTGAAGTCTACACATTTTTAATATGTAATACTATTATACTTATGATTTAGTTTCAGTGCTAAAATTATTAATTCCAAACTCTAATCAGATGCATATTAGAAATGAATTAACATGGTTTTGTTTTAGCACTATTTTGAAGTAGAAAAGTATCCTGACAAGAAAGCTCTGAAGTTTTATGAAGAATGTTTTTACTTATGGAGCAAATTAAATCTGTTTTTTTTTTAACGTACTTTAAAGTTCTTTAAGAAATATAAAAGCAAAATGAACAGTTAACAATTCATTCTATGAAAGCCATAAAATACTGTTTTTTGTCTGTCTTGCAGGTCTGTTATTTATAGTGGACAGTGCAGACCGGGAGAGACTTGATGAAGCTCGATATTTATTGTTTCAGATTCATGAAGAGCAAGATATGTACAATGTCCCTGTTGTTGTCATTGCAAACAAACAAGATTTACCAGGTTAACAAAATTTTTTTAAAAATAACTTTACTGAATTAAATTTGGAAAGATTTACCTGGGACAGGTGTTTTCTTACAATTTTAGTGAATTACATTAAAAACATTAAAGAAATAGATTTACTCCTTATCATACATGGAATAAACTAAAACATCATTTATCTTGTACAAGAAAATGCACAAATGGTTTGACTGGATTGTATTTAATCAAGATTTATTTGATATAAGTATATTCTTATAATTATTACTGAATTTAATTTTAATTACAAACATTTCAAAAGATTTAATGGATGCAGTTATTTATCATTTTATTGGATTAAATTAAAGGTGTCCTTATGATTTCATTTATATTTAAATAAGATTTCTCAGGTTTCAAAAAACATAATGTTCTTCTGAAGAATCTGGTTGAATTTCTTTAATAAAAACAAACAAAATCAAATTGATTTTCTCCTAGATGTCCAAAAAAGTAGAATTTGTAAATTTATAATTATAGTTATATATAAAAAAAAGAAAAGTTCAAAAGAGAAATTTGTTGACATTCAAAACACAGTTACAGTCAAAAATGGGTCTAGGTACCATATATTAGGTAAAAAATTCTGATCTGTTGGAGAATAATTTATCCAAAAATGTGTGTAGATATTTTGGAAAAACTGCTATTTATTTTAGTATAGTAATAGCTGCTCACAAGGAGCCCTTAGTAATGTGAATTTAACATTTCATTATTTAGAAAATAATAATAATAATAATGTTTATTTTAATTACTAGTTTTATTTAGGAAACTGAAACAAGTCGGTTCAAAGCCTGCATTTATTATTCATGTTTATAGGATTGAAATTATCAGCACTCAGCTTTACACTAAAATCTATCCATTATCTCTCATGGCCTATATACAAAAACTTATTTTAAGGAGAAAATCCTCTAAATTTTAAGGGGCAAAAACACAAAAGATATTCTTAAGACGCTGTATATAACAGAAGTGATGGTGCCAGATTTTCCTTCTACCTGTCATATTTCATTGCTTGCTTTTTTTTATTCTGTGAAAAACAAGAGAAGCTCATCAGTTCATCTGTTTTATTCCCCCGGTGGGCTGCTCTGTCCAAATAACGCATTTACTCTCTACATGTAGCTGTGTAAAATAGTTCTTGTCTTTTTTTACCTTTTATATTTTACCTTTGATCTACCTAAAACATTAAGGACTATACATTATTCTTTTGTGTAAATTAAGATAAATCTACTGATATTATTGGCACATTATTTATCACTAGTAGTCATTAGCTTATGATAAATTGCAGGGAAACTATTATTTGCATGATTTCACTTGGAAAATTTAATGTTGCCTCTACTTAGGCACATTAGTAGTTTAACACCATCTCACATATGGGAGCACAGTATCATAGGAGCATCTGGATAGCCAACTAAGAGCAACCTGTCCGTGTCTTGCTAATGTGTCGAAATCAAAGGAAGCTTTTACAGATATGGAGGAACCTGGACCAGACAATGATACAACATTTCATTAGAAGGTGGCTTGACCAAGTGACGACATTGCCATTTTTACAGCAGACTAACACATTGTAATAACAGCAAATGGAAAGATTATTATTGAAGGGGCAGGATCTTACTTCTAACAAAGTCCATATATTCAAAAAAACTAATTGTTACAATTTTGGCACTGATTAGTGTAAGGTGACAACTTTATGCTTTTGGTCATTTTGTAGATACTAAGTTTATGAACCTTTTTTCTTTTTTAAATGCAAAATTAAAAGGCTGATAAACAGCTTGATAGCAACTAAAAAGAAAATTGGTTACTTTAACATATTTTATTTCTGAAACTACAGTTTTGTTACTGCAATTTTAAAAAAAATATACTGAATTTTTGTTTAAGAATTCTGATACATATTATGGTGTAATTTGTTTAAATTTATTCTTTTAACAAAACCTTTTACAAAAAATTTTTTTTGATTCTGTGTAGGCCCTTTTTTTGTTATAAACATGCTGCCCTTTCCAAACATCAAACTGTAAAATACCATGAAATTTAGTTTTTTTTACTGTATTTGTCTCTGTCTCTGCTTTCAGGTGCAATGAGTGTGTCAGAGGTTGCTGAAGGGCTCAGACTTTCTAAACTTGAAAAGAGAAATTGGCACATCCAGGGCGCCTGTGCTCTCAGCGGAGATGGTATTTTTGATGCAATGCTAAAAATGAAAGAGCTTGTGAAAAACAGAAAGTAGAGGGAGCTCTGGAGAGAATCTTCATAATCTGTGATACTTTCTACTGGGTGAGCATAATACTCATTCCAAATTGTATAAAACTGACTGACTGCAGCACTGGAAGACGTGTGAAGTTTGTATGTATTTTTTTTTTAAAATCTATTTTAAACAAGTGAGAATGTCTGAGACGATAGGCATGGATGCACATACAGATATGAAATTTAGCTCTTTTTTTTTTTGTAAAAATATATACATTTTTGTAAGTTGCAAATTTTTGCAAAGCATGTCTATGCTCATACATTCTATACATTTTCAGTTTATGAGATATTATGAGTTACTGAAGTTATATTAATCAATACATGCTTAGTATGCAGTGAAAAAAAGGGGGTTGTCATGGAGAACTTGGTAACCACAGCAGTAATAAACAACAAACATTTGCATTGCCAGACAGTTTGAGCAAATCCTAATGATGGTGACAAAAAAATGATCTCGGAAACAGGTTGATAAGTTAATATCAATGATAAAGCAGTGGGATAAACTTCAACAAAAGGATTTCTTTCATATCCATATCATAACCCATTTTAATTAAAAAATGTCACATTTTGAATAATATATTTAGATAATAAATGAATGATGAAGGAGAGGCAACCAGGGTTGTGCTATTTATTAGCTGATTAGAGAGAATTTTATTATGCATATTTTACTATTTAAACATACTGAATGAATGGCCAATACAGAATCTATTAACCATGCATATTACATGGTAATGACATGTTTTATGGTTTGATGGCTTCAATGTAAAACAGTAGTATGATTGCACTTGTCATTATTATCAGTTAGCTTCTTCATCCACCATCTTTATTAGTTTTCATTCTTCATACTTCTATATCTGGAACATTAGTAAGCTCTCAAAATAAACGCATAAACAAACAAGTAGTCTACAACACGCATCAGGTAATTTTTGGGAGGACAGAAAAGTGGAATGCTAAAAGGTAAAATGAGAGTTTATCTGAATTCTATGTTTATAAATGAATGGGATTTTTAATATAGCTTGACATTTTGTTTGTTTTGCTAAACATATAAGGATCTATGTAGGGGAGGCCTTGACTAGTTGTTACAGCACCAGTAATTCATAAATGCTTAACCAAGGCTATAATTGATATTATATATTTAGCCTTATTTCTGTATTTAATTATGAATACTGGTGGTACTGTAACAACTAGTCCATTTCCTCTACATCAGACAATGCGACTTCTCAACAGCCAGTTTTCCAGAATTCTTCAAAAGCTTGGATTTGCTATGTGGAATTGAAGCTTTAAATAATTTGTTTACTTATTATTAATCTCGTCACACCCAGTGATATTTTAAAGTTTTTTAACTTTTTTTTAATAGTGCTAAAAGAAAAATTTGCTAACTCTTTCAAAGGTTCAGAATCTAGCCCATTCCTTTTTTAATGCTGTTTCAATAATCAATTTTAATTTGTATTGAGTTTCTCTGAGATGCCACTCAAATTATAACTGCTGTCTATTGTTTTTTTTTATGTGATATAGAAAACCTTCATATAGGTAAGTTTGTTTGGGAAGACAAGCTGTCTTTTATTCACCAACATCATGAGTAACACAGTGCTGCTGCTCACTGCTTCAAATCTTTGTGGGTAAGCATCTTATACTAAATAAACAACGCAGTCTGTTAATAAGAAGACAATTTACTGCACAACTAAAAACTTGTGTCCATTAAGGGAGTTTCAATAAATGTAGATACTTTTAAAACTTGTATGGGTGGCACCATAAGTAAACCATAAAGAACTTTGTGCATAGTTAGTTTTTACATTATTGTGCTATATGATGCACTTATGGATTTTGAAATCTCTAATTTCTACTTTCACTTCAAAAGAGTTTTAAAAAATTCAGAAGTTGGTGGTCATCAAATTATCAATGTGAAAATATTTAATTCTTATACAAATTTGATAATTTATGTGAGTAATTTTACCACTGAAATATATCAATGTCAAGCAGTAGTAACATATATTAAAACTAAACTTCAGTGTCAGATCTTTGTGTTTGCAGCTTTGTACTTTAGAATTGACAGTGTGAAAAAGTAAATTTTAGATGTGAATAATATACAAATAACATACTGTATATACTTTATATATTGTATATATATTCATGTGTGGTTGTGTATTTTTTACAGATATTCTATTTAAATTACAGCATTACTTTGAAAGTAATTTACTGAATAAAATTTGATTTTAAAAATGTGTCCTGTTCTTTACCTCTTCTAAAAATCCCTCTGCTTTAGATTTTTCAGTGTTTTAATAAATTGATAAAATAAGTCAGACTTTTTCTGCTTATTTTATTTTTTAGTGGGTAGAATAAATGCATCTTTAAAAGTAATTTTTTTTAGCACTGTACTGAAAATCTGTTAGAAAAATGTTCACCTTCTGGGTGCAGTTTTTCCAGCTGAATGCCAGTATTGCTGCTAGCTTCTGAACAGATTAACGTAGTGAACTTTTAGCAAATGCTCATCAGACCTTGGCTGTTTGGAAAACAGGATACCAAGTTTGTGATTTATGTATTTGGAATAAATTTCATAACCACACAACTTGTTTTAATCTACAAACCATTTCATTCATGAAATTACAAATTTTTTTTTTTTGTTCGTTTATGAAATAAAAAGAAGTAACTTTCTGTGAAATGTCTGGACATTCTTCAGACATACTATAATGGTTAAAAATGTAATGGAAAGTTTTTTGAGGGAAAAAAAACTGAATTTCATCTACAGAATCACTTAACTACTGGTTTTCACATTTTATTATCAAAATGGATGGCATTTGTAATTTCAAGGATGAAAATAAGGATTTGAATTTTAAAATTGCAGATGAAATGAAAGGCATTTGTAGTTTCTTGAACAGAATGAAATTTTGTTGATGAAAGCACTTGAAATGTTAATTATCTCAAAATTGCTTTCATACTCAGCACACCTGTTGTAAGGTGTTAGCAGTTGTCAAAGAATAGAAAAGTTTATCAGTTTAAAATATATAGAGTAACTTTTATTATTATTATTATTATTTGTTGTATAATCATTTTTGCTGTTTTTCTGTTGGCACAAGTACAAAATTCAAGAGCATTCTTCCATTTATTCACAGTATATAAGTTATAAAATCATATATATTGTGTTTGAAGTTTCCTAAAATTATGCATTTGTTCTTTTTTTAAAAATTGTTTGTAAAATTTGTGTGATTTATCTGCAAAAAAAGTATCTATGAACAACCATCTTGATCTCAGGCTGTGTTTATGGAGGGGACTTGCAAATACTGACAATCTTAGACAAAAAATCTTGCATAAAAGCAAAGATATTTTAGTTCACTATACATATAAGGTATTGATTAGACCACATTTGGAATATTCAGTGGCAGATGTGTTTTTGTATTTAGGTAGTGAAGACCAAGAACAACTTTGTGCATATTAGTTCTGCTTGGTATTTGTATGAATTTTGACATATCTACTTTTATCTAATCTTCTAGAGATCTTGAAAACAAGAAAGTTGTCTCCAAAATATTGATTTTGAAATATCTAAATAGTTATTTCTTGTAAAAAAAAATTGGCAATTTTACCATTAATAATTTTAGTATTTAAATAATAAGCAGTAGAAACAGTATGTTAAAACTGTGTGCATTCTTTCATCGAAAACTCTAAACAAAAGTTTTGAAGACTTGCATTTTAATCAGCTTAGTAGTCCAATTTATATCGAGTAATATCATTTCACTCACATCACGCCATTTTAACGTTTCTATCATGATAAAAAGAAGATACTGGCGCCTACTGATAAGTCTTGAACTTTTGAGGTATTTGCTTCTCACCACCCTTGTCATCTTGGAATAGTAGTAAAGTCACCTTGGCTACTGCCATAGTTCTAATAATGAAGCAGTCCAGAGTATGACAGAATAACTATTCCGAACATTTATAATCAGTCTGTTTATAATAAAATGAAGAAAGAATAAAAAAAAAGAGTAAAAAACAAACAAACTTTGCAATACAATATGAAAGATAAACAATTTTTATTATTATCTTTTCTCTCTCTCTCTCTCTTTTGTACTGGAGTTGTCGCCCTTGTCAAAGACTCATTAAAGGCTTGAACACTATTAACAAGATGGCGGGCAGCGGGAAAACTTAAATTCCTGTTTTGAGTTGTTTATCATCCAGAGGCCCGTCTGTTTCGGTAAACAATGCCACTTAGTGTGGGTTCGTTTTGACTGGCGATCGAAATACTAATTAATACGATTTTCAGGGAAAAAAAAGGGCAACGATTCAAAGTCTCAGTTCTCGTCGTTAGCGACACAGGAGACAGCGTCTCCTCTCCTCCTCCTCGCTTGCGGTTCGATCAGGGTGTCCACATCTTCTAAAGCGACGAAATCAGGAATACTTATATGATTTATCGTGTTTGACAACTCTAAATAAAGCGGTTTTGGTCTTGATAATTACCGGCAAACTGCTAAAGACTTTTATTTTTTTTTTTGAACATATCTGTTTCGTGAAGAACAAGCATCTACTGGAAGTTAATATTTACCATATCATTGTAACCGGTGATAACCGTATCTCCAATTAGAACCCCGCCTGCTGTGGCTGTATGCGCTCGCCACTTGTCCTTTAACAAAATGAATGCAAGAGGTCAGGGTAGAGGAAGGTGGAAGGGTCAGAGATCTAGGGGAAGATCCTGTTATAGCCATTATGGAAGTAGAGGTAGAGGTAAGCTGTTCCTTCTTTCATGTATATGTATACCCTCGTTAAAGTAATGTACCATACAGTAGAGAATATGCATATGTGAAATTCGTTTAGTCTTCTAAACATAGCTTTTCTCAGATCTAATAACTTTTGTACTGATTATCTTATTTTGAAAAACAAGCTATTTTAGCAAATTCCAAGATATGAATAATTATTTTTGACAGATATCTTTCTACATTAACTTCTAATTCAAGAATCTTTGTGCAAAATATATGCTTTACTTAACTGCTAACCTGTTGAATTTTTTTTTTCTTCATATTTTGCTTGCATCTTTCAATCTTTCACCAAAATATTCTTCCATCGTTTTAAGAAAAGAAAAAAAAATCACAGCAAAAAAAAAACAACTGATAACTTACATTATAATTTTAGGTCACACAAGAGGAGGATTAAACTCTGTGAATAATCTCATTCCTTCACCATTATCTCAACTATGTCAAAGCAGGATAGAAGTTGTTTCTCCATATCAGGGTTGGAAATTATATTTTCCAGATGAAGGTATGATTGCTAAATTTGAATATGTTTCAGATTCAGGTTTAAGAAAAATGTCATTTTCTTTGTTATTTTAAAATTAAGCTATTAATACATACTGGTGATGCAATTTTAAAAGGAATAATTCTCTCTCTAAGGCATTTTTTTTGCACTCTTATATAAGGAAAATATACTGTATTCGAGCAAATTATTCTAAAAGAAAGTCATGGCACAAAATTGATAGTGGGAAAAATTAATCACAAATAAATTAAAAAAAAAAAAACATTCCTCTCTACATACCATTATAAGGACACTATAAATATACATACAAATTTCTTTATAAAATCAGCACAGTAAATATAGTGTAATTAATCTAATTAGTTACTTGGTTCCCTTTTGTCCTTGCATAAAAGTGATTTTTGAAAGTATGCCAATTTGAAAACATCAAAAACAAGTGGTTTTTTTCCAACAGCTGTTATTGATATTCCTTGCAGTAAGATGAGAGGTTTTTTGCTATGATAATGCAAACAAATCTATGATTTACTTTTGATGAATAGCTTTAATATCAGTTAAAATTTTTTTCTGATTGCATAATTATTGACTAAAACAAGTTGTCTATTAAGCAATTTATTAGTGAAAAGTGTTTTTTAAAATCTATTTTGGGGAAAGGGGAAATTATATGAAAAAGCTTTTAAAAAATCAGTAAAAAAAAGATTTTATATAAGTGTAATTTTAAATATCGTTCTTTATAAATTAAAAAGAATATATATTTTTGGTTCATTTTATTAAAACTAACTACACTGGTTTCCAAAAGTTAAGCAACAACCAAACAAAAGAACTATTTCTAAAATAGTTTTATTCACCAAATTTCAACACAAACACCTCTTCATGTAAGCCAAAGAAAGAAATATGTAAATTATAAAAATAATATGGGTGTAAATGGGCATAAGCAGCTTTACATGCTGCTTATAACCCTATCAGCAGTGGGAAATAGAGTCTATTAGAGCATTCCAAACACAACAAAATTTAACTCAGGAGAATGCATAGGTCATATCATATGGATATTGATACAGTCTTAAAGATATTGGTTGATTACATGCCCCACATGAATGAGCATTATTATCCATTAAAATTAAATTATTGCCAGTTGCACCTGCCTATGTTTTGACAAGGGTCCAAACTCTCATCCCTATACTTCATTGCAGTCAGGGTATCTTTCTGAAACACATCTAGGTCTGTATGCCCACTAAATAAAAATCCTGCCCAGACCATCACACTACCACCACTGTAGTGATTACTTTTCATGATGTTTGTGGGCTAGTTGCTTGTTTCACATTTCCTCCAGATGAGTAAGCACCATGAATCACATTGAAGGCTAAATCTTGATTAAAGAGAATATGGTTTTAGTCATGTGGTATCCAAAAAGTGTTTACTGTCATTTATTTCTGTTAACAATGCTGGGTCAAGAGGATACACATGGATTGTCTTGCATAGAGTCCTCTCTTATACAATCTCCTGCATAAGGTTCAAGCTTATACCAACTTCTCTGTGGCCATAGAGAGTTCAGAAGCAAATTGGATCATTGTTGAAGTTCTGCTTGCAGAGCCAAAAAGTGACACAGCATTCATCTGCTGGAGTTGTGACATGATCAGACTTGAACTATCTTTGGACAATATCATCATGCACTTCATATTGTCTTCATAGTAAAAAAACATACTTTTGTTTACATTCAACAATTCTATTACTTGGATCTGTAACTATCTGGCATCTATTCTAGCAATAGCTCTCCATCATAGAAAATCTTCTAAATGAGTATGGCTACCCATTTGTATTGTTGCCCTTCAAAACAATTATCCTAACAGAGCCAAAACTGGTATGAAGACAAGCCAGATTTTACGTCTTTTTATAAAAGCTAATTTACATGTTTATACTTGAGTTATTTACATATTTTAAAATAAAAGTTGTGTTAGATGAAAAGGACTTTGTGTTAAAAATTTGGGGAACAAAACTTTAACCATTTTGGAAATATTTTTGTTTATTCTTTGTTGCTTAATTTTGTTATTTAGTGTATTTTAAAAAAAAATCATAGGAATGTCTTAATTTTTCCATTTGTTTGTTGATATTTTTCAGCAGATACTATTCTGTTTCACTGATCTCTTCATATATTCACTGAGTAATACAAATACCATGGTTTGGAGCCTTGGGACCTGAAAAGTTTTGTAACTTAAAATTTTTTGATTTTTTTTTCAACTCTGTTTTACAATTACTGGCAGCTAAACGTTTTTTGTTTTTTTTTTCAGCATACTCAGAACAGTCGTCTACAGTCGGAAGAGTTAAGACATTTCAGAAGTTTTTCTTCAACAGTGGGAAGCATTATGATCTGGTATCAGAGAATTTCTTATAATTGCTTGATGAGGAGGAAACAGTTTCAACCCACAACATCCGAACTTCTAAAATTTTGTCTCTGTACTTTTCTAATATTCCAACTTAACCAATTTCCTTTTTCTATTCTACATAATGCAGCCATCAGTTTTTTCTTCTGTGTTCATTACTGTCTAAAACTGTACACAAATCCAAATGAGGTTGCAAAGAGTACCATGTTTACCACTAATAAACAGTCATTTCTGCACTTCATAGGATCTAGCACTTCCATTTTTAGCAGGAAATGGAAAGTCCCTATTAGAACTCCTTTATTCAGCTGTGAGAGCGAATTGCAGCTCCCAGAGAAACCCATACTGAGCAACTAGTACAGAAGAGTGAAAAGTAAATCATGCTGATTGCAAATGACCCTTAGCTGCATTGTGTTGGTATGTCAGCTTTTGGACTTTGCTAGTCAGTTTAAAAGTAGTTTATAGTTGATATTTTTGTTGTTTTATTTAAGTATATTCCAGGTGTGTCATTTTTAATTAGAAACTTTTTTTTTTTTTTGTTGCAACTATGGATGTTTTTCTCTGATGCACATTGTTTTTATAAAACCAAACATTCCAACTAAGGTCAGTAAATGTGTCTGGACCGAGTTTCAGGTCACTCATTTGAAGAACTTGAAGCACAAACCTATCATTGTTGCGTATTAAATATTTTTGTTCATTATTCTTAGAGGATTATCAAAGACATTCTTTCTTTTAGTCTTTCCCGTTTTGAATATATTATTTTAAAAAGCAAAAAAAAATTGTGAGTTGTGCTAGCCAAGAAAAGGATAAACTAATAGAAATATTGTCATTGAATGTTTTAATCTAATTTTATTTTTAAAGAAATTTATCAAATTCTTTTTACAAATTTCTATTTTAAAATTTCAGCATTAACATTTTTACTGAATTGCTTCACCAAATGTTTATAATTTTGAAACAAAATGTGAATGTAACTAAATGTAAGGGAAAAGATCTTTTTTAAATTATTAGTAAATAATAATGATACATTGAATAGGAATTCCAAATTTATCAGTAAAAGAAAATTGATATTGGATAAATTTTTGTACAAGAACTAAAAGTATTTCCATTTCTTTGTAGTAAATATATACCAGTTTACAAGATTTTTCATGTTTTTAGATTCTTTAAAATTAAGTTTTTCAAATTGAATACAGGCTTGTATTCTTTCTCTCTATCTGCATGCAAAGAGTATTAACTTTTTAATGAAAATTTTGTTTAATTAAAAAAGAGTAATGTCTTGATTCTGGTAAAAAAGATTAAAATTTTTAAAATATTTTCTTTTTTAGAATGAGATTGAGATGGCAGGATATTTTATAGTCAGTTTTAAAGAAATGGTTACACATGAAAGTAAGTAATATTTGAAATATACTTTTATTTTTGGTATAAAATAATAGAGATACATTCAATAGCCATAGTAAAGTAAGAAAAAAAGATGTTAGTTAATTTGGGGTATTAATAATTTTTTTTACACCACTATGCAGATCTACATGTAGGAAGCGTTATTAGCAGGTTGCCTGCCACAATCAGAATGGTGTCGGTAATATCAAGCCAAAACAATTCAGTGCTCATCAAATATTGTTTTCCTTTTGGCAAGGCAAGTTAAAATGCATAATAAATGTATTGTGGATAAGTTGGTTTTGATTACTATTAAACTCTGGGCATGTTTTAGCTTGCAGAATACTGAATAAATGTTGGCTTAGCAACATTTTTAAAATAAATTTTTATTCTCATGAGTAAACAAAAATCTAATCAAACTATGGAGAAAATTCATGATTACACATTTATACAGAAAATCTAATTCTTTTAACACTATTTCATTTTTAAATATGAAATCTGAAATTTTTTGAATAAAAGCAGTTCTGAAATGTTTTTGCAGTAATTTTGGATGAGGTACCAAATCTACTGGCTGAGCTACAAGATATGCCAGAGAAAATTATTGCTTGTTTAGGGCTTGCTATGCATCAGGTATTTTTTTTTTTTTTTCATGTTTACATTTTAAATTTCAGTTCATCTTCTGATTTCATTTCACAGTTTTATGCTATAGAAAGTATAAATTTGTGTCAGGAATCCCTCAGATTGTTTTCTTCTATTTCAAAGAATACAGATCTACAGTACAGTTAAAAGGAAACTTTCTGCTCTTAAGGCAAACAAAATTTATTGATTGTCATAAATATTCAAATGTTCCTATTTGAAATGTATCTGTGGTATCTATCTCTCCCTGCTCAGACCTGACAACTTCATATTTCTAGCTATATGTTTGCTGAAAACTCATCTGTGTTTCAGATTTTGACTAAGCAGAGGAAAAATGGAGAGGATGCAGAGCTGGCTACTGAAGTTGGTGCAGGCCAATTTGAGTCAGGAACTTATAGTATTCCTATTGTTCATGCCAGAATTATAGACTACAATACCATTGTCCCATTGAAACACATTAAAGCAAATTACTATGGTCAGTTACTTTATCAAGAGTACATTTATGTTGAAAAATAATTGTTTCCTTGAGAAAAATATCTTAACAAAATTTAAGCTTATTTAATGTTAAAAGCTGTTTTACTACTTCACTACTGGCTGGTGTTTTTCTCTCTTTCTGAGTTTTTTTTATTGGTGCATTAAAAACTGTACAATCCTCATTTGAGTTATATATATAAAAAAAAGTATTTCTGTAGAAGTTTTAGTTAAATGATTTATAATTTCTTAAATTTAAGAATGTCAAAGTGTCCTATAGTATTTGACACAAATTGGAATGTGAGTAATTTTTTCCCAGCACACCGCTGGTAGAAGCTAACAGCTATAGGGTGTGCAGTAAAACTTTGTTTGCATTCTATTTTATCAAAATTAAAAGCTATTCCCACATTATATGTAAAATTAGCTTCAGAAATTTGTTGATTATCTTTAGATATAAGAAACATTTTAAAATTCTGCATTGAAAATACAATTGCATGCATCAATGCTATCTATGTCTCCCATTTCTTATTCTTTTTTTGGATAGTTACAATTTCTTTAAGTATTATTTGTTTGTATACGCAATTACTGGAGGAAAAAGTTTGGAAGATAATTATTCAAAAGATTTTTGCTTCCAAATTTAAACATTTCACTGAAAAAAATAACACTGAAAATGAGGCATGCAGCATGGTACCATAATTATCAATATTACAATCTTTATCCAATTCATCTGAAGTCATCCACAACATCAGTTGCATTATATATACCTTTTGGCCTAAAAACCTGCTTTCTTTGGTTTATCTCATGGCATTTGTATTCAAGGAACCAAAGAACATGATGTGGGCACAACACTTGCACTAGAATGTTCAACTCTGAGAAATACTCTACTGGACTGCTGGGATTTAATCTTGGCTTGGAGAAGACAGTTGCTTTCACAACTGGCCTACACACACAATTCATTTTTGCTGAGATGCTTACAGGTGTAGAATTTTGCTTGCTTCATTTAGTGTACACTAATTAACCTGAGAGTTTCTCTTTTTAAGGTTCAAAAAGTTAATTTTCTTTCATACTGATTTTTTCTTTGCAAAAAGGCTTACTAATCTGTTGAAACTTGCTTGGTTGTTTCACAAGAGCAAGCATATTTTGTGTAATTGCAGAATCATTCCCTGTATTATGAATGGCACTGGTGTGGTAACAGCTGCATAGAGCATAAACAATTCTCATATAGTCACCTATAGAGAATCTGCAAGTTTAGAATTATCATGTCCAGGAAGAATTTCTACTGTTTGATATGACTATAGCTTACACCACTCACTGCACTTTAATAACTAGTCTTGACAATTACTGCTGTTTTTAGTACACTGCTGTATGCATTCCTTTGGCAGTTCTTATGTTGATGATGAAGGAAATCTAATGCATCACAGAAATCTAACCTTAACAATGTCACTTTCTTTCTGTATCAATGTGAAATATGATGTCATTTTGGAAAATGTGGCAAGGTATGATTTATGGTTAAACTATTTACCTATTTTTGGATATGATGATCATTGGTTTCACAAGGAAGACCTTACATTTCGAGCTTTAGAAGCCAAGATTTTTGGCAGGAGCACTTGATACATGCACCCTGGTTAGGTACAAAACAAGGATTATTTTCACTTGTTTGATCGGTTCCTGCAGTGTTGGGTCATCAGTAGAACAACAATTTAAATGATAATACATATTGTTGGTGACACTTATTAGAAATGGTAGTGTCAGCAGCAGGAGCATGCTTTCATTTATTCTCAGCATACAAACATAGTTGATTGTTGCTTGGTCTAGAAATGCAGTTTTGTTCATGGTTTAGACTAAGCGATAAACTATACTCTTGTATTCCTTTGGTATGTTTATGAAGTATCATTATTTAAAAAATAAGTTCAAAGTAGCAAAAATTAGGAAAACATGATGCCAGTTGACCAATGGACATTTATACTTTACACTTTATTTTTTGGAAAAGGACATTTTTTTGCAGATGCATTATAAGTTATAAAAATATACTATAAATGCAAGGAGATAAAAAATATATTTTATTTTTCATTTCTTTAGGCCAATTTTTTATCTTAGTCATCTTTGGTTTATCAGCTGGAACATGAAGAGTCTCTGAGCAACCTGATTGACTATTTTTATTTTATTTTATTTATTTATGCAATGATTAGAAGTTCATTCCTTGCTCATTGATTTTATCTGATTCTTAAAATTTTTTTTTAGGGAAATGCGTTTCTGTAAAAGGAACTGTAGTGCGAGTCAGCAATGTAAAACCATTTTGCTTAAAAATGGGTTTCGAATGCAACAGCTGTGAGACTTTACAGGTAGGAGTTTGCAGGACTCTTAGAGATTTGTTAAAAAAAAAAAAACAAAAGTGGTAAAAAATATCTTGACTGTACATATGGCTAATTAACTATTAGACACTTATCAAAAACTAAATATCTTCTAGCAGTTTGTGTGTAAAATAGAAACACATCCAAAGAAGACGAGTTCTTGTTGCTGCATAAGTACTGAATTGCAAAAGGATATAAATCCTAAAAAGGTATGGTCCTATTTAAAATTACTGATATATTAAGTTTATTCACAATTAGCCTCATGGTATTTTATATGTAACACTGCAAGGAATTAGTCTCACTAAGTTTGTTTCTTTCACCAGTAACGATGACACTGCCATTGATGTTTTTGTTTTTTTTTTTTTTTTTTGGACAACTTCATATTACATAAAATAAATCTAGTTTATTTAGGGTAAGCCCCATGTAAAGGTACACCAGTTTGTAGCTGTATGTACTAGGGATGCTCAGATGAAACCTTGGGTGGGGAGGATTTGGTCAGATACTATGATGATGATGCTATTTCAGCCAGTTTTCATCTGAATGTCCCTAGTATTTTGGTATCTGAAAATTTTACCTTATTTGGATAATATCCAAACTGATATAAAAATGATTGAAGCAAATTTTTAAAAAAAAAAAATTGCAAATAGGTCTCTGTACTTAAGGCAGCTTTTGCTTTTACATAATTGGTGTAGTGTCATTTTTTCGTTGAATTCCAATCTACAAGAGGGCACTGCTCTGATTACAACTGGACTAGCATTTGACCTATTGATCCTACCTTTCTTTAGTGACTTTGAAAAGTTATCTAAAAATTTAGTTTATATTAGTAATTTTAAATAATGTTATGAATTTTTTAATGTCATTGAAATCTCATAGTGAAAATATGATGCTATTCTATAAAATTATACAACTAAAGGATTATGTAAATTTTAATTTTGAATTTTGGCTAATGTATCTCATCAGGACAACTGGCTTTACAGTTGTCTGAATTGATCTGAAGTTTAGCATCACAGAAATAAATGGTTTTACTATAGTTTTTATTAATATTAGGCATATTTTCCCTCAAATACCTATGGTTATTAATAAATATAGGATTAGAGCTGGGAGTAAAAAATTGAAATGCTAAGTTTGTACTGTAATATGTAAAAGTATATTTTTTGTTTTTTTCCTTAGACACTCTTACTTTCTGATGGCAAATATGCCATGCCTACAAAGGTAAGTTGTTTTGTTTTTTTTTTAGTTTAGATGACTAATAATAATTTATTACTTTCATGGCTATAAGGTGTTATTTGTCCTATAAGGTTTCTAAATAGAGATTAAACTAAATATATTTACAAAATAAGGTGTGCTTGCTCTTAAAGAATCTTTTTTTTTTACTTTATTTCTCAGACTAAATTGTAAACAGGATATGCCCAATTCCATTGTAATAAACCCCGATTGCATGACATTAACTAGAATCTAAATATTGCTACAGTATATCACAACAATTTTCTACCAGCTTATGACCATGATCCAAATGAGCACAAAACTACATTGGAGGTAAATATATTTTACTGCCATCATTTTATAACGTTGCCAACAATACAGCATTAATAAGTATAAACCACCGACAAAGGGAAATTAGACAGTAATCTTAATAACCATAACTGGGAAAAATAAAAACTCTGTTTATCAGTGCTTTGAAATAGAAAAGATGGTTTATAAACAAACTGCTGCAGTACTGACATTGTGAGGATGCAGAATAACTGCAATACAGATATTCTCTTCAAACTTGCATGCCATGTTGGTACATAAGGCATCCACCAAAGGAAACCCCTGCTGTCAGTTTTCTAAACCAAGCAGAAGATAACTGTGGGGATTAGCTGTATGCCTACCCAATGCAGATATTACAAAGGCAAAATTCTCTTAAGACAAAAAACACTAGTTCTAGTTGAGTGGTTTCCACAAGGAATGTTGTTCAGTACATTGTTAACCTAAGCAATATTCAAATCTAGTTTAAATCATCATCAAGTAATACAAACATGCCAATAATTTCTGTTATATTTTTGTCAGTGTGCCTGGAATAATAATCACATGAAAAATATAGTTTTCTGCACTGAATGAGGCTGTATTTTAACTTAGGTTGAAATTTCTTTGTAAGGTGAAATAATGAATAAAGGTTGCAAGAGAATATAACATTCTGAAATAAAAAAATCTAGAATTGATTGTCCTGGCAGATATATGCTGACTATTTTACAGACTTAATAGTTTCTAGATTAAAGATCTTTGTAGTCACTTGTACCTAATCTGTCATTAGCAACAAAGTGTTTTTGCATTGCAACAGTAAACTAACATTAAAACATTTTTTTAATACAAGACATTAATTTAAGATTTATGTTATAATATTTTTTGTTATTGCTAAACAGTTCAAAGATAATACAACCTAACATAAAGACAGTTGCAACAATTATCTACCTGGTGTTCTGTGACAGAAAAATGACACCAAAAAATCACTCATCAAAGTTGTAATATTTTATTCTACATGCTATAAAAGAATATGTAAGATATTTTGGATTTCTTTGACTTTCATTTTATGGAATTCATTTTTAAAATGGAGTTCATTATTGTGTGATAACTCATATTCATACATGCATGCTATTGAAGTTTATTGCTCAAACTTTGTACCTGGAAAATAAATGTTACATTTTTGTTTATCAGTGAATTTATCTATAAATAAAATTAATTCATAAAATTTGTGATGCCCAAAGCATTAGTACAGTATTTGAGAATAACTATAGCAAATGCTGCATTACTTGTCTAATTCATTACAATAAATGCCATTTACTGTACAATTTACACTTTTTGTTAATATAGCTAATATCCTAATGGTCAGTATTCCAGCATAATCTGATGATCCATTGATCTGCCAAAAGTTATTAAATGAGAAATATATTATTAATATGGAAGTCCGAGCGATCACCACTTTATGATACTTTGTGTCATTTTATTCTATTTAGTGCGTGCGTGCGTGTTTGTGTTTGTGTGTGTGTGTGTGTGTGTGTGAGTCAGTGGTGGGGGGGACCTTAAAAAAACTAACCCTGCTTTTCCTTGACAGCTTGATTTTAAGGCACTGCAATGTCTGCCGTCTGATGGTAAACATGATTCCATTGGTTTACATAATATATATCATTAACAGTATTAGCAAGAAAACCATGACTGAGATATATTTTTGAAATTATTGTGAATACGATTAATGGTTTTATCTTACTTTTTTAATGAGAGAAATATTTACTATATTTTCAAAAACCTTTGTTTTTTCTTATGCAGTGTAGTAATAGAGAATGCAGGAGCAAAGCATTCATTCCTCGTAGGAACTCAAGTTTTACTGAAACTGTGGACTGGCAGACTATCAGGTAAGCGAATCCATAAGATTTAGTTTCTGCCAGCTTTTAACAATTTTAAAACTATAACTTTACAGCATTTTCAATTGGCAAGAAGTTATTGTAACAACAGATGAAATAACATTTCTGAAGTTTTGCTTGTGCATAGATAGATGTTGAATGTTATGTATTATAATTTTTCTTTTTATAAGTACATTTTACAAATTAGCATTACATAAATATGTTAATTTAAGACTATCAAAGTAAATTAAGCTTTCATTTTCAAATTAAAACAAACAAGGCTTTAGATAGCATATCTTTAGCTTTTATATAGATAAATGGGAATTTCCAGTTTATCCACTTATATTGCACATGCAGATATTTTTTAATTTAGAAAATTTATTTTTAAGTTGACAGCCCTCAAAATTTTATGCTTTAATATGCAGGGTACAAGAACTGATAGGTGATGATCAGAAAGAATCTGGGCGAATTCCCCGAACTATAGATTGTGAACTTTCTTGTGATTTAGGTAAGCTTTATCTCTACATGCAAGTTCAGACATCTATCTATTGTTTATTCTTAATTCTTGAATATTTTTTTTGTATATATTATACATCAGACACACAGAGCTTCTTACTCTTTGATGCTCTGAGACAGGGGTCTCCAACATATGGCCTGCTGGAAAAGTTCTGGTCCCCTATGCCAAAATAATTGAAAACAGGAAATGGCCTGCCAGTTACACCTGCAGCAAGAAGCAAAGTTCACATCTAAATTGGCAACACCAGCCTGTGTGGACTGATAGCCAATAACTGGATGCAACACAGTTACAACATATGTGATGATTCATGCCAAGATGTCAAGAAACCAAACTGCCCACATATCTACAACCCTCTGTCACTACACAAGCCTGTGTGGACTGACAGCCAAAAACTGGATGCAACACAGTTACAACATATGATGATTCATGCCAAGATGTCAAAAAACCAAACTGCCCACATATCTACAACCCTCTGTCACTGATACATCATGAGTGCAATCAGTTAATGCATTGTCAGAGACCAGAAGTTTGCAGGGTATATAAAGGCCTTATGAGCAGTCAATAGCATCTACTCTATTCTCCATCAAACCTAACACCTAATAGTTATGTAAATTGGGTGTTCTGGCAAACTATTAAACTGTTTTGGCAAACATTTTTAATGACAGTGTATTTTTGTGAAACTTATTTTGGCAAACTCTTCTGATTAGGTGAATATGTTTCAGTGAACTTTGTACTGGTTAATGCATTTTGTTTCAGCAAACAGCTGTTTATTTGGTTTTTTTGTACAGGTGCCATTGCCTCCACCCAAGGATTTGAAAATTAAAGGTAGACAAGGATTACATTTTGTTCATTAAACATTAGTTTTATGAGTTGTGGCAATAAAATTACAGTAAAGTAAACAACAAATTGCATTCAAATTTGCAAGTTATTTTTATTGTCTCAGAATTGTCTTGTTATATGTTGTGTATATTAACTATCATATATAAGATCAGATTATAGTTTTTTGACTATTAAGTTAAGTTAACTACTATCATCCACCTAAAGGAAGAATAGGCTGTCTGTCTCATTTAGTAAGACCAAAGTCATGTTTTTTTGTTTGTTAAGAAATAGAAACTAAGAAATTAACTTGTACCAAACTTCACATAAATTTAAGGATATTTAGTATGACCATTGTTAATCATAATTTAAAAACTTTATTTTCTATTTAAGAGAAAACTGAAAAGAATAAAATACTAAACAAGACTAACAGGTCAATGCATATAGTATAAATGTAATAGTGACTGCTTTTTTAAGCATAGTAAGTGGTTACTCTTAGAACTTAGTCTTGAAACTGTAACACTTTCATTTGTCATCATTTTGATTGATACAATTTGTTGTTTTTATTATCCAGTTGATAGCTGCGTGCCTGGAGACATTGTTACTGTAGTAGGAATAGTGAAAGTGAATAGCTCGGAGGAAGGTTGGTATTGAAACCTAAAATACCAATTTTTATGTAATTTTTGTTGTGAACTTTCATTGAAAGTAGAAGCTTTTTTCACACCCAGAATATTAATCTAGTGTCTTTCTGTGTTTAGCATGACTAAATAAATTTTTAAATATTACATGATTGAATGCAAAAATTCATTCAGGCATGAAATGATTTTCTTAGCCATTCAGTCTCTACTCTAAGGTAATATACAGTTCACATCAAACTTGTATTTGCTATACCTTGGGATGTAGTTGAAACATGATATACATTGATCTGCAGAGAAAACCTTTTCTGAAGTGAACCATATCCTAATCAAATAAAACTAGTATTTTAATTTTTGCAAACTTCGAGCATCAGTATGGTTAAGTTAGTAAGACGTGAATTATTGGGTCTACTGTACAATAGCTAATTAATTTAAGCAGAGAGAAAGAGAGAGAGAGAGAGAGAGTGTGTGTGTGTGTGTGTGTGTGTCATCTTCCCCTAGAATTAATTTGTTTTAGCATATCACAAATCAGTTGCATACTTTTGTATGTGAACTTTGGCAAATCAAAGGTATTATAACAGGTTTCAATATTTTATGCTGAACAAAAATGAAAAAAATATTTTTTAAGTACTGCACATTGGTATAGCAAAAGCAAAAAATAGTAAGAATCCAAAATAAAATAAACCAGCTGATGGTCTACTTATCAAATTAAAAAAAAATAATTTAAAAGAAAAAGAGGCATTAGAAAGGGAAAATTTTAATAACTTGTGTTATATTTCAAAGTTTTACTTTATGGTTTCTTATTTGAAAGCAGAAGGTAAAGTTGATTGGTTATCTAGAACAGTTTGATCATTGTGACTAATTTCTGCAGGCTCAGTTTCTGGTGCATCTTATTTTGTTACAGGTCGAGGGAGAAACAAGGACAAGTGTTTGTTTCTACTGTATATTCAGGCCAACTCTGTGTCCAACTCTAAAGGGAGCAAATGCAGTTCAGGTGATCCAGGTTATGGGATGGCCATGGATTTTACCATGAAGGAACTTTATGCTATCCAGGAGATCCAAAGTGAGAAGAATCTGTTCCGGTTGTTAGTTGGGTAAATAATCTACTCAAAACCCATTAATTTCCAATAATTCAAAGATAATAGCATGCTTTCTTTTTCTCTCTTAAAACTATTAACCAGTTTCTGTCATATATGAAATGTACATTGCCATCATTGAAAAATTGATGCACCCTGCATTGGTTCAGTTTTAGAAATTCAAGAGGGACCTACCTGGCATAGAGATTTTGAAGTCTCAGCCGTATGAAATCTGATTACCACAGCCTTTTTCCTACTTAACTTTTCTCTGGGAGAAAGGGAACAGGTGGGATTTTAAATCCCAGGTTTTCACCAGTAGATTATGCCTCAGTAACACCAACAGCATCTCCATAAAAAATAAAATTAAAATTTTTTCCACTAAAGGATGCTACAACAACAACGACATGTGAGATGTGTTGTTCGCACATTTTATGGGCAATACCTATAAGTTGTACGGATTCTCATTTTACAAAGTTTTTGAATCCAGCACCGTCTGCTGATTCCTGTTATGAGTTATCCCCCATTTTCACACACACTGTACATACTGTCTACTTTGCTTTATTTCCAATTTCAGTTCTCAGAAATAAGATTGGTATATTTACTACCAGTTTGTATAGAGATTTGATTTCTTTCAGGTCACTCTGCTCTTCAATATATGGACACGAGGTAAGTTCCAGATTATAAATCTGTGACTTAGTAAATTAAAAGTAAATTACAGCCAGTTCTTAATCTTCTCAGGAGGATAGGGGGAACCACAATACTTGAGACAGAACAGATAAAATAAAATTTAAATTTGAAATAACTTCAAGGAAAACTGGGTAAAGCATAAACTATTTTTATTTGGTAATGGGTCAGTCATGAAAACAGGCAGGGATTTATAGAAAGAAAAATCACTAAATAAGATCATGAAGGAAACCTGTTGTATGTTTAGTTGGCTGTGACCTTTAGAGCTGTTATTACTTTGTGTAGTAAAGTGCATTTGCTCTTATCTAAGATTTTGTTTCATTAGATAATACCATCCTATAAATATTTAAATTTCCTTTATATTTTCATTGTTTAATCTTGTTAAGTTTAATTTTTTAAAATTAATATTTAAAATAAATTATTTCATATTATTATTGTACTTTATTCATCTTTGTTAGTGCAGAAAACATTATTTAACTACAATAAATGCATTTTCAAAATATTCAAGTCCAGAGGATAGTGTTTTTGTGTTGGTTAAAAGACGTAATTTTTAAAAACCCAGTCGTTCTTAAGTTCTCTGTGTTGTTATATAATGCTATAATACTAATATAATCTTTTAATTGGGAATAAAACAATAAATTATGGAAAATTACTGAACTTTTGTTGGCTTTGTATTCATTCTTATTAAAGCAGTAAAAATTACAGAAAGATGCATAATTTTAAATTCTTTTCATTTTTATTGCTTTGGAAAAGTTGAGTACAAAGTTAGCAAATAGTCATTATTTTTTCTTAATTTATTGTTTTATTCTCATTTATAAGGTTAGTCCTCTTTATTTGATATTGACATTGCTTTTATCAGATGGTCAAGGCAGGATTGCTTTTGGGTCTTTTTGGTGGGACACAGAAATTTGGTAATGACAAGGTTGGTATCTAGGTATCTGTTTGCCTACCCTCTCTACAGTAGCTTCCATCTATCTATACATTGCATTTCTTTTTTGAACTTTAAATGTATAGCACAAATAATTATACCTTCACTGAAGCAAAATTTTTTAAAAAATTCGAATTATCTTTTATTTTAAAAGGTTCAGAATATACAAACTGCTGACTTTTACAAATAGCTTAAAAGGATATTAAGAGAGAGAGAGTGCTTACTGGGCATTTTAAAAGTTGAGCTGTCATTGATTTTTTTTCATGATTTTCAAAATTAATCCTAATTTTAAATTGTTATTAAAATGAAATCAACTCATTTTTAGTCTTTTTAAAAATCTCCAATAAGAGAATGCTTTAAAAACTACAAACATTTTATTTATATACATTTTTTTTAAATATGAGGAAAGCTGAGGTAAATGGAGGGTGGATATATATCTTTGAGATAGACAAACAGTAATGATTTGTTTGTTTTTAATTAATCATTGAGTCCAGAAATTATCTTGCAGAAGCCCAAAAACAAATTATTTTTAAAGAGAGATCTGCCAAAGTGAATGCCTCTAGATCATTTTCTAAACACTTGCATTTAATCTGTATTTTAAGCAGAGGGTTGAACCAGAACTATGAACCAGTTTGAACTGTCTTTTTTGTTTCTAAATTGGAACTGAACTAAAATGGAAAAAAAAAAAAAATCTGATGGAGCCATTAGACTGCTCCACGAGATGACACTCAGCTTTTGAGTTGAAGGGATTCTGCTAGGATATATCTATGTCACAGTGTTCTTGCTAGGACTTTTATAGGTTGGGACATGGGGCCCCACAATGGAAAGAAAAGAACATCTTATCGGGTTTTTGAACCACAAGGGACCACATGTGTCTGTAAAGGCGGCATAAATGGCCAGGAAACCGCTAAGCAAATTCTGTAAACAAACCTTCGCGACGCTGAACACGCTGTCATGGGGTAGGACAGATCTGTTTGTTTTTGCAACGACATCGTCGATCGACGCTACTCAAGAACAGTGTAAAAACGACACCCAGATAAAACAAAAACAAAAACAAACTGGTGCCAGAGAGAAGGGGTCTCAGCACAGAAAGTATGTAATTAAAATAAACAAAGCAAAATCTACTTCAGGACTGCTGTTTATGAGACACGTGAAATTATGTTTTAAGTTCAAACGGGTGAATTCTAAAAGCTTGTTTTAATACAATTGCATTTAACATTATTTATCTTATTTTTTATTGATTAATTTCAAAATATAACATCTGATATTTTTGCGAGAGAGATCACTGATGCAAGCCAAATCACGCGAGCGACTGTCCACTCGCGCAGGGTTTTCTTTACGAAAGGGCCTGACACGCATCAAAATAAGGGTTTTCTTCGGAAAAAGAAGTACAAGTTGATATGTGCCCAGGGACGCTCATGGCTAACAATGAATGCGCCATTGATTTTATCAGTGCGTCATTGGTGCATGGCGCGGCCCTAAAAAGAACCCTGGTGTCATATTCTCAGCTTCATATCACAGATGCCAACTAGAGCACGATTAAACAAATAGCCACTTTTCTCAAATCAGCAAAAATAGCAACAAAACGGCTCTAGTCAGAAGGCCTATGTGGGACTTTATGGCATATGGCGAACATTTCAGCTTGAAACCCCAAAAGTGTCAACACTTTTTCTTGGTGAGACTTATAAAAAAATTTTAAAAATTTCTGCTTGAAAAAAAACACTTTTCTTGCTGTGGTCTTGATCCAAACTACTAGTAGCTATTGTTTGGGGAAGTAAAAGCAAGACTAAGGTTTACTGTACCAAGCTATGTACAAGCATTCAGATGTTGTGTGCTGGACCAGCAGCAACAAGCAACTATCAAGTAAAGCAGGCAGAAAGGTTATTGAATGCCAGGGAGGAAGATGGTGAACCTGGTTTTTCTTTTGCAGGAAAAAAAAAGTCCAGTAAACTAAGAGTTGTCCTGTTAATAAACCTGCCAAAAAATGACATTGGTACAACTCCAGATTGTTTTACTCACCAGCATCAACTAATCGAAAATGAAAAAAAATTTTGAAACTTCTGGCATCAGCGAAAAAAAACTCAATCTGAATTGTACACTAAAGTCACACTGGCTACTTCACCAGAACAAGTTACAGGTGAATGAGCCTTTTTTTGGTCTCAAGGTCATGCTATTGCCACAAAGAACAAACATGGCAGAGATGATCCTGGAGGACATCATGGTGATCCATTGCAGCAGTATTTTTAAAGGATGAATGTGATTTTGTTTTCCTAGTTGGTCATACTTACTGTTTTGTAGAAAGCTAGTGATTTACACCATGGAATAAAAATTTCCATTGTTTTGCAGAACACCAATTGGAATATTGGTAAAATTATCATAGACAGCTATTTGCAGGCTTCCTTTGTGTTCTCATTTACCACTGAATAAGGAAAAAATACAACTTTTTATCTGTTCGAGCAGCTGTTACACTGGGAGGCTATATGTCTTTTGTTTATTTTTCAATTTAAATTTTATAAAAAAATTGTGTAAGTGGAGCCCTGAAACATTCTGTCAATAAGACCTAATATATGAATATAAATATTGTAAATTTCACCTAAAGAAATAAACTATAAACAATTTTGATTGTAATACACTTTTTTTTTGTTGCTTTATTCACATAATCTAAAAAATAGCAGGATTGACAGTATTTTTTCATCAAAAAATCATTTCTTCACAAAATTAGATTTGTTTTACCAACATCATCAAAATGTGTAGATGGCTGAAATATTTGGTATATTCACATAACACGCATTTAAAAAGTGACTACTTAACTTGGATTTTTTTTCCTTTAATAAAAAATTATTAACTTATATGTATAGGCAGAGCGAATCTCAGTGTCATAAAATAAAGTTAATATTTGTATCAGTGCTTTCTACATGTAAAAAAAAAACAGTAAATGCCATGCTACCAAACAGCGTTGGTGTAAAATACTTGAACACGCTCTCATTCATGAGTGAACAAGTAAGCAACGTGCCCACGCAGTTGTCTATGTACACCAGAGAAGAGCAACGATATGTAATTTATTTTCTGTTGGCCGAAGGTATTCTGCTTATTGAAACTCACCAAAAAATGGCGCAACTTGGAGAGAACTGTAGTATGATGCAATGAAAAGTGTACAAGTTGGTGGACTTAAAAATGAACAAACATTAGTAGCAGATAAAACTGACTAGGAAGCCTCAGCAGTGCCACATGTTGCAGCAAGACTGCAAGACCACACAATGCTTGAGTGATCATCTACACTTTGACCTCCTATCACATATTTCTTACAGTTCAGATCTTTCCCTGTCTGATTTTCATCTCTTTAGACCCTTTAAAGATGCTCTCTGAGATCAAAAATTTTCAAGTGATTATGAGGTCTAACAGCTGGTGTGGTTGTGACTTACAAAGCAACCAAAAAGCTTCTAGGATGATATAAAGAAACTTGTCATTGGTCTTCATGTGTTGCAAAATGGGGATTATGTAGAGAATTGATGCAGTCTAATTGTTTTATTTATAAATTACCTTTACTGTCTGAAATACTCTGTATAACTTAAATTGGAGACTTAAGTCTTCTGTTCTTTCTTTTAAATTCATTTTCCTATGTGGTTCCATGAGCCATAACCTATGATGGTTTGAGGGAGTTAGTCGGCTGACAGTGTATGCAGGGCTTATTCTTTAATCTGATTCCCTCAAATTTCTAAATGCTATTTTTCTTGAAAAAAAAATGAAATAACTATTTTCAGAACAGAATACCTGTCCGAGGTGATCCTCATGTTCTTGTGGTTGGCGATCCAGGTTTAGGAAAAAGTCAGGTATGTAAATAATTATTTATTTAATTAATTAATTATAATTAGTTAAGCATTTTACATTTGGGTATAAATAATTCCAGTGTTACAAAGCCTAACTAAAGTTGTTTAAACAAACTTTGTCAGAGCTCTGTGATGAAGAGATAACTTCCATTCCAATCATTGCTCCAGCTGTCAGCCACTCACTCTTCTGCCAGAAAGCTAAAAGAGCACAAATGGAGGTACATCATTGATTACTAATGAACAATTATTAAACTAAAAAGAAGAAAAATTGGTTTATGTGTATTTTTGTCTACTCATAGATGCTGCAGTCAGTGGCTAATGTAGCTCCAAGAAGTGTGTATGTGTGTGGAAACACAACCACTACATCTGGACTCACTGTAAGTATCACATTTTGTTCTGCTGTTTTCTCTCTCTCTCTCTCTTTTTTATAAACTAATTTCTGGATTATGCCCACCCACATGTTCATTTGTTAAACGATCATTGTTACAGTTTAAATTAGATACACAAAGGTAACAGAAAAAGATGCTTACCAATGATATCTGCCCCAGGATTTTACTTATCAACCTTTCAGTCCAACAAACAGTAAACTCGACAAGTGAGCGAGTATCCTTGCACTGCAGTTGGAATAAACAATAGCAAGTTTTTACAAGCTACTTTTTACTACTCAAGCAGCTCCCGATCGTGTTTTATTTTTAAGGGATATTTTCGTGCGCGCGTGCATAGTGTTGTGTAAATGGATGCTTTCAAAAGTGTCCAGACCAATGTTCTGACAACTGCACACAGTCAACAGATGGCGCAGAGAGCAATTTCTGTTTGCTCAGTTTTCTGTTTAAGTGTGAAAATCAAACATTTTCTTCTTTTGATAGAGTTCTCACATAGAACATTAATATATTTCCTAAATTTTAGTATTATCATCTGCTATAAAAGTATAAATTTTGTTTCTTGACTTTTGTCAAAACCACAGGAGCTAGCAGGATTTTGCCATGGCTGCTGATGGGTCACAGTTGTTGCTGAGTGCTTTTATGTTTTTCCTCTCTGTTTTACAGAAGGAGAAAAAGTTTTTTAATTTAAATTTTGTTTTGGAGTTTTTTTTTTTTTCTTCTTTTACCATTTTAAAAAAATCTGATTATTTTTTTTTTGGAGAGAGAGAGAGAGAGATGGTGATGACAAAAGTTAACTACAGTATATCCATTAACTACAGTATATCCAGTATGTTGGGTTTGGGTCCTACCCTTGTTGATGTTTTGATTTTCCAATGTTGGGGATTCTTGGGTTACTCTCGTAGCCTCACCAAGACCACCAGACTTTGGTGAAACTACTTGTTGTTCTGTTTTATGAATCGATAAATAACATATCATCTTTCAGAAAGCTGTTGAAGCAGGTTGGATGGTGGGTCTGCTGAGCATAGAATCTGATATCTAGAATGAATCTTTTTAAATCTATGTGGTTGCCATTTAAAAATTGAAAAATTAACACAGCGCCTGGTTATAATTATACCAAAGGGAATTTAATGCCTGAATAATTAATTATTTTTCCTTTTTAACAATCTTTTTACCAGAAAGGTTTCATACAAATTCATAGTCCTTTTTAAACTTAATCTAGTGTAAATTGTACTTGGTTTTCTTTCTAAGTGAGATTGTATTTCTTAATAAGCATTTCCTGCAGGAGGTAGTGAGCCACCTTTCCAATGTTAAACTAGAAAGGGACATAGGTCAAGTCCTCTTCCACACTGATCCAATCTAGATTGGAAGAGGAGTGTCTGTTTCAGCAGGGAAGCCCCTACTAGAGCTCTTTGGTTTCAGATTTGGAAGGATAGGCACACCACTCTTTCAAACTCAGGCTCTTGAGCTAACCATCAAATTACCACAATGCCTAAGAATACATCTACAAGAATATATTTACTGCCAATTTATTGTCCCACATTTCTTTCTGTACTAGGTGACATTGTCTAAAGATGGTGGCTCCAATGACCATGCCTTAGAAGCTGGGGCATTGGTTCTTGCTGATCAGGGCTGCTGCTGCATTGATGAGTTTGACAAGATGGGGAACCAGCATCAGGCTTTGCTTGAGGCTATGGTAACTAAGTGCCATTATCAGTGATTTTTCACAAAGGGCTATTTTTTGTTTTGTTTTGTTTTTACTGAGTAGGTTCTATCAAATTCACAGAGAAAAAAGTAATATTTTGTAAACTTGAAAAGTTTTAATTAATTAATGACAGAAATGTAAAGCTGTCACAATCATGTTCAAACCTACACAGAAGCTGTTTTGTATGCACAGAACTGACAAAAATTAAATGTGTTTTTGTGCATACGCAAGAAATGCATTGCACTTTTGACAATCAGGAACCTATGTACAAGCAGGCTGACTTCAACACAGTCAGAACCTACTATGGGAACTCTTCTAATTAGTAGTAAGGAAGTCGACTGGAGTACCAGAGTAAACACACAGGTAGATGAACAGGAAAAACTACACCAATTGCCACACAGCAAACATCCCAAAACCCTCCGATGACTAAGTTGTGGCTGCCACTATGATCAACAAGTGGGGCTTGCACTGCACTAAGCTTTTTTTATAAGTGTGAAAAATTATATTTAAAAAAAACAAACAAACTGGTGAATATAATGACAAAAATACGAGGTAAAAAAGCTTAAATGTTTCTTAAAAGATTGATGTCTTTGCTGTTTGTTCTTGAAAGATATCACTTACAGTGAAACATTTTGCTAAATGTTTTATCATTTAACAACTCAAGTATATATTAAAATACTTTCTTATCCCCCCAGAGAAGAAAACAAAACAAAAACATCATACACTCTACTTACATCACATTGCTGGGTCCCCAGAATTTCCTGTCTTGTTAAAATTGCCTACTGTTACGCATACATAGGTATGCACTACCTTAGGTAAGTCCAAAAGAACTATGCTGACTTTTTCTTGTAGTTAAAAAAAGATTTTCATCATCTGGCTATTTTAAACAATGTTTAGATCATGGTCCCAGCTGTCATTATCATTAATATTGGCAGTTTTAAAGTGATCTTGAATACCTGGTGAATTCTTTTGAAAGTAACTATCTCTTTTAACCCCACTGATTTCTGGCATGTATTAAGTTCAGCCAAGAACAGAATTAGAACATTCTGGGTTTAGCCAAAAATGATAGCAAAACAAATCTGAATATTCCAGGTTGAACCAACACTAGGCAGGAATAAAAGTGGACTAATCTGAGTTAAATCAAAACTGCTGGAAAAAAATGAAATGAAATATGCCTTCCAGTGAGACCATCCAGAATATTTTGGGTGAATTACCAGAAATAGCAGCATGAAAATAATTACAATAGTATGTATTTAGCCAAAATTTCTAGCAGGAAAATACCTGAGTAGTCTGGATTTAACACTACTAGAGTTATTACACAAATGGCTTTAAAAAGTTTTATTTAATTTTAAACATTCAACCTTTAAAAAAAAATTCAGATTCTTGAAGCTATGTGCTAATTTAGTACCTATATCTGGTTTATGCAGTAGTAATTTGAATGCTCTGCATTTTCTCTCTGACAGGAACAGCAAAGTATCAGTATTGCAAAAGCAGGTATTGTATGCAGGTAAGACTTTTCTGGTGTAACACTATTGTGTTAATTTTCGCCAGCATATGTACTTGTTTTCCAGCCACAAAAATCAATTTTAACCAGTGACATATTTTGTCTCTCTGGGCAAGAAATTTGAATAAATGGCAGCGACAAAGCTGAACATTGTATATGACAAACAACTGCAGGAAAGGAGAAAAAATCTGTACACTAAGTCGCAATAATATACATTTCCAAATATTAGAGGATGGTAAATAGAAATCCTTTCTAGACTTTGTTATGAATGTCACTAGCTTTATGTTTTGGGGTCTTGTTTAATATATATGAGATTTATAGCTTGCAAATCCAACCACCAAAAAAATTTTTCTAGATCTTAAAATTAGATTATTATGGCAGCACCTGTAATAGAATAAAGCTTGTCATGCCCACTAATGCCAAATATAAGTGGGGTGTAGGGCCTGTTTGTTTTATATTTAAATGTGAATCTATATAAGGTTAATGTGAAGATAGAGACTGGTAGGAGATTGTTGTATAAAATATATAAAGAAAAATACTGTCAATTTGAAGGGTTTATTAGTTTGATAAATCTTGATCCGCAGCCTGCCAGCTCGGTCATCGATCATAGCTGCTGCAAACCCTGTTGGAGGCCACTACAACAAATCAAAAACAGTTTCTGAGAACCTGAAGTAAGTGCACTCATCATAACTTTCTAAACAAAACTGATTGTTGATCCTTGCTTGCATTTCAGTGAGATAGTCCTTGTAATAAGAATCCATTACTAGAGAAACTAACTGATTAAATCTGTAAAGGTGTTTTTTGTGATTGATCCACCTGTTGTATAGAAGGCATATGCCCTTGAATTAATTTGCTAACTGACTGACAGGTAAGATTTTTTTAAGCTTCTGATAAATATTAATATTTTTCATGAATGATACATAGAAAATGCCTCTGATTGAAAGGGAGCCAGCAACTTTTATTTCCTTAGACACAGAAAGTTCACCTTGTTTGTTTGATTTTTTTTTTTTTTTTGATGACATCTTTATGCTGATGTTGGGTCTGATTTTCTTCGCAGGATGGGTGGTGCCTTGTTATCAAGATTTGACCTGGTCTTCATTCTGCTGGACAAACCAGATGAGGTGTTTTCTTCCTTTTTATTTTACTCTTTTTATTAGTGGTGGCAGCAGCAGCAGCAGCAGTATTGCCCCCAGTCACAGAAAAGACTACAATATTTGTGACATTCTTCTCCAAATAAAAACACCTGGTCATTGTGTCCAGTGAACTTACACAGCACAATTCCATCAGCCGTGTTTCTGCTGTACAGTCAAAGATTAGTGCCGTTGTGCTCTGCTCTCATTCATCAGCTGATCTGATGATGCCGAAGAGGAATAAAAAATCAATACATCTGTCCCTAACAATTTTTCTTGGACTGCCCCTAAAAGTGTCAAAAGGGTGGAAGGCAGCTAACGTGTTGCGTGTCTTATGGCTCCTGGGAAACGTTTTTTTTTTTTTTGCTACTCTGCTTAAATTTTGTATTTTGTTTCTTAAACTCAGTGTGGAAAGAATCTTCTAGAACTCTTCTGGGAAGACTGAAAAATCTGGTACCAGCTGGACATTGGATTGCAACTTTCTAGGGACTTAATATCACGCCACCCAGACCAGCTTTACACTACACTTACATCCCCCCCTATTTTTTTTTTTTTTTGTTTTAACTTCTTAAAAAATGTTTCAAACTCTTCAAAAAAGAAAAAGGTAAAATAACTAGTTCTGTTTTGTTTCTTTTCTTCTTCTTCTCAAGGAAATGGACTCTATGCTTTCAGAATATGTTATGGCACTGCATGCTGGAAAACAAAAGTAAGATGGCATTCTACTTGTTAAAAGCTTTTCTTTTTAAGTTTTATAAGAATGAATGTACTACAATAATAATAATAATAATAATAGTTTTCACACCTTAGAATTTTCATATGGAAACAAAAGTCACTTGTAAATATTTCAAAAATATTTTTTGTATTTATGTTAGTAATATACTGTAAATTTGATTTACTCTTGAAATGTCTACCAGAGGTCCAAAATTTTTGATTGTAACTAGGCAAAGGCTATCTTTTTTCTGTATCCATCTGCACACTTTATTACTTGACATTTCTCAGTGTAATCACTTCCAGGGAATAACAATGGAAAGAAACGGCTGTATCGAAAAGGACAGGTCAAGAGAGACACAAAACATCTCATAATCAGTAAGAGTGCAATTAAACATTTATGAATATCACTAAATATAGGAAAAAAGGTAACTTTTGGGTCGTTGAAATACATCTAAGGTACTTAAAAAATGAATAAAAATTCCAAAACTTAGGTAGAATGAGGTTGTCGAAATAGAAAACTTGATTAGTACCCTCACTAGAATGCACATACAAAGAACAGTTAGTGTTGGATGCTCATCTTTTATACTCCAAATTTCATGAGCTGAAATCATGGGATTCAATGGTAAAAAGTTTCTTCTTTCTTTTCAGTTTTGTTTATATGATGTAAAAAATGTCTCTTACAATCTTATGAGCATTTCTTTTAAATTGCTTCACATTCAAGTCAACAGAAAGTCTGAAGCACTCTGGTGCTACCTGGCATACATTAATGGTACTTCCAGTTTTCATCATTGAGAAAAGTTGCTTTTTTTCTTTTAGAGCTAGCTGCTCCTATATAATGTATGGAAACAACTATATTCACTGATCAAAACAATATGGAGATATTGAAATATAAATTGTACAAATTTATTTATGATAAAATTTTTTCACACAATTAAAAATTGACTATAAAGTTTGACATATGGAGTTCATTTTGTACAATATCTGGACATTGTTTGATGCATTTATTGACACCAAAGATGATGAATAGTCATCATCTACATACCCAAAAGTCACAACATGACTTTTAGTAGCATGGATATCTGGTTTTTAATCAGTAAGTCCTCTATTATGTTGTTTCAATAGAACATCACTAACACATTACAGCACAAGTTTTGATATAAATATCATTTTTTTCCCCTATACTGTCATTTTGAAATTTTCAAAATGTTCCAAAACTAATTTGCACTGCATAGCCTCGTTGTGGCCCTCTGCATCCTAGCGTCCCATTAAGCGAGCATCGGTCTAGTTGCATGGCATTTTTGGTAATGTGATGACTTAACTTGCTACATTGTGTACATTACAACCCCAAACCACCTAAACCCTGCAAGCATGGCAACAAAGAAGACAGAGATGAAAACAGATATGTTATGACACTCAGGTATTGGATAATGTGCAGTAGTCATTGTCTATGTGTTTGGCCTACCCCTCTACCATAGTGAGAACTATTCATGTGAATGCTGATAAATAAAATTAAAGAATGTGACCCCATCAACTGTTGCTTGATTAATGAGAGGGAGAGGAGACCAGGTTATTGCACAATGTGGAGAGAATGTTGTGTGTGTGTGTGTGTGGATTGAAGATCAGGTATGAACATGCTTTTGATTTGTTGTTGATTCAAGAGAATTCCAAGTCTCTGTTTTAGGACTTAAAACAGAGACTGAGGTGAGGGTTTGAGTTCTAAGAGAGAAGCAAGACCATATTCCCTATTTATACCATTATTTCAATGAGAAAATAAATTTCTATTTATGTTGTTTCATCTAAAGTTGTCTTTTTTTTTAGGAAAACATCCCAGATGTAAATAGAGGACTTGCTGTACAATATTATATTTGTGTTTCATGCTGTTCACTATATGTCCCTTAGCCTTGTGGCAGTGCATCCAGTACCATGTTATCAGTTTGTTAGAGAACTTATTCCCGATGTTTTGTGGTGTTAAAGTCAGGGAAGTGAGCAGTCCATGGAAAACATTGGATATTTTTCTCTTGAAGGTGGTTTATGACTCTCTTTGTGCAATGGGTCCTTTTATTATCATCCATGAAGGTGAATTTATTACTATTACTTTGTACAAGTGGTATAGCAACAGCTTTAATGACAGCATCCAGATGGCACTGACCTGTAACAGTTCCACTAATGAGAATAAATTCAGTTTTGTGGTTAGATGATACAGTGATGACTTGAGCATCACCATTCCTGCTCATCCATGGACCTTCATGAAGTACCTCAAGCCTCATCGGGGGGTATGTAAGATACATTTTGAGGAGCGAAAGGTATATTGAGAATATACAGAATGTACCAGATCTCCCAAGTGACCCGCAAAGAAAAGTATCTTGTATCTTCTTTTTTATGATACATGTAGTTTAGTATAAAAATAAAAATGACAGAGTCACCATTGAGAGGAGGTATGTGTCACTTCACACTGAGACCAAGGAGTATGGCAACTGAAGAAGGTTCAGAACTACTGCTCTAAAACAATACAGTCAGCATAAACTTTGGTTTTGGTATGCAGCAAATGCACAAATGGCTATCAGCAAAGTGAAGATTAAATATACTCTCATCAGAGAAGATAACTTCGCTCTGATCTCTACCATAGTACAGTGAAAATGAGTCATAACTCGCTCCAATCTTGTTATATGGTGTGCTGGTTTTAAGGATCTATGAAATATTGGACATGTAACATGTATTAGGTTGTTGTTACAAACGTTTTGTCAGGTTTTTTTTACTGCAACAATGAGACTTCCTATTGTTGCTAAACGTGAAGTTTATTAATCAAAATAAGATATATCACAATCAATACACTTCTGTCAACGAGTTACAAGTGCATTTATACCGTTTTGAAAAAAATCTGGATTTCTGAAGTCGATGAACTGTTGGAAGGCAGTTTCAATTGCTGATCGATTAGAGAAGGATTTCAAAGCTGTTGAAGTGTTTGAAAAGGTGGTAGTGTGTGGGAGAAAGGTCTGGTGAATAGACTGGGTGAGGGAGAACTTCGTACCTCAACATGTTCAGTTTCTGAAGAGTCACTTTTGCAACATGAGGACGAACATTGCCATGGAGCAGGATTGGGCTTCTTTGATTCCCCAGTGCCAGCTGTTGATGGGTAAGTTGCTGATGAACAACGTTTAATTCATGACAGTAATAACTTTCAGCAGTGATGATTTCACCAAGTTGCAAGAAGTTATAGTGAATGACACGAGTTGTTGTCCACCAGACATTGACCAAGACCTTCTTTGGGTGGGGGCATGGTTTTTGAATGTGGTTAGGTGCCTTGTCTCTGTCGAGCCACTTTGCTGATTGTTCGTGATTGTCGTAAAGGATCCATTTTTCATCACACAATGATTTGGTCAAGAAATAGGTTGTTTTCTCATGGCAAGCGAATAGCAGATCTCAAATTGACGATTTTTGTTGTTCATTTCAACTCGTGAGGCATCCACTTGTCAAGCCTTTTCACCTTGCTGATTGTGTCAAGATGCCAGGAAACAGTAGCAGTGCTTACATCAAGTTCTCCAGCAATTTCTTGCACTGTTTTTCTTGGATCAGCTTCAACTGAGGCTTTTGGACAATCATCATCACAGCTGGAAGAACGTCCACCTCATTCCTTATCTTCCAGGGTCACATCTCCTGATCAAAACTTTGCACACCATCGTTGTACTGTGCGCTCATTGACTGTGTCCTTGCCCTTTGCTTGCCTAATGTTACAAGTTGCTTTGCTCACTCTGTGGCCTAGTTTGAACTCGTGAAGCAAAATGACATGAAAAACGTTTCTATCCATGCTTCACTCAGAGCCCTGAAACAAATATCCATTTCATGATTTTTAGAAAGGTAGGTTTTGCATAATGTATGCCAAAGCACATGCTACAAAACGATACATAACTTATCTAATACACCTTCACAAGCATGCAAAAAATGAACCCCAAATTAATATAATATAAAAACCGACAAAACTTGTGTAATGACTTAATAGATTAGTAGTTGGTTTTGTATGGTTTGGTTTTAGATATGGATTCCATGGACCTGCCTCAATTTTCTCTAATTAGATCATACTAAGATAGTGCAGTTGTGTTGAGTCAAATATGTGATGGCTGGTACTGCTATGGTGTTGTGTCTCTATAGCTTTGCCAAAGTCAGCTGATAACACTTTGTATTACACTAAGTTCAGCAGCCATATCTCTCTGTCTACTTTCATTCTGTAGCCTAGCTATGGATAGTATTAATAATCATTGGTAAATTGTAATTAAACTCCTCTGCTATCAATGTTCAGTAACTTCACTTATGTGAACATTTGTGACAAGGTTTTATATTCAATTTGATCTTTGCTATGCAAATTTGAATCACCTGACAGTGGTGTGACTTTTGTGGATATACCACATTTGAAGAAAAAGAACTACATGCTGCACTTTAAGCAATAGAATTGTCACATGACTCAAGCTTTGGGTTAACAAAGAGTTTAAGAGTCTTATAACGTCTTCTAAAATGGCTGAGCCTTCCGTAAATGTTAGTATAAGAGGACAATATATCCAAATATTCCTATGTTGTTTTAAAATTTGAGCTTTGTGAGTTTTAATTATTTAATCATTTAACTAGTATAGAATGTACATATATAGAAGATCATGTGCTTAATGAAAATTGGTTTTTCAATCACTGAAGAAAGAGAGTTTTTGTAGTGTGTTTCCCATAAGAGAATAATGCTGTCATTGGAGAACACCAATTATTTCTTTAAAGAAATGCTGAAGTCCATGCAGTTTTAGCAGGTTTCTGTTTGTTTTTATTTCACTGCTGTAATTATTAATACAAAATTATCATATGTATATAAAAATAATCAAATATTCTCCTTTCATTACTTTGAAGACGTATGTCCTGAGTTTTTGAACTCTTTTGAAGTGAGTGTACAAAAAAAGGTAATGACATTAGAGCTTATGCATGCCACACAGCTTTCCATCTTGCACAATTATGATGCACATGAAGTTTCTGCTCTTTTTGACTAGAGAGCTGTGGTGTTATCTATATTGTATTTTTTGGAATTTGTCAGAAGTTTATTTAGTGGAAGTTATTGTGAAAAATCTTCAAAGATATGGAGTGAAGCAGAATCATAGTAATTTCCAAACCAAAATTGTGTAGATTTAAGAATGAAAAAATGGAGATTTAATAAAAACAAAATATAATTAATATGCCTAACTTTCATATGCAACACAATGTATTTATGAACTATTTTGTTTTTTTAATTATGATTTATACATAATTTCTGTTGAATATATATAAACAATTCTGAAAGTAAAATAGCAACCAGTATGTATATGATCTCCATGCTGATATAACATTTAACAAATTTGTGAACTTGATAGCTTTACATCAACAACGCTATCATGCAAATAATATGCAGATTATGATGTTGCATTATAGTTAATCTTATTCGGTAAAGTGAAAAGCTGACTGAAATGATTTATGAAAAAATAAAAATGTTTATTCACCTGAGTGATTAAGTATACCAATTTTACTGTTATTTATGTATATGTTAATCTTCTGATTTTACCATGTGTTAATTTTATGCCACTCTTGCTTTGCTATAGACATTTTTTTCTTCTCTTGGAAGGGCTCTAACAGGTGTATGTGTGAGAAGGCACAATCAAACAAAAAGTCAAGTAAGTAGTATTATCACATTTACTTTAACAATGGCTTTTCTCATATAATATTATGTGTATGTATCTTTTAAAATTTTTGGAATGGAAGTATCCATTGTTAAAATTTAACTTTTAACCTGTACATTTTACCAGCTGCTTGTGCCATTTTTAGTTGGCATTTTGACACTTTAGTTATGATATCACAAGAAAATGTGTCATTAAAATTTGGTTTCTTTTGCTAAGGTTTAAATATCTCAGAAATCTAGTTCTGATGCACTAGATTATGGAAAAACATCAACTGGAAGATTATTAACCAAGAGTTCATGAAGTTAATAACAGATCTGATTTTTAAAAAGACAAACTGGAAACACACAAAAATTACCGTAAGGACTCATGTATAGTGTGCATTCATGCATAATGTGCACTCCCATTTTCAGAGAAGAAAAGTGCCCAAAAAGCCTACACTTATGCATAATGCGCAGGGAATTTTCAAGGAAGTTGTTAGTGACACCATTAACGGTCACCAGAAATTCTCCACAAGGAACGGATGTCATTAAAGAAGGATAAATGTCGTTTTTGAACATACAATAACATTTTTAAAATGTATAAATAAAAACATTAATAATAAATCCATTTTTAACTTTTATTTTTCCATTAACCGGCATCTAGCCATTCTTAGCATCATATCATAATAACTAATGCTAATCATGGTGGAAGTCCATTCAACGAGACTGTCAATCAACATGTTCGGTTATCCGTTAACCAATCAAATTGCAACCTCAATTAAACAGAAAGATCTGTAAAATAAAAAAATTTGTAAAAATGTGTTAGCTTGTAACCCCATTACACCCAGGATGAAGAGAACATCATACACTGCGAAGAAGAAAATAGCGATCATCCAGTTTGCCGAATTACATGGTAACAGGAGTATGGAGTGCCCAAGTCCAATTCAGCACTTCACAGACCTGGGTGTATAGTTTTATGAAAAGGAAGGGACTTTCCATAAGACAACAGACTACCATTGCACAGAAGTTGCCAGCCGACCACGAGCAACAGCTAAGCAATTTCCAGCATTATGTGATTAACACCAGAAAAACACTGAACATTACACCAGAGAGGATCAGCAATGCGGACCAGGCACCATTAACATTCGATCTGCCCTATGATACTGCTGTGTCATTGAAAGGAGCATCAACTGTGCCAGTACATACAACCGGAAACGAGAAGAACCGTTTTACGGTTATGTTAACTAGCTTAGGAGATGGTACCAAGTTGAAACCGTATATCATGTTCAAAAGGAAAACTATGCCACAAGGGAAGTTTCTAAAGAGGGATGTTGTAAGAGTTCAGGAAAGGGGGTGGATGAAAAAGGAATTGACATTAGACTGGTTGAACACAGTGTGGGCCAGACGACCGATGCATTCAGGTGCCATTATGATCCTTCGATTAAACAGATCATGAAAAGGGACAAGACTAAGCTTGTGATTATCCTTGGGAGAATGACGTCCTTGCTCCAACCACTTGATATTGGTGTCAACTGACCCTACAAGACAGTGCTCAGGGCCCTCTGGAATGAGTGGACGGCAGGCGATAATCACAGCTCCTGGGGGTATGAAGAGGAAGCTGGATTTGGTGGAGATTGCCTGATGGATTAACACTGCTTGGACCAACCTAGACCCCGAGATCATTAGAAGGAGTTTTAAGAAATGTGGAATATCAAATGCACTGGATAGGACAGAAGATGATGCGCTATGGATGGACAATGATTCAAATAGTGAGACTTCACCACTAGTGATGAGGTTGAATTCAATGGATTTGACATGGATGAATGTTAGAACCTGCCAATGAATGCAGACTGACTGGAAACTTTTAATTAAAAATGTTGATTCTATTTTGTTTTTCAATGACCTATGTGGCCTGGGCCAGTGCAATAGATGAATACAAAGCACAAATTAATTCCAGACTAAAATAAAACTTGCAACTTTTCTGATCTGTATCTGTAAAAGAAGCTGTAGTTAGTTAAGACAAAATTGTGTAACTATATTGTCCTCTAATTCATCACCAAAAAGGATAGGCTGATGAATATCCACTTCGAGAGACAAGGTTATAGCGCACTTGGAGAATTCTCTCTAATGTACTGCTATCTTTTGCAAATACTTCAATGACAGCTGTTCGGAAAAATTTTAATAGTCTGTATATTGATATTAACTAGTGAACAGAAAACAAATATTTCAATAATTTTGATTATAAATTAATACTGAAAGAGTCAAGTTTTAATAAATAATTTTATACAGATGATTGATATTTTTCTTAGAATCTACATCTTTACTGAAAGAAAGGTAAAAACAAACTGTATAGGTCATGTGTGCATACCACACTATGTACAATACATAGTCGAATATCAAATAATACCTCAGTGTATAAGAACTTCTGGAAAATCAAGATGGCAGACCTATGGTGGCTACCGGCCACTTGCCAGGACATCTGCAGCTCATAGACTCAAAATTTCTTCCACTGAAAACCTACACTGATGTATAGTGCACACCCTGACGTTTTATTTATTTCTGGAAGGAAAAAAGTGCGCATTATACAAGTTTTTACGGTAATAAATATACTATAAATAAATAAATTTAATATTTACATACCAAAACTGAGTCTGGCAAATGGAAATGCTTTTCTGAAATACAGAATTTAAACTTCTAATTATAATGTGGTAGGAATTGCCTTCTTTTTTATCTTTAAAAATGTGCTGTTTTGAAAGAAAAGTTTTAAGTTTGACAGTATTTACTTTGGAATTGTTTGTAAAAAAAAGCATTACATTTTTAGGCTAGTTGCATTTTCCTAGTGAAGGGAAGCAATAACATTTAATTTACATAAGAATTTTTAAAGTCAACTAAGTTATCAAAATTCCAAGCAACCAGATCTCAAGAATTTGGTTATCTGGAGATTGTTGGAATGTAGTCAAGAAATAACAACTTGAAAATACATAGAACATTCAGCTCTTAGGAATTTTAATGATTCAAAATATATTTGTGATTAGTGCTGTAAATAACACAAACCAGAATGTGTACATCAAACATTTTTGTGAAATATTATCTTTAAGGACACTGATGAATCTAGGCTGCAGTGGGAGATGGACAAACCACTTAGTGAGAAACTGAAAATTCTGAGAGGAGAACAGATGGATTTAATTCCAAGCCAGCTCCTCAGAAAGGTACCTAACTGAAGTGAAGATTCTTATTATTGTTGCATGTAGGTATGTTTATTTGTTTAGTTTTGAGTAGTCAACTGTAATCTGACTATAATAGGAATGGCTCAACTCTAAAACTATACATGAATCACGAAACTCTAGTGGAAAGTTTCATTATATTAAAGTTTGGGTTGAATGCAGAACATGTCTTCATATGAAGTCTGCTTTTGAAAAAGGTCATCTTTCAACATCTTCCTTTTTTTCAGTATGTTGGTTATGCTCGAAAGTATGTCCATCCTCACATTGGTTTAGAAGCTGCAAAAGTTCTCCAGGTAGGTGAGAAACAAATTTACTAGTAAAGTAAAAGAGACAATCAGCATCTTATTTACCTGTTTGTGTGTTTAGATTTACATTGGTGTTTAGTGTGCAGTTTCTCTTTTTGTTTAAAAGATTATTTTGTAAACTATTTGCAAGCAAAGTAATGCATTTCAAAGCAACATTAGAGAGCCTGCTCACTTTGGTAGATTTTAAAAAAAATAATAATAGTATGGGCTTTTGATCACTAGCTTCCATTTAAAGTTCTATTTGCAATTTGTTCTTTTTTATTTTTTGTTCAGATGTTTAGATGATGAAAAACTGCAGGTTTGTTTGTATATGGTGAACATCTAACTGTACTTGTTGGGAAGGATTTCAAAGATCGGGTGGGCTTGTATAGATCCCCCATGATAGAGTAAAAAGAGATCCTCTTTAAAATACAAACCTAAACTAGGTGCACGTCTCTGTTATATGTTTGTGTGCATTTATTTATCCAGAATTTCTATTTGGATTTGAGACGTAGGCATCAAACGCAGGACAGCACCCCTATCACCACCAGACAGCTTGAGTCGCTGATCCGACTGACGGAAGCTCGTGCAAGATTGGAGCTGCGGGAAGAGGCCACTCAGACTGATGCTGAGGATGTCATTGAAATCATGAGATACAGGTATTCATCTGATTTGTCACAAATTGGCAATTTCCAGGAGAGAGGCGGGGGGGGGGGGGGTTCACTACCTGTTCTGGTTGACAAATCTACATATAGTTTGTCCAACTTTTGTTTTGATCTTAAAAAGGCAAAAGAAAAAATAGTAATCAAAAAAGGGGTTTCATTAGTATAAATACGGGGAAAAAACTTTGCAACATTTGTAAAACATTTTGTTACCTTAATATTCTTGTTTTGTTGTTGTTTTTTTCATTTTTACACGATTCTCTTTATTATAAAATCTGTTTGTTTTTTTTAGGAAATGTATATGTATATTACTTTGCCACGGTATTTTCTCAGGGGGCTTTAAAGTATTTGTAATCTATTTATTTTAAAGAATTAATTTATAATATAAAATTAACAACAAAAATATAGTAATAAATACTTCAAATTTTTAGAAAAATTACTTTGCTTAATTCTTGAATAAAAACATACTTTTAAATTTAAATTTATACTTTAAGATATTTATTTGAAATACGTACAATTGCTGAGCGTGTTTTCCAAATACTAAGAAAAATTATTTTTTGTGTATTTTTTTCCTTGACTATAGAAGTGAGAATACTGTCACGTGCAGGCAATCTGGTCTTGATGTAATGTTTTGATTCCAGCCTCATTTTAAATACCAGTTGTGTGTGGTAGGGTTCTTCAGTTTGCTCGATGCCAAACAGAAAAGGCCAAAGGTATAACCGGCCATTCTGTAGCTACACACGAGTTTTTTCTGGATTAAATAACCCGACATTTCTGCAGTAAGCTCAGATCTTGGAAAAATTCTATACAAAAACTAAACCCACCCACCTCTGAAATTAGTTCAGATTCTGGAAACATACATATATTGAAAACAACCCCAAACACTTCTGCAATAAGCTTAGATCGAGGAAATATTTCACATATAGATTAGAAAACCCCCCCCCTCCAGCAACTCCACAGTAAGCTCAGATTAAGGAAACATTCCATGCATGGATTAAAAACCTGGAAACTTTCTATACACGGAATGAGCTGTTGTGACTTAATTTGGCTTGCCTGCATTTTTTTTTCTCTTCAGTTACAAAGTATGCTCAGTACATTTATTTTCATTATTTTCCACAATTTTGTAATGACAAAACTGACATATATAGTAACAAATTAGCAACAAAGAAAAGTTCATAAATGGTCAACTTCAAATGGATTTCAGACCCAGTTAGTGAACTACTATATTGTGTGATGGATGCTTGTCAATTTATAGTTCATGGAGTAATGGCAGTATCTTTGCCATTACTAAATACAATACAGGAGCAATACTTTTGGATTCACCAGTGTAATAATTCATCAGATGTAGAGAAGGCCATTTTAATGAAATAAGTCTTTACTACAAAGGTTTATAAATACATTTTAAAAATTATGTGTGTGAATTTATATAGCAATTACAACAGTCACGAGGTACAGAAAGCAGCATTTTATTACACAAACACAAGAGTAGTCTTACTAGTCATGCATGAACAGCATATTTATTGTAATCACCTTTTTTTTTGTTGTGCACTTCAACCAACAGATTAAATTATTTACTACTATGCAGCAGAAGTCCATACCCTCTGTTCACTGAGATTTTGTAGTTAGTATGAAAAGACTTCAGCCTTAACATGTCCCTAAATAGGAGAATCACATGAATTTAAAATGGGGCTATAAGTGAGCAATACAATGCCACTTTGGTGCATTTCTGGAAATTTTGAGAGAAATGGCATGATCTGTGAAAGTCTTATGCAGAAATTCAATGATAATTCTACTATGGAGAGTTGCAACCTGCACGAACCATTGTGCTCATGCATCTGGCTTTATTCTACAAATGCAGTAATGTCGTTTTGAAGGATGGCAAGATAACAGACTGAATTCACTGTGCTATCAATGAAAATCTGAGTAATAAGACCATGGCTTGACAGAGTGCACCAAACCATAATTTTTTTTTTTAACCATAGAGCAGCATTTTATGAATGTAGGGATTCTCAGTATCCCCCAAATCAAACCACCTATCTATTCACTGAGCAAATAGCAACATTATCCTTGATCTGCCTTGTCAAAACATGCACTGAATAGTTTTCCTATGAGCTTGTCTTTCTTGATATATGATGTGATACATTGCTTCAACAATTTCTGCTCACTAACTTGCAACAAGAAAACTTGTGAACCCCATGTATGCACTAATAAATTGATTTTTTATATGTAAACCCACAATTATTACCCACAGTGTAGATTTTTCTTTCTCTGTACAGTTTGTTTTTTTTTTTTAAATTTTAAAAATTCTATTGTAGCATGAGAGAAACGTATTCTGACCAATTTGGCTTGTTGGATTTCCAAAGATCACAGCATGGCTCTGGCATGAGTGGACGATCAAAAGTTAGTTTGTATATTTTTTTATTTTCTTAGCAGTTGTATCCAAAGGTGAAAATTTATGTCCACTCTGATGATAATCTGGAAATAGTTTATATTGGCTTAATGTGCCCAGAACAAGAAACTTATCTAAAGTTCAGTGTTGCATATCTAGACAAAAGCTACCAAATTGAAACTTTGTTTCAGATTATAGCAGTCAGAACATGTCCGTATTTTTTTTACAAAGCCAAGGGCACGTTCAATTAATATTTTAAAATGAATGTTGATTATAATTCTTTGAATACTTTGTTAAATTTTATATGTCCAGAATGTCATTGTTTCATAATGTTTGACTGGACAAAATTTTGAATATTTATTACTAAATATGTGGTATACGAGTTACAGAACTTGTTTATTATCACATCTTTAATATAGATGCAAATCATGATATTAGATAAGTTTTAATATTAACAGAATTTGATCTTGACTTTTCCTGGATTGGCACTCATATGCTTATTGCTGTATAAAACTCCATCAATTTGCATATATATATATAATTTTTGTTTTTATTACAGGTATTATCACATGTATTTTAAGAGATAGCAAAACTAACCTATACACCACTAATTTTGATAGGCAAACCCAATTTATAGTTTTTCATAGACATTTCATCAACTAGTTTTTCTCAGTTAACAAATAATGACCATTCATCACAATAATTTTTCACAAAAACATTCTTTTAAAACTTTAATTGCATTAAAACCATTTGTAGACATTACCAACTCTGTCAGCTTCCACACCAGAAACAGCTGTTTCTAAAACACTTTCTGCAGTCTCAGCCTGCTGAACTTCAGCTACAATTCCCTGAATCATCTAGTGTAATGAACGTTATCACTGATGTCTAAAAATACCATAGATTCTGCAACTGAGAGAACTTCCATTATTGCGACTGATTCTTCAGAAGTCTGGTTGTCCTGGTTATTGGGCATGAGCCCATCTTGTCAGTTAGAAGTTTGTGAATAGCAGAAGGCAATTGTGGGTAGGTGTTGTCACATAGATGTACAACTGGCCCCTCCCTTGATGTAACAATAAGCAGGTCTCTTTGCAGCAGCTGGGGTAAGCATGGTAAAATGTGGGTTTATGATATGAAGCAAAGTCAATATAGATGTAATTAAAAGAATATACATAGTGATGTCAAGTGTTTTTTGAAAAATTTGGCATTAACAGTGTTGTGGTACATAAGGGATTGTACATGGATCTGACTATTTTACTAGATTTTTTTTATTTTCTGTATAATATGAAACCAATACTTTACTCTAGAGAGCAAAAAATAAAAAAAACAAAAGAGGTTTAAAAATGAATTTTACAGCAGAAATGCAATTGTGACTTTGAAAATTTCAACAGAACAGGTAAGTACTTGATTCCAGTATATTCCATGTTTTCTGACAAATATGGAAAAATTAAAGATTTTAAAATATGTTGTTTACAGAGGTTCTTTTTTTAAAGAAAAATATTAAGTAATACACATTTTTCTTTTTTTTTTTTTGTTATTCTTAATCAAACTGTATTAGTTTTATTAAAACACTGAATTGCTAGGTTTGAAGCTTAAATATAAGAAACACCAAGAAAGTTATATCTTTGAAAAAATATTTTTTTAGAATTTTGGCTTAATCCACAGATAAAAATGTCAGCATTCAGGGTCAGTATTAAAACTGAGGAATCCAATCCATCTTATTTTCTTCTACATGACTAATGTCAGGGATGCTGATCCAAGGTGTTGTCATAGCTACCAGAAATGATCAAACTCATTGGAACTTTTCAGCCATTTGCCAGTCATCTTTTCTCAGAACTCTCATTTTGCATTTAGTTTTGCCATTATTTTTCAAGAAAAATGGCCAAATAAAATAAAAATGCTAATCTACTTTCAAACCAGGAGACAAAATAATCCTTTTCTTTTATGTGTATATGCTTATTTATACATATTTTTAAAATCTTCTCATTCCAGCCTAAAAAGTTTATTTCAGCACTTCAGCGGATCTCTAATCAAACTTATAACAGCCTGTTTACCATATCACAGATGCGACAGATAGCCAGGGTAAGTCTGTAAATGTTGAATTTGTGATTTTATCCAACAATTTACTTAAGATGCTAATAATATTTACATTGTTGGTTGATTTATTGTATAGGTAGAAAACATTTTTAGATACACATGAAGAGTCTGAAGTGACATGAAATTATACTTAACGTATTATTTCAAGAGTAATGGCCATATGTTTAGAATGCTTGAACCCAATATTACATTTTTTTTTAAAAATTAGAATAAAAAGTATTCACGATCCTCAAATATGAGTTTTGTAAACAAGTAATACGTATTTTGTTTTGTTGTTGCTACTGTAGCAACACATTGAAATCTAGTGACATAACTCTCAAATCTCAAAAATACAGGACTGGTTATAGAATCTTCAGTTAAGTGTTTTGGCAGAAGGTTTTAGTTTGTTCAATATTGTGGACCAGCTTGGTTTGACAAACCTTCCATAACATAGTTTCTTTTCATTTTTCCTGTACCAGTCTCTTCTAATGTGTGCTTTCTTCAAACATTCTGGTTTCCTTCCATAGCTAAGAATAAAAGTTCTAGTGAGGACTTTCCATTTTCCGCAGAAGACAGAACTGGCAGGCCCAACAGAGTGTAGAAATGTGTCAATGCTTGTTAGCAGTAACAATGATACTATGCAACCTTATCAGGCATTTCTGCAATTGTAGACAATGATAATTGAAGAAAACAACCTAATAAGGCATGACACCAGCATTGCTTATGAAAATAAATTATAGAAAAAGGAAAGTTGAAGTAGATTATTTGTTTAAAGCATTTGCAATAACCAATGTGACATGTAATCAACCTCTTTAAAAGAAACGAATGATTCCAATTTTTTAAAAAAAATCTTAACAAGACTGCTTAATAATCATGAGGAGAACTGAAGTAACAAAATTGTATTACTATCACTAAGTTTTCAAAGTAAGAGAGTCCAAAGTATTCGAGGACGGTTTTTTTATTGGAAATATGTGCATGCAACTTTATAAATACCTGTCAACTACAGATGCTTAATATCTATTACCCCAGTTTGAAGGAGGAATATAAATTTACGGAAAAAGAAAGAGGTGATTTAATTGGAATAGGCTTAGTCACTTGACCTGGAAGTGTACACCTAGTTATTTGTTTGATTTTTTCACTTTAAGCAAGGGAATTGTTTTGTGATGAAAGCATGCTAATGTCAAGAAATAAAAAGATACTCATTTGTTTTGTTGATATTTGATTTTGATCGATAATCTTCTTATTAGAAATACCTCCTATGATTTTTTTAGAATTTTTAAAAACTTAGTTAATTATGTTAGTTTGCTGCTTTCGCTATTGTGCTACCCCATCAGAGTTCACAAAAATTTTAAAAAAAGAAAACATTTTTATTCAATACAAATTGTAAATGTCTCTGGTCTTGTCCAAATGTATCCATTACTTTTTGAATAGGTTTGTACTTGTTAGCTGCAACCTTTTCTCTATGAACATGCAAAGTCCAGACAGATGATCATCTTCCATTGTTAACCTCAGCCATGTTTTCATCCTTCTCATTGTGCTAAATGACCTTTCTGCTGTGCAGGTTGTTACTGGCAATGATAGAGCAAAAAACAATACCACCACCATACATTTTCACCATCAACTTTCTGTGTATGTGGGGGGGGGGGATTTCAGTTTCTCCCCTCCCCCTTGTGGACATCCATGAAGATGGTCAATAGAAATTCTAAATTAATGTAATCACTTTAAAATACTGTAATTAGGAACAGTATCTGTCAATCTAGGGCAGGTCTCTCTATCTGGTGGCCTGCAGGCCAACATCTGGCTGGTAAGAGAGAAACAAGTGGCTGGTGGACAATATGGTACTCTCTACAGCAGCTAGCAAGATGGGTTCAGCAATGAATGGACCAATAATTACTTGTTTATTTTACCAACACAAAGCCATTGGGTGGTTTACTTTGCATTGAATGTGTTTCAGTAGTTGAGGAATACAGTGTAAAAAGACATTTGAAATCAAGCGCACATCTTTTTGAACGACTTATCCAGACAGTTCAGCACCTAAAGGCTCAAAGGTAGGAATGCGAGAACACTACAGCAGCCCCATTATGTGTGGCATGGATACTAGCAAAGTAAAAGAAGCTGTTCACAGACTCTAAAACTATTAAAGGATGCATGCTGGCAGTTCTGGATGAAGTAGTCAGGGATGAAAAATAAAATTAAGTGTAGTTTCATCATTTCAAAAAATTCCACTTTCAGATAGCTCTACAATGCGTGGAGTTGAAGTTTTGATAACTGATCATTTTGACACCCTTATGGTCAGTCTGAAATAAGTTGGCTTTATGCCTTTTGCAGTAGATGAGTCTGCTGATAATACAGATGTAGCTCAACTGTGTATGTACGCGCAATTTTTTTTGCGTGTTTTTTTGCAAAGAAATGTTAAAGGTTTGAATAAAGTTTGTCTTCTAGTTACGGATGATGCTCCTTCAATGAAATGGTTTGATAGTGAGGCTGTCTGGTTTAGCACCATGGATGCAGGCCCTGCATTGCATTATCCATCAAATTGTTTTTGGGCAGCAAACTTTGTAATGAGCTGAAACATAACATCAACACAGTGATGGAAATCATAAACTGCATCATGACTCCAACATCGGCTCTTCCAGCAGTTGCTAGTTAACATTTCTGCAGAATCAGAATCTGTTTGTGCACAACGATGCTTGCTGGCTCAGTGAAGATAAAGTACTGAATCGCTTCCTTGATTTAAAGGATGAAATAATCATATTTCTAAATAATTCTTCTCATAAGGATGCAGAAAACTATTCAGAAGTGGTTCAGGATGATGAGTTTATGGCAAAAGTGTGTTTTCCGAGTGATATATTCAGACACTTAAATGCACTCAATATGGAACTACAGAGAAGGGATTAGACAATAAATGACTTTGTGGAGAAGGAAAGTGTAATTCTTTTGCGGTAAACTCAACTGTTATAACTATAACACTAGCAAGGGAACTGTTGCTGAATGGATCTCAGTTTAAAGAGACAATCATCCTGTTAGTATATGGAGAATAAAATGTTTTTTGTTTGTTTGTTTTGTACACATTAGTGCACTTTTCATTTATTTTCTCTGAAGTATATAAAAATCATTTTACATTTTGTATAGTCATACAGACATCAGATGTTCAATTTTAATTTATTGGTAGAATTTTGTTTGTTTTTCATTATTAATTTTTAAATATTAACTGGAAAATATTTGTATTTTCATGATATGATACATGACCACTGCCAACAAGCACTTACGGTACTATCATGTATAGTAATTTTATTTTAAAAAATACTCCGTGTAAACTGACCGTTTTGTTAAGGTACTTTTCATGTGGAGAAATTTGTTCAGTATATTAGCGTTACCATTATGTTGCTTAAGCGGGCAGAGTAAAATAGTTCTGCCCTGCGTACTCCTATCTTTTTTCCCAGTCTGGGCCTTTAAAAAAAAATAGCTGAAGAACCCTGGCCTAGAATTTTAACCAAGAAATTCCTTTGATCCATTTGAAAATTTTAAGAGGCAAATTGTTAAATGCAAAGTTATGAAATAGCTACAGTAAACCATAATTCTAGCATCTTGCACAAACCCTCTAAACAAAGTGACTATAAAAATAAAATTATTTTGACATGTATACAAAAAATAATTATTGGTAAATATCTGTTTAAACCATGGTGACAGTTTTCACAGAATTCTTTCTTTCTTTTTTTTGTAACACTGTTTTGAAATATCAGTCAGCATAGCTGATTTTTGTTGTTTTCTTAATCTGTATTGATGGAGATGATTTTAAATTATTGTTACAGGAAAACGAAAAGTTCAAAGCAATCTTTTTCTGTCTTAATTACTAATAATTTTGTAAACAACTGTTTTAATATTAATTAGCCATTTCTTTTTTTTTTTTCCCTTTCACTAAGGACATAGGGCTGCAAACATTGGATTTTGAGGGGTTCATCAGCTCACTGAACAACCAAGGCTTTCTCCTGAAAAGGGGGCCAAAAGTTTACCAGCTCCAGACCACAGACTATTAGATGTAGACCAGAAAAGGATGGGAAAAAGTGAGCAAACAGACTGAAATTACGTGTTTATTTGTTATTGTAAATCAGATTTGTATATATTTTTAATTTCTAGTTTCCTTTCAATAGAATTAAAATTCAAGTAGTAATTTGTTTCTTCTGTATTTTCTTTGTAAGAATGCATTGGTTTGGTAGCAGGCTGATATAATGTTTGAGATTCAGTCCATGCCTAGCAGCCAGTCGTGTCGCTTCTCTGCACCAGTCTTTCTCTAGGCCTGCTGCGGTCCTTGCAGGATAATAGTGCTTGGTGGCTTGAAAAACCAATTCTGTTTAATAAACATTTAAAAAAAAAAACGAAATACTAAAGCTCAAAATTGGGTTTCAACCAACTTATCAAAAAAAGAAAAAAAGTATTTTAAATTCTTGTGTCATATTTTAGGCATAAATGTGTCATCCCTTTTGACGTTACCACTTCCCATGTGAATGTTAAAGTATAGTTATCTTTGGTGAGCTGAAATTAATTCTGATAGAATAAAACCTGTTTCTTATTTCTGCAGAGTGATTTATGTTACTCTTAACACAATGCAGAAGTATATCCCTCTAAGTATTTTTATTACATACGAATTATATCAGAAATAGACCTCATTATGCACAATTTCATGAAAAAAAATACATCACTTTCAAAAAGTGATTGTGGTGATCTACAATAGGATGACTCATATTTGTTTGTTTGTAATTTATTTTGTGGAGTCCATCAATAATGCACCATGTTAGCCATTCCCATTGGGAATTTTTTCAATTCTGTAGCAGCATGTGAAAATTAATACAACCTTTAAAATGTTTACAAATTATCTATATTTCTAACAATAATGCATTTACTATTAGTGTAAAGTTATATTTACTTTTTGCAGGGCTGCTCTATCATTCTGCTTTTTCAACTTCAGTACAAATTTACTTTCACATTCTAGAATATCAAGCTATCTGAAATGTTGATTTATTAAATATAGTTTCTTAAACCTTTTCTCTAACTTTCCTAAAATGTTAATTTTTATTCCTGATGTGTACATTTATGCAGATTAGTGTAATGGTGGTGCATGCTGCATGTCCTTAATATTTTGAATGTGCCTATATAAATGATTAAACTCTAATTTTCCTGACTGCATTGAAATTCTTCCATGAATTCTATTTTCCCTTCCCAATCATCACTTTTGGTTCAACTGGCTTGTTCTGGTTAATTTGTGCTCTAAGCATGATAAAAGATATTATTAACAAATACTTCAAAGAGGTAATAAATTCTAACTTGCCCATAGAGCATGAATTTCTAAATTTAGCTTGCCCTGGGTTAGAGCAAAGATTCAGGATAGGTTTAAACCCTGGTTGTACACAATAAAGCTCTTCCCAATATCTACAGCCCCACCCATTAGTAAGAAGAGCAGGTCCTCAATTTTTTCTCTCTTATTCAGATCTATGATTTGAGGAAATACAACAACACTTAAATTCCATAAAAACAATATTTAAGAATTTATTCAAACAGATTAAAGCAGTAAGGTACAAAACAATCCTCATAGATATCAGAAATCACACTGCACTAGACATAGATCTCTTTTCAAGAATATTTCTTCAAATAAAACAACTGTTGGAAACACTGAGAAGCATCTTTATAGGAAGAAGAAATTAGAGAGAAGAAAAGGGATTTTTAGCCCGTTATTTTTTAAAATTCAGAATAGTTTTAGATTCTTTTTTACCTTGTATATAGAAAAAAAGACAACAATTTTAAAGAATTGTTCTCTTCATAGTCTTAAAATTTGGTTTATTATTTATTAAGGCTGATTAATATTTGATTTTTGTTGGTATTATTTCAAAATAAAAGTTCAGTTTTTAGTAATCCACATTCCTGGTATCAGAGAGGAGAGCTAAGGCAATGCAATGTCTATGTTAGTTATACTAGTGAGGGGAAAAAAAACAAAACAATTTAAAAAATAGTTTGGGCTCATGAAAGGACAAAATCTAAGAGAGAGAGAAAAAAACAAAAACATTTGTAGTAAAATATTGAGCAGAAAAATAGAAAAGTATTGTTATAGGTAGTTCCATATTGAGTGCATTTAAGTGTCTGAATACATCACTCAGAAAACGCACTTTTGAACAGTTTTCTGCATTCTTATGTTCACCAACTTAGATAAATATCCCTTTGTATATCAAATCTAGGGACAGACAGTCAAAAAGCCAGCTGAAATAATATTGTCTAGCCTTGTGATGTCATTTGAATGTCCACAGTACAATTAAAAGCTAAGAAATATCGTGTTTATAAAATAATATTTTTTTGCTCAACCCTTTAATATATGTAATTTATGGTTGCCAATTGTACTGCGTATATTTCTGTGGTATTCTCTTGCAAAATTTTATGCCTATGCCAGTTTACAGTTATTGGTAAAGTTAAAAAATAAAGTTTTCCTTTATTAAACCTAGTTACAGGTCATGAAATTTGAACCTGAATATTTAAACAAATATCTTTAGATTCTGTTTTAACTGTAGAATAATAGGATAATCATTGTAGGCTCCTACTAGCATGAAGTACATAAATATGCAGTTTTCAATTTTTTAAAGTGTTAATCACAAATATTTAGAAAACCAATTAAAATTTGTATTTGTATCGCAATATTAGTGTCTAATATTCTGATGTTCTTGATATCTATATGTGTGTTTTAAATATAAAGACTATGCTTTTATAAGAACCTTCGAACTTCCCCACACAATGTATTTAGTGGATACCAGCAGCGTTTTGAAATCATCATCTATCAATAACCAGCCTGAAGTTTATTGATTTTAAGCAAGCTTTCAAGCATAAAGTGTTTCTTTTCTTTTTTAACTCTCAATCAATAATAATCAATCAATCACGATAATTTTAAAAAAGGCTGTTAATTTACCCAGATCTGATAAAAGACAGCAGCAACGCTCCGCGGGGTTTCTTTAGACGTTGATTTCTGACTACCAGTTCGTGAACGCTGGATAAATTAGCTGGCAAAGAGATTTATTCCAGAAAGTGTTGTAACAAAGGAAATATATATATAAAAAAAAACCTAAGCTAGAATAGAATGATATTTATTTTTAAAGTTTCTAATAGCAAACAGCACAAATAAAAAAAAATGATATGCCAAACTTTCGATTCCCACACTGAGAGTAAGTGTACAACCAACATCACCAACTCACTGTCTGCAGTGCCAGAACCTGTTACAAGCTTAAAAACAGCACTTTTCACTTACAGGATCCAATGTGTTAACTTTATACTTTGAAGAAATACAAAATAAATAGGGGAAAACACACTGATTATTTATGAATTTGATTGCTTCTTAAATTAACTTTATTTTTCTTTACCAAAAATGTTACATCCTTAAAAACCAAACCCCCCACCACCTTTCAATCTTTTGAAACATTAACCCTTCTATATTTCTAAAACAAATCAAACATTACTTTGGAAGGTAAGGGGTTAACACAAAATTTAGAAATACTGATTATTCATCAATTTGATTGCTTTTAAAATTAACTTTATTTTTCTTTACCAAAAAAGTTACATCCTTAAAAACCAACCCCACCCACCTTTCAATCTTTTGAAACATTAACCCTTCTATATTTCTAAAACAAATCAACCATTACTTTGGAAGGTAAGGGGTTAACACAAAATTTAGAAATGTTGGAAATTTTGAATTGAAATTGCAGTAAAAAAAAACAAAAAAAAAACATTTTTATATAAAAGCTTTCAGTGTTATCCTGGAATATAATTTCCTTGAACAAATTTTACCCATAAATTCATGACACCAAAATACAGAATAATAATTGTAGTGGACTGCGGTAGTTAAAGCTGAATTCACTCTCCACAGCAAGAGTTACTGTCTGCCTGCACCCTCCCCCGAAAGTTGTTCGCCTCTGAAGTTGCGATTAATTAGAACACTGACCAACTAAACCTACCACTTACAGTAGACATTTCTATTTCTCATATGTGTATGTATATAGATTTTAGGAACTAGTCACCAAAAAAAAAAAACAGTATAATACAACATATAAAAATGTTCTCTACATAGATATCATCCAGATAAAAATTTTAAAAACCTTTTTTACAAATTTTTTGCTCGTATAAATAAATTAAACGTAATAACCGAAACAATTTCGATCCACATATATTGTACAGTAACAATTTTTTAAAAGGTCTCTTTTAACGGAAAAAAAACAACCAACGAACCATTTAGGAAGAAAACTGCTTCATGAATAACATGAAAACAAAATGTAAAAAATTAAACTATAAAATCTATTGAAATTTAAATAGTATATAACATTTGTACATGTTTACACACACACACACAGTTTTATACCAGACTTAACTTTACAGATAGACATATATATATATATATGTGTGTGTGTGTGAGAGAGTTGTTTAGTAGCTAGGATGTTATATTTTGTCTTGCACAATGAGCAGAAACAATAAGGATGCTCCATTTCAACCCAAATGATTTTGCTTGAACCCTGCATATTCCAGCTCCAGACCGACAGTATTCATCCTGCGTTGGACATCATTACAGACATTCTTTATTCAATATTTATTTTTGGTTTCTTTTATTTAACAACGGAGCAGCTTTCAGGCCCAGAAACCAAAAAGAACTTTTGTTATTCAAAAAGAGAAGAGACACTATCTACCGAGTAACATTTCTGCCTTAGATGGCAGGATAAAAAATCTTTATTAAACAATTGTTTGTTTGTTTTTTTTTTCAGTTTCAGATGCAGTTTTAAGAACGCTGCCATGATTTGCCGGAGATTTACAAATGATCCTTACTCCATTCTTTCTGTATTTGCACTAAAAAAGGGTAACTAACATGAAGTTCAAACCAGCAGATGTATGGAGTCTGAAACTACTTTCTATTTTCCAGAAATTAGGAAGAGGTTCCCACAATGCACCGATGTTAAACTGATACACCACTAAACTGCTGAAGTTGATGACTTCAATGTTTAGAGTTAAAACAGGAGAGGAGGGCTGCAGCCCAAGCTCAGTTCACAATGTGTGAACGTTTCTTTAATTATCAGCTTGTCAGACAGATTGCCTACACTCTGACTTTGTAGTTGCAGACTGAGACCTAAAAATACATTGCAGATGTTGACGGGACTCTCTAGTGAAGAGATCTGACCATATTTACAGTTTAAGCATCATCAGCATCATCATCACCTTGTATATTTCAATTCCAGTGAAATCAACTACTCTCCAGCACTAGGATCATGCTGCAATCCACACATTTTGAATGTTAAAATCAAATGTCAAAGCTAAAACAACCAGTCATAGACTAACAACTGCAGATATAAATTAAATATTTTCCATATTGATACTTCAGAGACAAGAACTCCAAATGAATGCCATACAGCTCACCATCTTGCACAACTATGACACATCTTAAACCACAGCTGTGATGTACATGAAGTTGTTTTGGTTTCTCTACAGGAGACCTATGCATCACCCAAACAAGTTTGTTAAGCACCAAAAGTTAAGATTTACTGAAATTTCTTTGAAATTAATATTATAAGTTAAGTTATTTAAAAAAATAATTGTACTCATTAACAGACCTGAGTTTTTATTTAGTTTGTGTGTTTATCCTTTAGTGTTTAGACTAATAATAATTACTGTAATTCTCTTCATGTTTATGCTTGAGGCTGATTCTGGCAGTATAGCTATTTGCCAATTTAAATTGACAAAAAAACTGGATATTTAAAATAACCATCATTAACTATTAGCTTTTCTTTGGTTCAACACTTTTTTTTTTCTTCACAAAGATAAATTTACCATTCCTGTTCTCATACATAGTATGTACACATTGAATATCCAACAAAACTGAAGTAAATTTAATTTTCATTGAAAATCTTATGGAAAAAAAATGGCAGTGAAGGCGCACATTGAAAAGAAAAGATAATTTAAAGCAAAAATCTAGTTATCAATCATAACAGATCTAAGAAAAAAGAGAAAAACAGACGTGCAAGAATATGTGTAATTGTTATATAGTATTAGTTGAGAGGCAGATGTAAACAAATGATGGTAAGACTGAAGTGTCTGATAAACAGATTGCATATTTTTCATTTTAGAATCAAAATATCATCTGGTTAGAAGAACCTTATCATCCATGCTGACCTGCAGACTTTTATGTTTTAGGTCTTTAACATTAGTGCAAGATTAATACAAAAACTGTAATAGCCTACAATGTATATTTGTAGATAATTTTTTTTTAAAATCATTCTTCACATAAATTCTGCGGTTTCATGTTAAATAATTTATAGATAACAGACTTTCAGCTTTTCTTCAAAAAATAAAGCTTTCTTCCAATCTTCTATTGTATTTACCACATATTCTCAACTTTAAAGTTCATTCTAAATCTATAATCATTTGAACATGGTGATTTTAAAAGAAAATGTAACAGATATTTGATATTTATAAAAAGAGCTTAGTTCAATAAGCTGTAATAACAAAAAATTCAGAGTATCATTTATCTTTGATGTTTTACACCTTTTAGGTTATCAATTCTGTTGCCAATCACCTGCAGCAGTTTGTACATTGGAAGTTTTTATTTCTTAAACACTGTACATTTTAATTTACATTCTTTGCTTTGGTGACTGAATAAATACTAGCATACTAGGTTTTACTATAGTAGTATATTTAAGAAAATCAACTTAATCTAAGACAGTAAACAACACTATCAAATTTATTTATTTCCCGGTGTTTCATAATTCATTTTAAAAAAAATTAAATTTGAGTACCTCATAATTTTAATAAATCCCTTTTCACCCCATCATGATGCATGAAGTACAGGGTACTAACTTTCAATGGCGTTTCTTGCCAATGCAATTACACTCTTATAACCCAGGCTTCAATTTTTTTTACATTTCAAATTTAGATTCTTTGTGTATATGTAAAGTAAATAAAAATTCCAGAAAATGGCATTATTGTATAAAGTGAATATGAAATTAGTAGGCAAATATCTTAAAATAGCTGCAAGAGCAGATTTAACTGTTGTTTCTTTTAAAATCTTCTAAGTAAGAAAAATTTTAATGTTACAAGGAGCCCGAAAAAATTACCTTCTTGTAAATATTTTATTCTCAATACAAATACCACGTGAAGGATTTAAATGATTGAAGTCATATGAATAATAATGATGTATCTCTAGCATAACAAATAAATTCTGCTTGTTTTTGTGACACTATCTTATCTTTTTTGCTTTTTAATTAAACCCTATCGTCAAATGCAATGAAATAATACATTTTTTTTCCATGTAAATATTAATCATAGTATTCCAATAAAGCGAGTACCATTATGTCTATAAAGGTAGGATCTGGTTTTAGCTCAATCCAAAGTCTTGGTTTTTTTTCATCTAAATTTTGCTGTTGTTTTAGAAACAGTTTGGTTCATTCCCTGTCTATATATTGTGTTAGCATTCTCAATGGACTCATGTAAAATAACTGCAAAAAAAAAAATTATTAAATGTATTCTATGCCCGTGATATTACAAGTATTAAATTTTAAAAAATCTTTATTAAAGGTTTTCTTCACTTTGTTGCCAATTACTTATACTTTTCACTTGTTTTAATGTCTTTTCCCACAAAACAAAAGACTGGAGAAGTTTTACAAATTGCTATATTTAGATTATTTTTCCTCTTTCAGAGTCATGTTTTTTAGAGAGATTCTCCTTAATTGAGCTACTGTTAAGGTCATGGGCTCTGACTGAATAGACCACTTACAACAAGTTTATGAGCCAGCTTCGCATGCAGATTACACGTGTGTGACACCTCAGCAGCTAACAAGATGTAATGGATCCAAAGGCAATAGCAATGCAGAGGATTAACTAAGGAGACGACACAGTTCAGAGAGAGCTTTGTTTATGCCTTCCTGTTTTGTTGCTTGAATCCCACAGAGAGACCATGCCCTCTCTGTGATGCTTGTGAGCTTGAGAAGTTCTTGAACAGTACTGAGAGGCATAGCATCTAAAAGAAAGAAATAACAATGGCAGGAATAAGTGATACGTCTTAGCTGGTGCAGCTGTTAAAGCTTATAGAGGTTAGGAAAAATATCTACCAACAACCAATAGATTGAATTAGAATAGCAATTCTGGCATTATTGCCCAAAAATCTTATCTTAGAATAAAAAATTTAGAATCAGTCTATCTGGAAATGCAACTTGAATAAAATTTCATTACTTAATATTTTCAGAAGTGTATAATGACATATGCCAGAACTAGTGAATGCACTCTTATTGCAGTGATCCTGAATGTAAAAGAGATGGTTCCAGCTTTCATCATATACTAGGACAGAAAAGCATGGCTAACATTTTTTAAAAAAATTGTCTTCAAAGTATAAATTGGCTACATTCTCCAACAGGATGTATATATTCACTCATTATCTCACTATCATCCTATAGATATCTAACTGAACAGTGAACTCCACATAATTCTAACATGTATATTACTACTACTTACAAATTGGTTTAAATTTTTAAATTACTAATCATAAATATATATATAATAATTAATTATATTTCTCACATCAATATTCTGGAGATTGCAATCTTTTATTTAGTTTAGAATAAGAAGTGATGCCAAAGCTCTCATATATTCCATAAAGCATAAGGAGTACTGCACAAAGAATGTCCCTTTTCATAGGATTTTACTGAAAATTTCACAAACCACCAAATTAATACTTTTGAATAAACTCGCCATTACCAGCTATCACCATGTCCACTCTTTTACAAAATAAGTGCTGGAATAAAGGCATGACACTTATCCAGTCTGTGTCATTCACAAAATCCAAGGTGGTGGTGTTTACTGAGATGCTGGGAATTAGCATTTTCTATGGTTTAATATTTTTCTCAATTCAAATGTCTCCAGTAAATTGAAGTTTTTTTTTTTTTTTTTTTCCTTAGCTTGAAGCTATTTGGTAATTTGCCATGGTCTGGAGGTGTCCTTTCAACAAGATTTAAAATCACAGGTTTTCTTTCCACCACCATTTTAGTTTTCTGATAGGTGTCAGTGTCATTAATCCATTTTTTTGTCAACTGGGTTCCACAGAGCAGTATTATACAAATATGATTCTTTTGTAGTTTTCTTGACAAGAGCTATGGTATCACCCAAACATGTTTTAACAAGAATCAAAAGGCTACAGTTCTTAAAGTTAATGATATGTATTATTGCAAGAAAATGCTTTTAGCTATAGAGTGAATTAAATAGTATTATTAGCCAGGCTGGAGTTTTTAATATCAACTGTTCCAAGAAGCCACCCACCTGTGGCCTTTTTGTCATGATGGAAAACACTTCATTACATTTTTCTATTGTAGAACGTTAATTTTCAGTTAAAAGATGTAAAAAATGTTATCAACATTAAGCACTGAGTGTTGTAATTATTTTGAATAGTACATCTCCCTGTTTTCAAAGTCTCAGTATGTTGCCTTGCCATTTTGTTTATCAGTGAACTATTCCTAGAAGAATCAATCACTAAAATGTTTTGCTATAGAAATGGAGATAAATAACAGAAGGGCAGGGAGTTTTAAAAACTTAGATAAGCCCCTTGCCAAAAAAGAAAATTTATCCATCCTATTTTCAAAAGTATTGACAATTTAAGTATCTGGACAAAGCATGTCAAGCAGATTATATTCCTATTTTTAGATATAAAATTGGCCGTATTTGTTGCTATATTTTTGTTTTATCTTTAACCTTGATTGTATGACCTCTAGTTACATGTTATTTACTAAAAGAATGTTCAAATTCTATTTTTCAAATTTTCCATGTCCCCTTTAGCCAAAACAGATAACCAAGAGAAATTCATGCCCTTCTAATATTCTTTAGATTCTAGACAAGTTTTCCCAACCTTTTATCCACCATGCACTCCTTTCACCAGAAATGACTCAATCATCCCCACCCACCCACACCAAACGAGAGATGGATATTTTGTTGAAAACTTTTATTAACACACTGATAAACTTTGCGTTTTGAGGATAACTGCTTAGAATTTAATTCAATGAGAGCCCTGTGCTTGATGACATCCGACTAGAAACGATATACGTGGTTCCAGTTTAGTCAGCTTCAGTCGTAGGTCACCCTGATCACAAATGTCCAACCTATTTTGCTTCTTGGTCAAAATGTCCACGATGGCTCTGAATCCACATTCTACTAAATAGGATGTTGGAAAAGGAAGCAACATCTTTCTTGCGGCTTTTGACATCTTTGGATAGTTCTCGGAAGCTTTTTCAGTCAACCATATCATTAGTTTCTTCGATTTATGAACGACTTTCATAGAGTCATTGTGCTGCATTTCTGCCAGTTCATCTCGGTAACACCTATCAATGTCATCAAGTTGACAGAGAAATGGTTGTGTCAACCAGTCCAGAAACTCCATTGCTTACAAATCTGCGAACCAGGCCTTGAATTCAGTGATCAGTGAGGCAGCATGGTCACATATTACTGTCAAACACGGTTGGATTGGACAGTGCAGCAAATGGCTGAAACTGGTTAAATCCTTCCTGCCAAGATCTCATCACAGCTCTAACTTGGACACAAAGACAAAAATCTTGCACTAGGACTCAATGATGGTCCTTTTGGCACCTTGAAGATTGCAGGTCAAAGTATTCAGTTTGTCAAAAATGTCAGTGAGATAGAGAGTCATAGCTATCGCATCTTCATCACGCAATGATTCAATAATTTCGAGATCCCCACAAAACTCAAAAATGGCATCATAAAAATCAACAAATCGCTCCAGGCATGGTCCTTTTGAAAGCCAGCATACTTGAGTGTGGGAAAAGCAACCTTACAAACTGTTCCTCTGCATCTTTGCAGAATGCTTTGAAAAGTCTTTCTGTTTTCGGGTTGGCTTTAATGTGGCTAATTACTTTGATGATCGGAATCATAATCACACTGAGCTCAGGGGAGAGACTTTTGGCGATGATACGCTTGTGATGTATGACGCAGTGCACGGAGATCAAAGCAGGGTTGTCTCTCTTCAGTAACTGGAGGAATCCATTCCTCTTCCCCATCATCAACGGTGCTCCATCGGCAGCACATGAGACTATGTTAGCAATGGGAATGTCATGGTCATTATAAAACTTCATGAACAGCTGGTATATGTCCTGTGCAGTTGTAGTTGTTTCAAATGACTGACAGAACAGCATCTCTTCACTGAAATCAGCTGCCTCTATGTATTGAACATAAGTGAGAAGAATACTCTGACTGTCCCTCACCGTTGACTCGTCCAACTGAACATTAAATGTTCTTTGTCGAAGTTTACAAATGAGTTGATCCACCACATCTGAGGCCATCTCATCAATTCTGCACTGGACAGTGTTATTGCTAAGAGGTATAATGACACAGAACCATCCAATATTTGCAGTACAGTTTTTGTGAACACACGCAGTGCAGGTATGATTAAATCCTTGCCAATTGTGTGAGCATCTCCACACTTAACTATGAAAAGTGACATTTCATAGCTAGCAACCAGTCCTATATTTTGCATTGATGTCTGTGACTTAAACATCGAGAGTATGGTCTTCTGAGCCTGCATCTTGATCATCTGATTGGCCTTTAGATCCCAGAAATATGACGGGTCTTCATCAATGTGCTCCATGTGTTTGGATTGCAAATGTACCTCCAGTTTTGCCGGTTTCATGGAATCATTGCATAAAGTCTGATCACAACGTAAACACAGCGGCAGTCTCTTGTCAGGTGGAAAGGCGATAAAGCCATACTTCAGATATTCAACTGAGTACTTACATACTTTCTTCTTAGCTGAGCTGGCCATAATATAGGTATACCACTCAGTTTGCTCGTGCGCATCCATACTGTTCCATGAAGTCCCTATCCAGCTTTTCTAGCCTCCACTCCCAGTGGTGTCAGCCAATGGAAGCACGGCCCAACCACACCAGTCCCACCGTGTAACGGTCCAAGATCCAGTTCCTGGCCTTTTGCTGCCAGGCCCATTGTCCAGAGTGGCGGGACGACTTCCGGCCTCTGGCCACCGTCGGCAGTATGTATTGTTTTGGTGGCAGAGCAACCTGATGCTGTCTGGGGCTGGCGATGCCGGGATAAGATGACCCAAAGGGACTACGACATAATCAGGCAACTGATGGCTACACCACCATGCCTGTGAGTGGGCTGACTTGCCATAGGCAAGAATTCATGGTCATCGCAATGCTGTTGCTGAGTACTATTTTCAGTGCATATTTGAATTTGAACAGCATTTTTGGTAGGCATGCATATCCGCCTTTACAGAAGCAGGCAGCACTCTCGCATTTGTAATAACAATAATAATAATAATAATAATAATAATAATAATAATAATAATAATACCTGATGTATACGAGATCAGGCCTGAAAGGGCCTCTTCAAGCAATATAAGCATTGCATTTTTATACCTTTGGCCCTCACTTCACCCTCAAAGAGAGGCACAAACCCATTAAATTTTGTTCACCCCCCCGCCAACAAGTGCTGTGGACCCCTTGGAATTTGCAATTCACCCCTAGGGGTCCACTTGGACCCCAGTTTGGAAACACTGTTCTAGATCTATGTTACATTTCCTCATAGGTGGTTCAAGCAAAGATTAAAAAAGAACTAGAACTTCTCATATTATTCTATAATTCACTATGCTTGAGACTCAAACCCTGTTCATAACTTTCTAAAGTCTAAGGCATATTCATTATATTCTCTGAATCTTTCTCCTCTTTTTTTCAACTGTAAATAATCAAATTCCAAGTGTCCACACTCGAGACAACTGCATTGTATAAAACAAGAATAAATTATTTGTCATGCCATCAACACGAACTCTAATTTGCATAGAATACTGTAAACGCCATAAAATATTGTGCTGTCTTCTACTATCATTTTATTTTTGCATTAAATTATTTTTTTCTTATCAGTTCTGCATAAAAAACTCCTTTAGCAGTAGTGAGAAAACCTCTTACCTGGAAGGTCCTGTTTGTTGGCTATCACGAGAAGTGGACAAGTCTTCAGGTCTTGCTCCTGGAGCAGATCATGCAGGTCAGACTTAGCGGACTCTATCTGGGGCTCATGTGTGCTGTCAACAACGAACACAATGGCTGCCAACAAAGTTAAAATATCCCAATTACAGCTGCACCAAAAAGTAGTAAGGTTTGTTCTAACTTCTAATACTGAATTTGGAAATAAAAAGATCTTATTAAAAATAACACAAATGGATGTTTTAAAAATTGCTAAGTAGAAAAAAATGGTAATTTTAAATCAATAAATTTAACTTTCTGCTTGGGTATTTAGTTGCATCTGTATTAATAAAGTTTGTAAATTATATATACATAGCATCTACTGTACTGTGACTTCAAAAATGGAAATACTTGGTTATCTCCCTTCCTAGTCATATCATCAGTGATTAGAATTTTTGTATAAGACAGCAGTGTTATTATTGAAATTAGATTGAGAATGTTCTGATTAAATTGCCTAACTGAATTAATGGGCCATTACTAATTGGATAGCTAAGGACAAAGAATGAAGCAGTAATTCAGATTGATCTCTCAGTTAGGGCCTGAAGGCTTTGTTTGAGCATCCGATCTTCAAAGTGAAAATAGTTCCAACACTCAGTAGACCACAAACTCAACAGAATGACAAGAATCAGTTGTTTGGTGGTAATCATGTATAATGAGCAATATCTGTAAGAAAGCAGGGGCTAGACAAGGGAGATATACTTTTCAATGAACTCGGATAAGCTAGAATTCTTCTTTAATATGCTTGCCCATAAAATATATAAATAGTTAAATTTTGAGGGCATTTAGAAGCTAAAGGATTAAATGAAAAAAGAAAACAGTCCTTTCTCCACACATGCAAATACATATATGAGCCCAACTTCTCTTTTAGAAAGGATCTCAATATATCAAAATATATGTTAATGAGGGGAAAAAAGGCTAATGGACAGTCTGAAGCAAGTATTTTTCTCAATGCAGAATTACATAAATCTCTTAAAGTTTCAAATGGTTGCATGGTTATCAAGTGAGAATGTGCCAGACCCTTATTTTAGATATCTAGAATTTTGCAGTTCAAATAAAGTTTTACTTTCCAATAAATGGCCATTTTCATTCTTGCAACTAAACAAAAAAGTCAACATTAATTGAAGCTTTTAGAATTCTTCGCCATCCAGTGCAAACATAATTCTTTGGTTTATGAGTTCCTATTTTACTCAATTTCAGTATACTGAATTATTAAAATTAAAAATGCACTTAACCATCTATCTACCTGCAATATCACACATTTTGTTGTACTTATTATTTACATACATGGGGTGGCAAAAAAAAGTAGTACCCTTGAAAATAATGGTTTTTGGTTACTTCTACCAGAAAATAATAAAATATATAAAACTGTGTTTTTTTAATATTCTTGACAAGATCGACACAGATTTTGTGCTAGATTTTTATTTGAAGTAGTTTTACGTGATTTTTGTCATGATTTTCTCACAATTATGGCTAAATTGTTATGTAAAATAAAATTCAAAATGAATCTGTTAATATTTTAATATTTTGTCAGTAATCCTTTGCTCTTTAATACTGCTTCACAATGATGTGTCATGCTTTCAACAAGGGTGTGTAAATATTCTTGACTGATAGATTGCCAACCGACCTTGAGCATCTCAGAGAGTTCATCTTCATTGTTAAGTTTGCAATTAACTATTAATTGATTTAGTTCAGCCCATAACTCATATTGGATTTTTTGGAAATCTGATGGGCACTAACACCCACATTCAACATGCTCCAAATTTCACAATTATGTCCATAATTCTCTTCATCCCTGTCCACATGCAGTTGCTTAGTTCCAATAATCATCCTTATGAATGAATGTAGTGAGAAAATCACAAAAAATTTATCTGAAACAGCCATCACATTCAAGATGCTTCGAGGGTATTCAAAACAATGATTATAGTTTGCCCGACTATTTTGTCAATAAAGCTTCGATTGTTCTTCTATCATTTATTTATATTTTAATTGGTTATAAAAATAAAACTCCCACTCTCAATTGAATATAACAATTCCCTCAGTTCCTTTAGTTTTCAAACTAGTTTTATATACTATATAAATAACAAACAACATTCAGCATATTGTAATACCAATAATGCCAGTAAATGTGGCTCAGTGGTGAGTGTGTTGGCTTCAGGACCTAAGGGTCCTGGGTTCAATTCCTGCTGCTGGCACATTGTTGTGACCCTTGAGCAAGGTCCTTCACTGGCATTGCTCCAGTTGCTGCTGGGGAGTGGCCTGTGTAGGCACTCAGACAAAGAAACCAAGGGCAGGGGATGCTCTATAACCATGACAGAGGTGAGTCACCTATGACAAGGAAAAGTCAGAAGAATAAACCACTGCTGAAGACGGATGCACTGGGCCCAAGTGCACATAACGATGGTGCAACGCATCCCACTCTCATGAAACAAGTGATCGAAGAAGTAATACCAATAATAATCTGTTATTTCATGTAATGATTAAGGCTAATTTAGTCTCAAATGATAAGAAACTCAAAACAGACTGTGTGCATATACAGTGTGGCCCCGTTATAATGCTTGTTGTTTCAGTAGAAATTAAAAAAAACAAATGAATTTTTAGTAAAGCTTTTTAATAAACAAAACAACAAATGAAAACATTCAAGAATATTAGCAATCATCATTTACAGTTTATTTCTTAAAAAAGTGACCGAGTGTTCCTTGCTTGAACGTAGCATGTCGCTGGCTGCAAGCGAAATCTAGAATGCTTCTGAGTTGATGGATTTTTATGTGGTCCACCTCCTGGGTCTCCAGCCAACAGAAGCTAGCCTCATGGTGTTCAGTGGCTTCAGACACTTTTGGGGGTGGGGTGGAGGTTCTTCATTATCAACTTCTTGTGGCTCAAGAACCAGTACACTTGCCTCCGCTGGTGCTATAGTTACGTTACAGACAATCTCGGCGTCTGCCAGATGCTCATATGTTGGGCATTCATTGTCAGCAGAGTGCCACTGGTGTAGCTCTTCTTTCTCTGCCTCATGCACATCTTCCTCTGTGAAGCCGTACAAATCTGGCTCATCATCATCATTTTCCATGGTGGATTGGCATGATGAAAAGGCTGGCCCCAGATCCTTCTCTCAGCATTTCTCTACACATGACAAGCTGACTGCCGCCCAGGCCTTCCCACCTAAGTGGCAAACTTCCCTCACATTCAGGCTTTCCAGATATGCTTCAAGCATTGTTGAGTTGACTACAATTCTATGAATTAATTCCCGCCTATAATTCTGCTGAACATGGAGATGATCCCCTGATCTAGGGGCTGGATCTTGGATGCAGTGTTCTTGGGGAGGTAAGAAACTCGGATCTTTCCATCACGGCTTACTAAGTTGTCAGCTGGCAGATGAGCAGGATAGTTGTCAAGCAAAAGAAGAGCTTTGGGTTCTAACTTTTGCTTATGCAAATGAGCATGGATGGTAGGGACAAAAGTTTTGTGAAACCAATCCTCAAAGATGACACTTGTCATACAAGCATTGCTGATGTGCGTGTACTCGAACGGTAACGACTTCATGTTGACATAGTGGAAACAGCAGGATGAGTGAGAGTTGCCAATCATGAGCAGTTTTAACTTATGTGTTCCAGTCTTGTCTACACAAAACAACAATGTCATGTGATCTTTGCGTTGTTTGAACCCCTCGTCGGTGGGCATCACCTTTGCTAGTCAGTGTACAGTCTGGGATCATCTTGTAGCAGAGGCCTGTTTTGTCACAGTTGTACACTTGTACTTCCATGTAGCCACCTTCTTCTAAAAGAGTTTTTAGTTCAGCTGGGTATTCGCTGGCGCAGCTGAGCGAATTTCTCCTGACACTAACACTGAGAAATCCCGTGACAGCATTTAAACCGGTCTAGCCATCCATTGCTAGCTACTAACTGTGAGGTTTCTCTATTGATCTGCTTGTCAAACTTCTCGGCTTGAGTTTTGAGAATAAGACCGGAAATTGGAAGGCCTTCTGAGCGAGCTTGAACAAGCCACTCGCACAGGGAGTCATCGACACTGACATCTTTGGCTGTCTTCAGGCATTTGGCTTTTAGTCCTGCTTCTTCCTCAACTTTGCAAAGCGATGTGCATAAGTTTTCTTCTCGAAATTTCCTGCCACGAAGTGTTGATTCCGGCATCCTGAGGTCTCGTGTAACTTGAGTTTGACTTTTAGTCTCGATCACGTCAAGTGCGTGAAGCTTATCTTTCACAGAAAAGTAATTTATTTTTCTAGTAGTTTGTTCCATTTTGATCTAAAAAAAAGAAGAGAGAGCAAAAAAAAAAAAAGGTCCAATGACTCATCGCGTTATATCCGAATTCGCGTAAAATCGGGGTTTCACTGTATACTAGCAGAGAGAGAAAGAGAGTGTGTGTGTGTGTGTGTGTGTGTGTGTGTGTGCACTCCTTTATAGGATTAAACTCTAAACTGGAGAGTACAGGTTATCGATCCTGGAAGCAGCCACTAATAATTTATAGTTGTAGGAGTAAATTGGAATGCCCCCCCCCCAAAAAACCACATGACTGACTGGTGAAGGAAACATTCTAAAGATGAACGCCAAACTAAACCATTCTAGAAATAGGACTGTTAGCTTTACTGCACTTTGAACTCCAAACCAGTGGCAATGACAAGGCCTCTGAAAGTGCGAAGGTGAAAATATATTTTTCTAATGTATGATCACATGAGATCTACTCGAAAAATAAAAATTAATCTCTAAGTAGAAATTTTTTTTTTTTACTCTATTGCCATCTCTAAGTTTGTCTAGGATTTTCTATTTTTTTTTTAATTCTAAGTTTATTTTTGGTAAATTAGTTCAGAAATTTTGTTTTAAGTTTTTTAAATATAATTCTTCTCTTTTATAAAAGAGAGAGATGAGAGTTTGGAGTAAAAATCAAATAGGTACTGCCTGCCTATAAAGAGAGTAAAGAAACAAAGCAAACAAGCATGCCAAACAAAAGGAATCAATTTATATGAGTAAAAGAACCAATTTAAAAATTACCGTCATACAGACTAATGTTTTTATTTTGTCTAATACAGTTAAGGAATTTACCAAAATTTTTTTTGCAAAGAGATGGTTTTTATACCTAGTACTAAGTTAAAATCCATTTCTTATGAACAGGTATATTTTTTAACAAGCTATCTTTATAGACAGGTACAACATCTTATGATGATAAGTATTCATCAAATCATTAAGCAAAAGAAACTGATTTCTAAAAAAATGGTCTCTGAAGACAGGCAGTTAGAAGCTGGTACTCATCCCATTCTTGCTGTTTATAAATACTAAAAATAGGTATTTTTTTTAAACAGACTGGTGGTCCCACATCGCTAAAGTTGATAGCTATTATCACTGCCCATAAAGCACTAAAGGAACAATGAAGGATTGTCTTTATAAAATGGCTTTGGTTCCTCGAGGCTTTGCAGCAAGTTTGTTATTCATGATAGCATGATATTCTTCTAAACAATAAAGAAAAAAACAAAATCTCTGTGAAATTTTGAACCCATCCAAAAATAACTTATTGATATGATAACTGCATCAATTTACATACTAGGTTGTGATTAATTCCAGTGCACTTTGTGAAGCTTGTCTTCTATAGAATAGCAAATGTCCTGCCCCTAAATTTCTATTGCCATCGTGTGTTTAGATATCACCATCAACTGATGTAAATGGGAAGAGACAGCATGAAGGTCAAAATAGACAGACTGGATGGATTTTTTTGGAATTAGCTCTATCTGATGCACCAGCTTTAATCTGTCATGCTTGTCTGGGATGCAAAAGCAACAGGGTTCTAGAAATTATTGATTTAAGTACATTTGTGCCATCTCATCTCCCTGTAGGTCAGTCAATACAAGCTACTAGACACTGGACTAGTGTTTGGATATTAGTAACAATAAATATTTTTCTGCTAAAGTTTTCTTTTAGGAAAGAAAAAGGATGGATAGATTAATGCTAACAAACTTCTGAAATTATGCCAATAAAGATCTTTAATAGTATCTTTGTTCAACTTCATGCATAAAAACTGACTTAATTTGAGCAAAAATGGCCAAAGCAGTTTATGCATAGTATGTGAAGAAAAACTACAAATTAAATTAAATATTGCAAAATAACTATAAAGTCAATAAAAATACCCCTTGAAATAGAAAATTTTAAAATAAAAAGTTATTTCTTTATGTAAAAATTACCTTGAGCTATTAAAAATGATCCAGAAATGTTCTGATACATGTGAAAAATTATAATTCTCTTCCTTCTGTTCAGATACACAGAAATGAATCCTTTGGATATTATAGTGTTTACTTTCTTTTTTATGTGAGACCAAAACAAAAATATTCTTCAGATGGTTGCAAAAAAGTTAATAAAAATTATTCTTCAAAAAAGGCTGCATGTGTCAAGCATTTACTTTAGTTAATTTGTATGCCTTCAAAAAAAGTTAATCTTAGAGATTTAATTGTTTCTAATAATAATAATTTTTGCCATAACTTTACATTATTATTATTATTATTATTATTGTTATTATGCCTTCAAATGCCACAACATGCAAACATGTATGTTAACCTTTGTCAAAACAAAAGGTAATAACACAACGTCTTGTGTAGAAGAAAAGGATCTTGGAATTATTATGACAGGTTCATTTAAAGCAATGTGATAGTGTAACAACTGAGACAGACAGAATTTTTTATGTGATTAACTTGGATTTAGATCTAATTAACCTACCTGGTTATAAGTCATTGTTTAGACCTGTTCTAAGGAAAGAGTACAAAAGTGCTTCACTAGAATGATCAAAAGTACAGATAATTACAGTTCTGAAATGTACTGTCTGAAATTAAGTGTTTCATCCTTTTTGAAGTAACTTTCTAGGAAAGGAGCAGATCAATGAAATCTCATCTTTTTAAATATATATACATACTTTGACTAATGGCACTTTTGTTACACAGGGGTCAATGACTAAAGCTTTACAAACAGCAAAGCAGAACAATATTAAAAATTTCTTTTTCACCCACAACATATAAATTTATTAAATGCTTTTCCTAAGTAAAATTATTTAGCTTGAAAGTTTAAATGATTTTAAGAATAAGCTAGACATTTTATTTTAAGAATTTGGACTCTGCATAGGTTAAGCTTCCTGCCCTGATGATGTGCACAACTTATTATTATTATTATTATTCTCTGGGGTGATGGATCAATCAATACATGGTGTTAGCCAAATGAACTGGTTATTTCAAAAATATTTTTTCTAAAGTATACGTTAAAGGAATACAGTTAATATATCAGACCTAATTTATTCAATAGCTGAAACCAATTTTTTTGGTCTATATATTGATTTCAGAGAAATTTCAGTAAGTCTAAATTTTCAGTATCTTTCAAACAAATGGTTGATACCAAAGCTCTCCTATCCAAAAAAAAAACACAAACATCATAGCTGTGCAAATACTATGCATTATTGTTGTGCATGATAGTGTCCTGTACTCCATTTCTATGACTTCCAATGTCCACTATTTTTACTCTCATTTCATAAGAGCTATAAAATGTGACTTCTGAAATATCAGTATGGAAATATTTAATTACTCCTTATATGCATCTGATTATTAATTTTAGCATCGGAACCAAATCATAAATAGCAGTAACATATTTTAGGACTCTGGGTTTCCAACATACCGTATATATACTATGGTCATTCAAATGAAACCCAGTCAGATACCATTGCGACAATGCTATTGCATCCAAGTTTTATTTGAATGTCCCTAGTATATGAATGAATAAATGAAAAGATTAAAATCCAATCTTTACAGCAGAAAACAAGCATATTCATGCCCAAAAAAGTCAGCCAGCTTAATATTTGCAATGTGTTAGAAATTTCTCTAATAATGATAAATTATTATTACTACTATTATTATTAGTAGTATTAGTAATAAAACTATTCAAGAACAGCTTGTTGTTTGATATTTTGTTACATAACTCACTGCAATATCTGTAAATTAGTACTTTTTGTCACAATAGAGTGAATGGTGTGTATATATATATATATATATATATATTTTTTTTTAGTATCTCTGGTTTGATACTGTAGACAGCTGGTACTGGAATTTGAACCTGGAATCTCCAGTTATACCTCAGTAAGAAAAAACAGGAACAACTCTCTTCGGTGACAGTGGTGCATAGTCAATCAAAAGCCACTGCAACATTAACCCTTCTAAAGCATGTAAGTAAAACCTGCTGATAGGGATAATGGGATCACTTCTTTTATGCTACTGTATAATCTTTTTCTCTTCTTTCCTTTATAGAGTTATTATAGTATCCTCAAATACCAAGATTATAAGCTGATAGTTTTTTTTTAAATTTTTCCCCCCTTCTAGCTACTTTTCTTGGAAAAAATGTTGCAACAGCAAAAACCATAGAATTCAAGTATTAATTATTCCAGCAAACATCACCAACCTTGTGTACCTTCAAAAAAATGACGACGCTTTGGGCGAAAGCGCTCACAGCCCGAAATGTCCCATACCATGAAAACATAGCCATCATCTGTAACAATCTTTTCCACATTAAATTCTGGAGTTGGATGAGTAGCAATGATCGAATCAAAACCCAACAGCCACGAATACAATATAAGCGTCTTTCCTGAAAGACAAGGAAGAAAAAAAGACAAAACAAAAGCCCCATAGAAATAATAAGTTATTTATAAATTCCTTCATACTAACATATCCTCCCAAAGCGTATTATCTGTAGATTTTCTGCATTTTTTGTTCATGTTTTTCTTAGTTTGAGAAGTGGCTATAGAAATATTAGAGATGGAAAAAAAAAAGAATACATATTTTACATTTTATACTCTATAGAAATTTGTTCCTTCTGACTGAATGTTTGTTTTCATCATAACTCTTCGTTGTTTCGCATTTATTTATCTTAAAAAACAAAATTAAATTTGGTTTTTAAAATGGATGTTTTTCTGCATATCAAAATACATTTTCTAAAAAAAAAACAAAATAACAATTGTTATATTTTCAAACTAATTAACCTGACCATTTTTTGATGTTTCATATAAATTTGTATTTAAAAAAAGAAAAAAAGAAAAAGAAATTAGTGAACCAAAGGGGAAAAATTGGTTAATCTGAGGATTCACTAGATTAAAATGCGTGTGAATTGCACTTGGTTAATTAAAAAAAACAAAAAAAACAATACTATTATCTAAATCTCCTGAGATAATTTTAAAATGCAGTCTAAAATTATGCCAATGCAGTGGTTTTGTCGGGTATTCCAATATCGGTGGCGATGATGCTGCTGCTGCTGTTTTCACACAGAGCAAGAGCTGTGCTTTCCCAAAACCAGAGCACCGAGCCCATCTGATGCAGGCGGTTCTCTCACTTACCAGGGACGTTCCCATCAAACCCGCCTGTACGCATGGGGTGCACTGCTAACAACAGTTTTGTTCTTGTATTTTCACCATTAATGCCATCCATGCCAGTGATGATACAACATCGGTAGCCGGACAAGAGTGACATCACTGTATATGTGTGTGTGTAGATGCTGGCTGTGTGCTAGATGCATAAGTACACCATTATCTGTAACTATTTCAAATCCCCCTCCCCCAGCTCAGTTCCAGCTAGGTCCCGTTTGTCACATATTTACCTACGCCTGCTATTCATCTGTCCGCTCGCTGCCCCGATGAGCACAGGGTCAGCACGTTAGGGAAAAGCGAAGCGATTCCACCAGTGGCCTTACCTGGCCTCACAGGTGTCGACACCGACCACCGCCACCACGGTACCGAATTGAAGACCCTTTCCTTTCAGGCGGAAGACGACGGGTTCACGGAACCTAGGACGGGAAGGGGAAACTCTCTAAAATGTTGTTTTAATTACACCTTGTGGAGGGGGGGGGTGGCTTTATGCACGCTACCCCCGTGTGTGAGTGGAGATTGCAAGGCAGCGCTAGTCGATAACAATCAGTAGGGAATGGGTTAGGGACCTAACTCTTATTTGTCAGCATGCTTCCCCCCCCCTCCTCCCAGCCGGCAGGGTTTAAGGAGAGGGCGCGAACGTGGAGGGAGAAGAGGAAGGGCCACCACCCCACCGCAGCCCCGTTCTTTACCTGAATTGCTGGGTCCCAGCATAGCCACTTTAGTCGGCTGACGGAGGACGCTCTCGCTGCTGATATTTCGGCAGCTTACACCCAAGCCCATTCTCCCGCGCTGTCCAATTCATTGGATCCGAACTTGAGTCCGAAGAAATCGCATGGGATCGCGAAACTCTTGCTGCCTCGGAATATGTTAAAAAATATTGACATCGGCTGCGGGGGTGAGGTCATAGGGCAGACATATTTGTGTACATCATGTTGCGTAGAGACCAAGGGACACAACTCTGTCAGCTTCTTTTTTGCCTTTTTTTTTCTTCTTTTTTTTTTTCTATTTTCTATTTTTTGAGAAAAGATCGTTTTTGTCTGTGTGTGTGTCAGGTGTCAGAGTTTTCTAAAAAGGATTTGCGAATTCTGCCCGTGGGCACCTTAAGCATCTTCCAGGGTGCCGGGTGATCACAACCCAGATGGAAGTACAGAAGAAAAGATGTTGAAACGAAACCTTTTTTTTTTTCATTTCATTTATTTACTCTGACTGTAGGAGTCACGAGGAAGCACCGGGTTTTAAACATTCGAATCTGGCTGGGGCTGGGGTTGGGGTGAGGGTGAGGTATCACGGTTTTTCCTTCAGTGCCGACCTCGCGATTGCTAACCTATGCCCGGATACGCCGCTGATAGGGGGCAGCAGCATCTGCCCAGAAACGCGCTTTCTGCCTCGTTCTGCTGTGTTGGATTACGCGAAATAGCAAACTAATTAAGCGTTCAAGTCAGCTCGGTACGAAACCGATTATTTATTGTTTAAAGTTTATGAGAAGTGAACCACAATATTACCCGTAGTTAGCGCAGTAACAGCATTAAATTAATCACGACATGTTAATTTACATCTGAGAAGTTTTGGTTTCACTATATTTTTAAAAAAAAAAAAAAAATACATAGAGTTACTTCCCTTCGTTAATGAAACTTTGGCATCATACAAAAATTTTTTTTCCAAACAACGGAAAATATAAATGCTTATTTTTTTTAAATATTTAATGTTATGCATACATGTATCTCAGTTTATTAAAGCATTTTTTCACGTATTTTCCTGATACGGTACTAAATCTGTTATTTGTATTAATTTTTATTAGATTTCCCATATTATAGATCAATGTTTTAAATTTGTAAATTAAAAAAAAAAAAGTGTAGTAGGTTTTTAGCATCATTTAAACAACCCCATCGGAACGTGTGCAGATCTACACACACAGCAAGCAGCGGAAATAAATCCCTTTGGCTTATAACTCCAAAAGCTTTGGGAAATCATAGCAAAACTTTTCAGATGGAATTGTTACATCAAAACTATTTTTATTTAAGAAACTGCCAGCTTTTTAGCCCCAAAACTGTCATATTTTATCTGTATTATTATTATTATTATTATTATTATTATTATTATTATTATTATTATTAGTCCATCGCTGTACAAAAGCGATTATTTTTCTCTCTCTCTCTCTTTAGGGCTGTTTTTTTTTTTTTTTAAAGTTCCGCTATTGTTTATAAATAATAACGCTCGTACTCGCGAGAAAACGTTGGTTATATTTTACTGGTAAAATAACTAACTAAATGAACCACAGCCACACTGCTTTAATCTAGTCTGTTAGGGTGCGTGCCAAGCACAGTGGAGATGGGGGGAAGTATTTCTTCTCACCGACTTCTATCCGCCCTAACCGGCTTTTCTGCCGCCATCTCTCCAACCTCACGGGCCGGGCTGACCGGCAGCTGATTAACCACCCACCCATCATCTGGTAAATGCTATTTAAAGGAGTTAACTTCATTTCCAATATACCGCCGCACTCTGACCCTCCACACACACACCCGAAAGCGAATCATGTGATTAGCACTGCGGCGCCATCTGGAGCATGCGAATAAGATTACTCAAAAAAGGTGAGTTCGCGCCAACGGGAGTTGCCGAATAACCCATTTTAGCTCTAAGCGATTGAATTTTGATCCAATGTTAAATTTTTTCTCCCCGTCGATAATTTAGATTTTACGTAAATATGCCCGGTTTTCTCCTTTTTTAAGAAAAGCAATTAGGTCGGCTCAGATTTACCAAGTGTCTCTCGTAACAACATGGCGGATGCAGACCAAGAAAATGGCATGATGGAAGTCGGCACGACGCATACTTTAGACACGCACACCGCAATTGTAGTTCAAGGACAGATACAAGAAACCGAATCCGAGGAGGTTACCGAAGATATCCTGCAACAGGCGCTCGAGGAAGCATCGAACAGTTTCGACGGCGGAACCGTGGAGTATGCGCAGTCGGACGCTATTTCAGCTGGCTCTGTTGTCGTCGGGCAGGAGATAGTAAACAGTGTCGCCACGTTGTCCGGTGTCGTCCAGCAGGCGGGCGATGGTGCCCAGCACAATTACGAAACGTCGAATTTTGAAGTGGTTGCCACGCTTGCAGACGGCGTTAACGTTGCGAGCACGCTGTCGTCGTCAGATATCGTCGGCGCGAACGAGGAAGGCACCATCATCGACCCAGGGCAAAATGAAGTGCTCACCACTTCGGGAGCTCAACCCGGGTTGACCGTCACCTTACTTCCTGCAAATAAAGAAAGCGGGGCTCCTCTGGGTTCCAGTCAGAATCCAATTCGCATAATACAGCAGGGAAATCAGTACACGCCTTTGCAAAACCTCACAGCCGATCAGTTGCAGCAAATAATGCAGGTGGTCCAGCAACAACAGTTAGCCAAGAGTACTCAGGCTGAGGGCTCTAGTATTTTATATAATCCGCAGACTAACACTAGAATTGTCTATAGGGTAATTTACCCTTCTGAACTTAACAAATCTGGTAATACAGTCCTCCATGCGCGCGTGGAAACTCAGTCACAAGGACAGCAGACTGTAATGTTCAATCAGATTCATAAAAGAGGTTATCGACGAAGGCACAAGGAAGAGGAGGAAAAATTGGATGGTCCTGAACTTTCAAGGGAAGAGAAAGAGGAGCGTAAAAAACACAGACCAAGAACTAGATCAGGTAGGGTGTCTAAGCCACCCAAACACATGGTAAAGGACTACAAACACATTCATGTTTTGGATTGGGATGAAGATTATGATGATTCAGATGGAGGTTATTCGGATTTTAAATATAGTGAAGATGAGGAGGCTGCAAGAGAACGAAATCGGGATGGACCTTATATACATCCAGGTAGGAAATTAATTTTAAAATTTGTCAGTCAGTGCAAACCTGACCAACTCTTTAGAATGTTTAAAACATGGTTATAACCTTTTATGTTGCTTGATGTCCTGAAATGTGTGGCATATGATATTTATTATAGAAAGAGTATTAGAATAAGGATATGAAAACAAAGAAAATCCATGTTTTCTATTCAATCCTATGTTGTTGTGGAAATTATAGATTGCTGGTAATGGATCTTTACAAATCCATAAAGTAGTAATAAAGTATTATAAGCATGGAAACAAGCCATTGTCACTCTGATTCTTTTTTTTAGGTTTCTAGATATGATCCTAATAATTACAGGCCATTAGGTATGATATCAGTTGCTGGTAAACTGATGAAAGTATAATAAAGAATGACCTTGTAACTTGCTTAAAAGTAATCAGCAAGACTTACATTCTTGAAAGTCTTGCCTGTCACCAACAATTTAGACAAATGCAACATTATAGGTATTTTTGATTTCATAAAGCATTTGATATGGCTCAGCATAGACATTTGGTAGAAAAATGTAAAAGCCTTAGTATGGTTAACTTTTTACTGTAGATTGAAAATTAATGATTTAAAAGATCACTTTTCAGAGATTCTGCATGTCATTAGTAAGATATTTTAGCAGTTTTTTGGTACCTATTATGTTTTTGATGTATATAGATATTATTAATAATGGAAACTTACAATATTATAAAGCTATAGAGTTTAATTTTTCAGAATTATACAAGGAATCATGCCCCGTGAATGCCATACCGGGACCCATTCACAACTAGTCAATTTCTCTTTTACTTAAAAAAATAATGGAAAATAGTTTGATGTGGTTTAAATTCTGATACTTATGTAAATGTGATAAATTTTAATTATACCTAGCTGGAAAAAAAAAAGTTTTTGTCCTTTAATCAAACTAACCATGTCTAATACCTATGCATTAAGAGTGCTTTATATTGTGGGGCTAGGTGTTTATTTAACTGAGACAATATGACAAGTGAATCTAGGACTTTTTCAGGGATGGGAGTTACTGTTTTTCTGAAATTGATGGTCTGTATTTTTTTTTATTGAGTATTGTAAACAGATGTACCATTTCTAAGTCTTTGCCGGGGTAATTTTTTATCTGTTTTTGGTCATTGTTCAAAATTATAAATACAGCACAAGGTTTGTTTAGTTGTAAACTGCAATGAATATGAAATAAATATAACCACATATGTATAGCAAGTTGTGATAGATAATTACACCATATAACTAGGCTTTTGTTCTGGTGTATATAGCTATTAAAGAAAGTAAATAATTAAACTGCACATGGGTGTTTTGTTACAGCGGCTGAAAAAGGTAGGGTTAAAATGTCTTAAGATTAAAAGCTAAATTTGCTGCTGTTATAAGATACCATTTTCCAAAGGGCATTATCTCATGCTATATCAAATAGCAACTTTGAAATGAGAAAAGTTTTGACTGCAGTAGCTAAGTTGGTTATCAGTCACTCTGCTACCAGATGATATAAACTATTGTGCGCCAACTGATTCTATTGACAAATGTAAAAGTTTAGCATAGATGTTTGTTTTTTTATGTAACAGAGTTCATAGAGATTTTATAGAGGCCATTGTGTGTGCAACTCTGAATGTCACAGAGTATTTCAGAGTTTGGTTCTTGGGTCCACTGTTTTTAATGTATTAGACAATATTGATACTAGAATATCTACAGTATTATAAAAGTTTTAGATGAAACTAAAATATATGATAGTATTAACATTAAGTGTATGCAGTATGATTTAAATCATTTAGTAGGTTGGTCAAACAAATGACAAATAAACTAAGAGCCCCACCATAATAATTTGGTTATCTGTTGTTACAGTATATTAGTATATTGTAGAAAATGGCAAATAAGCAGTAGAGTGGAATTCTTTGTTAACACTTAATTGGGCCACCTTTTACAACATGAAGAGCTTCTATACTCTTTTTGGCATTTAATTATTGGAATTTTGTAGCATGGTTTGATTTAAGTTTCCTGTTTGTGTGTTTTTTTTAAAAAATTCCATCATATCAGCAAGATGTGGATGGTTTGTTCTCATCTGACAATCCAATGTTCCCATTGGTGCTCAGTCAGATTCATATCACGGTTTGGTGTTAAGGCTTTCATTTTCTTCCCTGGGTACCCCAAGCCCTGATATGAATTTGATCACCTATAGGAACATTTGAATAGTCAGACGAGAGCAATTCATCCACATCTTGCCAATGTGATGGAATTAAAGGAATCTTATACAAATAGAGAACTTGGACTAAAACATGATACAAAATCCCAATAATTCAATGCCAAGAGATTTGGCATGTTGTGCCATTCTCCTGAAAAATATGGATGTCGAATCTCAGTATGCCTTGTTAATTCATTGGTAGGAGATATGTTTTTAAAATGGCAATGTACCTGGCTAAATTGAGATGCACTTTAATAAATGCAAATTCTGCCTTTCCACCTTGCCAGATTGTAGCCTATGCCATAACATTACTGCCTCCATGCTTGACCTTGGGCTGAAGAAACAGGTTGAAGATCTCCAAATCCAGGTGGATATGAATTGCTGAAACCTGGACTTTTCAGTCAAGAATACATGCTGCCATTGCTTAAGGCTTAGCAGACATGTCCTTTGAACTGAACTTTTGAAGTATTTTATTCCTATCGGACAGAAGATTTTTAAATATATATACTGCACATCCTCTGTAGGCAAGTCGGTGGAGATGATGTTGGACTGTTTTTTGGCTCATTTCAGTTGCATGGGTGATGTTGGCAAGAGAATCTTGATGGTGAGCATGGACATGGTGAGTAATAGCACATTCTTGTCCTGGTATCGAGATCTTTTGGCAGGCTGTTGATGATTCTGGCCACACTAAATAGCCTATAGCATGACCTCGGGTAAATGCAGAAATATTGCAGGTCCTGACTCTTCTTGACATAGTGATAGCGCACACTGGTTATCTTCTCACCTAATTCAATGTATTATCATACTCGAAATGTCTAAATTTCAGTCAGAAACATTATTTATAGAGGTGACCCAATTAATGTAGTAGAGCCTTATATAATGTTTTAAGTGCAATGTCATGGTCAGTCTTAGTCCAAAATTAAAGATTGCCCATTGGAACTGGATTTAGCTGCAATAACATTGGTACAAAAAAGATTATAGGACTTACAACAGATAGTGCATTAGAATTTGAGTTTTGTGTAGCAAAGTCAATAGGGTCTGGAGTGAGCAAAATTGTCCTTTAGATATTAAGACATTAATAATTTTAGTTTTTCTGTATAAATCATTAGATAGAATGTGATTCACAGCATTCATTTATTATTTATAAAAAACTTAAGATTTACTAAAGAAAAAAAAGATTAATAATGTGTGTAGCAATGGCATTGGCCTGTAGACTTTTTTGTGATGATGTAACCAAAATTTAAAATATTGTCTAGGATATAATGTATAATGACAGATTTTTAAAAAAAATACTTGTTGTGCGGCATATATCACTATAAGGTTCTCAGTGTAAAATAAATAAGAAATATTTGCAGTTAGATACTAGGAGATGATTACTTAGTAATCATATAGTAGCTGGTTGCTGGAAGGCTTTCTAAAAGAGAGTTGCAGTAAAGGGAATAAACAGTTCTACAGAATGGACTGAATATGCTTATTTGTAATGAATTGGTGGGGGGCTTCAGGTAAGTTTTTAAGCTTTTCCTATAAATACCATTTTTCAGGTAAATTTTTTGAAAAATGGACAGATATATTAGAAACTTTGGCAGTTGGAAAATTAATCTTATGTTAGGAAATGATGGCTGGCAGATGTTTGAGCTTTGTTGAGAAAAATCTTGCTAATATAAGTTTTGTTAATCCACCAAAACCTTTGTTTTCTTAAGGCACTGTCCAGCATTAAAAAACAATTTTGAAATAATACATCTTCTGGTCTACCTGCAGAGTTTCTCTTCATGTACATTGAATGAGTTATGGAAAAGTTAATCAATATGAAGATGGTAGTTAAAATGAAATTGCCTCTTTAAAAAAAGGAAAGTGAAAGTATAAAAATATCAAGAAAAGAATCAATAGTTTGAGTGGTAATAAGTGTGTAATGAAGATGATAATTACCTTCCTCTTTGAAAATTGAATTACTTATGTTATGTAATTGTATTTTCTTTTCATAAAAAATTTAACTTTTTGTAATGAGAATTTTCCCCTTTCGGGAGATAGTAAGCCTCCTTTTCAATGTGAAATTAGCAAGGGATATATCAAATTCCCTTCCATAATGACCTAATCTGGATTGGGAGAGGTGTCTGCATGCAGGGGAAACTCTAGTGGAGCTCTTCATGTTTAAATGTGGGAGGAAACTGGAGCTAACTGCACTAGATACCTGAAATAGAGCCATTCTTAAATGAATGCTGAAACACACATTGCATAATATAAAACCAAAAATAATCTATTAGGAACAGTGTGCATATTGGTTTTGGTTTTTGTTTACAAGATATTCAGTGGCAGTAATATTACTTAGTTATCAGACAACAGTGACTTATCTTTCATCGTTGCATTAAATTCTCCTGAATAAACTATTTGAAAGCTTGTCTGGCCCAAGAACAATATTTTAAAAGAGGTGCTTTACAGATTTGTCATTTTGTTTTGTTTGCCAGATATTTACAGGGTATTATTAATGACATAATCAGCAGTTGAGTAGAAGACTCAGATCTAATTTCAAACCCTAGTCAGTGTACTGTTTTTAATAGTTTGTGATCTAAGGAATATTTTTTCTAAAGGTTATATCATGAAATTAAAAAAACAAACTAGAATAAGCATTATCAAGAAAGGTTATTCTTGCTTTAAACAAATCAAACCAATCAGATTTGCCTTACCACTATAAAAGTTCTGTACTGTTAATTACAGCTATTTATAGACTAAGGATACAGATTATAATTATCTAAAGTAGATTAGGTTAGCATGCCCTTTTATCTGAGGGTTCTTGTAGAATCCATTAATTTTAGTCTAAATTCTGTATCATAATTTGGTCTTGATTTAGAACAATTTTCTTCCCTATGACTGACTTCATGATGTCTCATTTTTAGTTCCGTCTGATGATAGAAAGCTGAAATCTGTTTGCATCTTCTATTTGTTGATTCTATATATTGAACACCTGGTAAATAGAAATTGTAGAACTCTAATGGGACTTTGATTTGGTGATCTAATAATTGTAAATGGCTAAACATATAGGAAGTCTTGGATTAAATGTTAATAGGAATCTACACAATGGTATTGTTGCCAGTTTTCTTTTCTGATTGATTTTTATTATTTTCTGCTTGTAAAATAAATTTAAAAAATAATACTAATTTGTATACATATTTTGTTGATGATTTCTATTAATGACATGTAATATTTCAAACAGTGACATATAAACTTTCAATTTGGGTTTTTGAAATGTTGATCTTGTTCTGGAGAGGTAGGATAGTCTAGGTTGGATCTTTCTGCCTGCTACTTTTAGTCAAAATTGGTCAGGACCTCGAATCTTCATTCTCCATTCTCTCTCGCTGCAGACTTGCTCGATGTTTTCCTTGCTGCTCACTGGGTGAAATCCATCAGTAGATGACTTTCTCTTTCTGGACCCCATTGTTCTCAAAGAAGTCACTTAAGTATTATCTTTTAATTTTCTACATTTCTAATCAAAATAGTTAGCTTTAATGACTGATTTGATTAGGCCACATTTTTTTCAAAGTTTTAAAAAGTTGTAGGAAATCCTATATATTATTTTTTAGTTGATGCTTGTTTAAGTTAGTTTCAAACAACTTGTTAATACAAATTAGTTGCTGGATATCTTTTAAAAAAAACAAACAACTATGTTTTCTTCCTGGTTTTCTCTTCTGATTTTTACATTTGCTTTATTTTCAAATTTTCCTTCCCTCTTTAGCTATTTATTCAACTTATTAAATATTTTAGACTAACTTTATTATAAACAGTATCCAACTTCAAAGTAAAATGAGTGAAGATACAATTTTTTATTGTTTTTAATAGCTTCAAACATTCATCATCAGTACAAATTTTTAAATTATGTAAAATTGATGTAAAATATTATTAGCATTGATTATATTGTGAAATATCATGAAACAACAGTTTTTTTCAAAAACTCAAAAATATTTCTTGCAATTTTTGTTTTTATTCAAGGTGAAAAAAATGCATATTCTCCAAACACTTTCTTTCTGAAATACTCAAGAAGTAATATTATGTTGAAATTTTCAGTTACCTTCTATAATTAATTTTTTAAAAATTCAAAGTTATTTTTTTTCTTTCAATTTATCAAAAATTAAATTAGATACATTTAAAATCTTGAGAGACTTTATTTCTGGAATAGGATGGTGGTTGCTTTTATTACACATTGGTTATGATCTTGTAGTCAACAACTCTGAATAAAGTACAGATTTGCCTTACATAATTTATGTCTAATTAAGGTTTTGACCAACAAATCATCTTGAGTCACTTTTATGAATGTATAATTTATTAAATTAGAATAGCAGTTAATTTATGGTGACTATCTTTTAGATTAGCCAAAACTGAGGATATAAAACTGATGCTTACATTTGATTTCACCGATTCATTTTACATTTGAACATACTTTCCAAGATAATTTACTTTTATCATCTTTAAACTTGTTTTCTGCTTTAAGCAGTAAATTAGATATCAATGCTGTAAAATCTGATCCTGATTGTTCATATATTAGAAACATTTATATTTGTATTTTTTTAGAAAAGCTAAATGATTATTTGAAATATTTATGATAGTATTTTTATAGGAATGTTTAGTGAATGCCGGGGTGTTCCAGTAAGTCAAGATTGTTTCATCTTTCATGTACTGTACACAAGAAAAACATTCCAAATTAGCATTGTGTTTTAACATGCTGTCACTGTCACAACCTTATTACTGTTACAAACTTTATATCAATACTTTAAGGGGCCTGATGGCAGGAGAATTCAACTAGCTGTCACATTTGCAATATGCAGGTGGGCATTGTGCTACAGAAATACCACTTTTGATTGCAGACCACAGTGGTTTTTTTTTGATAGAGTTCAGCTGTTAACAATAGTGCTCTTCTCCAAAAGACACTAGACTGTGGGACTTACATGTTTAAAAATATTACATCTACCACTTGCTGATGGCTGCATGAAGGATGTCTCTTTTGTAGGTGCCTCTTGGAGCTCCCACTTCATTAATTGTTTCTTGTTCTCTAGTTCAGTGGTAAACAATCTGCATTGATACATTGTCAAAATTGGTGCATACCTGTGCATGGATGCTGCCTTTATTGCCCTGGTGAGTTTAAGATCAGTGTGGATTTCATTGTGGATTATCACATACAGCAACTGTTCTTCAATAGTTGAATGATGGTCATTCAAATATTAAGTCATTCAAGTGCTCTTTATGGATTGCACTTTCTCTTCACTCAGTCATGAATGTTTTTTAAATCAAGGATAGTTAAATATCTTACCTGAAAGCATAATACACAGCATGCAAGATTTTATTAATCTTAAAACACCTTATGCCACATTGAGCAGGATCTGTAATGTGCTAAAAATTTCACTAAAGACCTTTACTACTATTTAAAATTAACTTCATTTATGAATTTATGTTCAGATACATGGAACTGGTCTCTTATAAGCTATAAAATGTTGTTTCCTCTTTGCTGAAATCTGTTAACAAACAATTTCTAGTTTTAGTTTTTTTGTTTTCTGGAGTTGCGCAAAGCCATTATAATAAAATAAATGAATGCAAGCAAATTATCCACATCATTTAGCTTTCTTATTTTAAAGAAACTTAAAAGGTTAGTCAGCTGTAGGCAAATTGCATTTGGCTGACATTTTTTGCCTTTGAGTGGGAGCAAGTGAAACTAGTCTGAGAACTAACAGATCAGGTTAGAAATGACCAATGACATTTAGGCTAGAAACCACGAAGGGCTATTAGTGTGCTTGGCAGAAGGATTGGAAGTAATATGGTGGTCTCCGTGAAAAATAAATCTGGTGTCTCTTCTCAAACTTTGGTTCATACAGCACTTAGGAAGTGCTTATTGGAGAACAGATATGAACACTAGCAAAGTTTTGCTACCATATCATGAGTTTAGGTAGTCAAACTGAAAAGGGCTAGTATTTGCTAGTAATGCTGTCACTAACTTAACATCTTTTGTATATGATAAAGGTATGCATTTAAACTAGAGCCTTGATAGAAAGCCAAAGTATCACTTCAATTCCCATTTTAAAAGATTAAATCACAAATTAATACTTTAGGGATATTGCAGCAAATCTGTGATGGTTGGCTACCTTTGAGACAGAAAAATTGATATGGTCCAATGTTATTGTTATCTTATGCTCTGGTTTGACAAATCTTTTGTTTCATGTTAAAGTGTAAAATGTAATTACTTATAGATGTTGCAAAGTTTAGTGCATAGTTTGTCAATGTTACAGTGGTACAATATTTCTATGAAATCATGAGGATTTTTCAGTCTTGGTCCTTTTGTGTTATAGTCTCATAACAAGTGCATGTTTTCACCAGACAACCAGTAGAGATACAATATTGTTTATTCAAAACCTTAATACTTATGAAGCAAAGGTGAAATAAGAATTGAAACATCAGTACATGTTACCATCTCAGAGTATGTGTCATGGGTATGTCAAAAATGTAAATGTCTCTGGGTAACTAAAATGTCATGAATAGCAACAATGCCACTGGAACCAATCCACAGTTGACTCGGGCTAATAATTGAAACCACTCCAGTAGTTATTTTGTCAGCATATTCTAGAACATGAACTGAACTCTTTCATTTACATGTGGTGGATTAGGGAGTTTCTGTATGATACATTCCTGGCTAGAAGTGGTCTGTATCTTGCTTATTCAAAACAAAGTAGGTGCTTCTCTTTTCTTTTCTTCCTTTTTTAAAAAGGAACTTTACCTAAGGACACTTACAATGTAATTGGACTGCATGTGATCCTTTACTTGCAGAAATGTAATCCACAGTTACATAATCTTCTACCCATAGCTCTTGGTATTCTGCATCTTGTTGGCTAGTGGAGTTTGCATCACTTTCTATAATTCTTTGGGGCAGGGTCTCTGAGAGGAATTTCATCAGTGGGTACAAATTTCTTTCGGGGCCCCCTTCCTTCTCCATTAGTCATCCTGTTTTAATCCACTACAGTTTTATGCCATGAGTGAGCTGTATAGCCTGTAAGGCCAAAAGGGGTATGGAAGATGAGAGATGGGTGGAATAGAGTGCTCTGTTGATTTTCTGCATTTGAGGCCTTATGCTCCTATACTCCCTCCATGATAACATAAATAAATATAAATAAAATAAAAGGATCAGGGAGAAGAAAGCACATTTGTTTTTGAACATCTTTGTTTATGCTACAATACAGATAAGGAGAAAGAATTCACATTGAAACATCCTTTTATATTGCAATGCAGATCAGATCATCAGAAGACATAATTATTAGTAAAAAGTCAAAAAGGTAGATAGGCTTAGTATTTACTTTAAAAAAGAGCTTTCCTGGCCCTTTTTTTTTTTGTGAAAAATTTTGAATCACAGTGTGAAAATTAATTGTTCTGGCAATGCTTGATTCAATACTTAGCCTGGCCAAATCCACAAGACATTCCTGAGACATTTTAGATCCTAAATAATTCTTAATCAGCTTGAGTTTGCTAAATGACCTCTCTGCAGAAGCTACTGTTGCTGGAATATGTTAATAGTATCCTTTTAAGCTAGCACAAACATTTGGAAACAGTCTGTACTCTGTTAATAAGTTCAACAGATCTATTGGCTTTAACTGTGCATTTACAAAATTTGCTTCATGTTCTGCGGATAAATGTTGCATTTCTTTTCCAACCAGGCCCCCTTTTGGACCCTGGGCCTGGGTATGATGCCTCCTGCACCCCCCTCTCATAGGCCCTGCTTATGGGTACACTAAGTTGGTGCGATGTTATTCTTTTTTTTTGTTTTGAATGATTGGAAAATAGTTCCAGTGGATAATTTCTTTTCTTTCAGTGCACCATTAGATTATGCTACCACTTTATAAAGAATCAACTTTGGTAACACACTCCAGATCAGGGTATAAATTTTTGCTGAGGTTATATCGCTGGCATAAGTGCTCGAGTCATGTTTGTTCTTGATAGATTGTGCATCTTAGTAACTATGGTAATTCTATTTTCTGAAGTAAAAGTGATATTTTCCATCTGCAGACTTTTCCATGCACAGTCTCTTGAAAAATCTACTATTTCTTGTGTGCAAATTTTGACATCACACAGAAGTTACCCTTGTTCTGGTATTAAGTTGTAAGTGAATCAATAAGTTTCCTGATGCTTTGTTCTACTGGTGATAAGAAGACTTCTCATACTTGTCCAAAATGTTTGTACAGATAAATTCCCAGAATGGATACAAATTGAAATGGTATAATAATAGGCAATATTTTCTTGTCTGATGTAACTCTGCATTTTTCCACCTGGAGGTAAGTCAGAAATTGAGTGTGAATGTGGCAAAGTTGTGCCATTAATGCAAATAATAATTTCTCCAGCTTTACAATCTGAAGTACAGCATGAATCTGCATTTTGCATGAAAATATGATAGGGCTTCAGTGTATTTTTGCCACTCTACATAGGCTATCATGGATTTCTCCATTTTAAACTCTGAGTTGAGGCAAGTCATATGCAAACATTTTACCAAATCTGTAGACTTTGTTTTGATGACACGTTTTGGGAAAAGGCGCACAAATATTTAATAGTGGCAATCCATTTCTGTTTTTGCTTGGAATTTCTGATGAAAGATAAACAAATAGACAAGCTGGTATTGCTTGATAGGTATACCAACAAATTATCTCTTTATCTGGATGGACTCTTGAAACATCATCCTAGTACAGAAATTTCTGTATTTCTTCATGAAGTCTTGGAGCTCTTTGTCCAGTGTCAGCCATTTTGCTTAAGAAATTAATCCTCAAGTTGTGGTGGATTCTTGCATCAACATCTCTAGCCAGGTTTGCCAGCCTTGAATTTTTAAAAACTATTTTGACCTAGGGATCATATTAGCATATAGTATGCTGTCTGAGATCTCTTTTTACTGGATGGCATTGGATCAGGTGTAGGACAATCCATATTTTCCAACTGCCTGATCATTCAGATGCACCATCAACTTATCAATTCTTTCTTCCTCCTCATTGTGTTTATTTTTTTAAATACGTTCCAGCATTGTTGTAAAAACCTTTCTTGATGTTCTTTCTCTGTTCGTGCTATGTTCTTTTAACCTAATTTTCTCTCTGAACTTTTGACATGTCAGCACCCCTTTTTCTTTTGTCTTTCCTTGGCCAAAGGGTGTTCATGCTTTTAGCTCTTCTGATCTGTCCCTTAATTTCCTCATTCTCTATTTGGAGCCCATCTTGATGTGGAAAGATCATAAATGAATCACATGGCACCAAAAACCAACTTCTTGTCACATGACATAAAGAGTTCATTCTCAGGGCCCTTTCCATGCAAATTGTAATTAGGTCAACACAGAATGGCAGCTCTGTGGCCCTTTCTTTAAGAAGACTACTGGTACCAGTACCAGATTAATTGGAGCTCTTTGATTTGTTAAAATTACCAAAATATTGGTGACATGAGTGAGACACCGTTATTTGGAAGCTTACAACCTTTAAACAAATTCCTTTATGACTTATCTAACCCTGAATGGTTATTAGGACTGCAAAAACTTTGTCCATTAACTTCCTGATACAAGATTGTCACAGGTTGGTCACCATTTGTGCCATTTTTAACTTTACTGCAGAAAAATTGGATTATAAAACAAGGAGCCTGTTTTGCTGAGATTAGAGTTAGTGACTAATATATTAGAGATTATTTTGCATCAACATAGAGCAAAAGTCAAGACTTCAGTTCTTGCTACAACACTTTATAGTAGTCATCACAATTAGGACAATATTTGTCAAAATCTAGCAGTTATAGGATGGGGCAATGATTGGCATGAAGCTGGAAACCAACAATCAGAAAAGGGAATGGATGTTGTCTATTACATATACCCTGCGGAATGGGATTATCCTTTTTTTAGATTTTCACAATTCATGTTGTTTTTTTCCTGATAGGTAAAGAGAGAGAAATCCATTATGAAAGTTTACACATTATACAAGTTCTACCTAGAAAAGAATTGTATGGAAAACCAAATCTGTATTTTGTAGCAATGTTGTCTAAAATGTTACATGAGGATGATACAGATTTATCCCAGTTCATCATAGACAGAATCTAAATTATGAATTGGAATTTGCCCAGTTTTGTATTTTGAAATACATGAGACTGTTTTCCTCTTGCTTGGATGAACAATCAGATTTATACTTTATCATCATTACTTTTAACCATACAAAGTGGCTGTATGTTTGTTTTTTTTTTAAATATTTCCAGGTATTTTTTAAAATAACTTAATAAATCTATAGCATTTGTTTACTTATGTTATTAGCAGACTGGTCAATTGTACAATGGCTTCTTTTGGTTAACAGTTCACCATCCCTTGTGTGTGTGTGGTCATGTGATTGCCAAGTTAAAATGTTTCTGTTAACAAATACTGACCACTTCTGGAATGTTGAAGATAGATCATTTGTGGGTTCAGCAAGCTATGTTTTTTAAAAAATTAAACATGTTTACCAAGCTTCATTTTATTTAGAAGAGAAATTTGCTTTAGTCAGGCTGTCCTCAAATTTCCAGAAATTGGATTTCTATCAAAGCGAGATTCTATCTTTATAAATCACAATTTGTCTGGTAACTGAGCTTTTCCAGTTGAAAAAAATTTTTTTAAAGGCAAGTTTATAAGCAGCAAATATTTTATAACAGAATACCTGAGGTACTACATTTTTAGAGGAATATTACACTTGATTATTGTTCTTCTGGTTGTATGCATTTTTTTTATAGTCCTAATACAATATTGATTCATCATGAGGCTAGTTTATCCTTTGATCAGTTTTGCTGTGGAAGTTTCTATCTCAGCACCAGCATATTAGCAAGCTAAGGATTCTATTGTCTGGGCCAATCTTTCTAGCCGTTTCTCTTCCATGAGATACCTTGGTTGTAAGTAAACTGGCATTTTGAATATTAATATTATATGCACCCTCCTCTTCAGAAATATGGGAGACGAGTTTTTAGATCTTTATAATACAGTTACTTCATTCTGCAAACTCATCAATAAAACATCGGACTGTAGGCTGGATAATTGCTTACTATCAACTGATTGACTATCATTTTCACTCCTCTATTTCAGACATCTTGAAAATGTTTAAGAAAAGGGAAAATAACATGGACTTTTTCACAAACTTGAGAGAGAGTCTGCATGTGTCTGCTGTTAATTTAAATGATCCTTATAAACTGCTTAGGTGTCATATTCTATATTATTTAAAAAAATCCGTTCAATGTTTAACAACTGGGCATTATTGCACTGAATGCTAAAGTCAGCAGCTTGGATTGACTTGGCTTTGTAGGTTCTATTACTTCTCCAGCTGGCTGCCATATTTAAAGATGGAGATTTCCAGGAGGTTTTTCTGTACACGTGGTAGTAGTTCTTTGGATAACTCTTGATCGGCATGCACCTGGACCACTGGTCAAGAGTCCTCAGTTGTACCTGGTAACTCGCTTGGTTGCCAAGGCTACTAGTCTACCTCTTCCCTTCAATCTCACTGCCCAGTGATGGTTTTCACAAACAAAAAAATCTTGATAATAAACACAAAAATGTTTATCTACCTTTACTGCAGAGTGAGTGAGATGGATTTCAGAGGAGCAGAAAATGAAAATACCCAATGTTCTCTAGATTTTGTACATATATATGTACAATGCATTTTTTCCTTCAGCATTATTGCTATATAAAATAGATGAGTGAAATGTTAATAAGACGAAAGGACAGCCTTTGTAGGTTTATTCTACATTATCAGTAGCATAATCCTGGCCAGTAAATCATAGTTCAGGAATACAAAGATGTTTAATTAATAAAGGTAGATTATTGTTTAAGGGATATAAATTTCTTTGGCACATTTATGGACTTCTTGTAAATATTGCAAATTTCCTTTTGTCTTTTTCCCTATACACAAGTTTGAAGTGGTTCATAGCCCTTTCAATGTATGTGAATTTTACACTGGGTTGGTGAGGGTATGAAAGTCTGCAAAGTTTAGAAAAACAGGATCACTAACTGAAATAGTGGCTTTTTTCAAATTGTGGTTGTGGAGAAGCTGACAATGAGGTTTAATGAGGTAATATCATACTTAAAAACAAACAAACTGTATTAAACATAAAAGGAAAAGTTATTTGAATCTCTAAATATTTTTTTAAATTTCAAAATGTTGCCAATTTGTAAAAATTCTGAATTAGCACTTATCAACTTAAAAGCAAAAATTATTATGCCAGTCTATCTGTGTATTCTTTATCAGTTATATAGTCATTTATTTAATTTTTATTTTCAAACCTGTACACCAGATCAGTTTGTTCATTACCAGATGTATAGTAGCAATATCTTCAATAAAAGAAATTAACAAATATTGTGTTGTCCCCATTTTTATACTTTGGAATCATACTTTCAACCAAAAAGACAAGTACATTGATTATTCTTTTATTTATTTATTTATTTATTTTCATACTTAACTAGGCAGTCTCAAGAATGTAAATGTGGATAAACTGTTGTCGGCATATTAGTGAAATGCTAAAGGTTCCAGCAAAGCCTGCCTTCTTACAATCCATGTTGACTGGCATGTGCTTGATATCCAAACTATCAGAACGCTGATATTGAAAAGGTGGCACCAGATTGATTATACAGTAGTTTTACATAATTACGCTATGTATATATTTGGATTTGTTTTTAATTTCTCACTAGTGTTTTAAGAAAACTTCATGTTTGGGAATCTGTAAAAAAAAATTTTGCCTGGATATTTGCCACCACTCTGTTTGTTAAAATATATACATCCAGGTAATAACTCAGATTTAAAGCATACAAATACTGAAACCGATTTTTTTTTTCTGTTCAGACTAACCAGCTAATTTTGGTAGCACTTTTAAAATATATACGAGGTCTGTCCAAAAAGAAACTGAACTTTTTAAAAAAACAAATTTATTGCTTTACTTACAATTTAATCAGACTTGTCTCCTTCAAAATAGTTCTCTCCACTGTCGATACACTTCTCCCAACGTTTTTTTCCAGTTTTGAAATGCGTCCTAGAACGCGTTTTCAGGGATAGTGTGCAGTTCTTGTAGAGAATTTTCTTCAATCTCTTCTATCATCTGAAATTGGTGACCTTTCAGGGTGGATTCCAACTTTGGGAACAAAAAAAAAGTCCGCAGGGGCCAAATCTGGAGAGTAGGGCGGCTGGGGGACGAGAGTCATCTCATGTTTTGCCAAAAAGTCACGGATAAGGAGTGATGCGTGAGCAGGTGCATTGTCGTGATGCAGCATCCAGGTTTTGTTTTTACATGCCTCAGGACATCCAAGTAAAACTCTTTATTGATCATCTGACCAGGTGGAACAAACTCATGATGAACGACGCTCTTCCAATCAAAAGAGACAGTCAACATCACCTTCACATTTGAGCGACTCTGGGGTGCTTTTTTTGGTTGCTGTGACGATGATCCAACCCACTGCACTGACTGCCTTTTTATTTCAACATTGTAGCCTATTCAGAAAGCTTTCATCAGCATTCGAATGATCAAAGAGCTCCTGACTGACTGGGTTCTCTTTTTGTTCATCTGTCAGCAAACACAGCACAAATTTTGTGGCTACACGATGCATGTTCAATTTTTCTTTTAAAATCATGTGGCATGGACTTTTACAGATGCCTGCTTCTTCGGAAACCTCACAAACAGTCAGGCGACGATTTCCACGGATCACAGCATGCACTTTCTCAATGTGATCGTCGTCCGTTGTCGTGGAGGGTCGTCCAGATTTGGGATTTTCTTCAGTGGATGTTCTTCCCGATTCGAAACACTGGTACCACTCGTGACATTGTGTACGGCTCAAACAATCCTCCCCATAGGTCTGTGGCAACATTAGAAAAGTCTCTGTAAAAGTTTTTCACAATTTGAAACAGAATTTCACACAAACATGTTGCTCTTCAAGATCCTTCATTGTTCAACTTGCGGCAAATCGTCAAGTGCACTAAACATACATTCACTCTAACGTGTGTAGATCGATGACTAACTGATGTGGTGTGATGTGGCTATTATTAGACTGAAGGTCAAGGTCATCGATACACAGCACTGCAGTCGCGAGCAAGCTGCGCTGGCTGGTTGGTGTGCTGATTTAAAAGTTCGGTTTCATTTTGGACAGACCTCATATACGATAAACAAAATGATTTGGAAGGATGCTTTATCCATTTAATACGTATTAAAATTTTGAATTAGATTAATAGTATTTAAATAATTTAGAGTATTCTTTCTCTTTATTACTGTATAATTAATAGAGCAAATGACTATTTAAATAACTGAAGTAGAACAGAAAATTATTTTTCATAATTTAGTTTAAGAGCAAGTGAGTTTTAAAAACAATAGAAGTTTAGCTTTGTAAGAAGTTACATCATCAAAATACAATTTCAGAATGATTTTGATGGTTGAATCAAATAACAGTAGTAGTTAAAAATATGAAGAATATAACTGAATAATAAAAGTGAGAATTAAACTGATGTAACAAGTGGTGGATAGCTGAGTGCATAGCAGAGGGCCTGATATAATTTCTGGTTGTTAGAGACCGACTTGGTTAGTTTAACCTCCCACAGTATGACTTGTTAATCTCTCTGTCAGTCCATTGATGTGGATTTCCTTTAGGACTTCTGGTTAGTTCCCACAGAGTTTTCTGGTGTGGGGACTTTTCATTTCTAGCTGAAAACATGCTAGCAGTAGCCATGGCACTGTGCACCTTCATCAAATACACCCACAGTTGTAGACAGTAATGTTTTCAGAAGAAGAAATTAATAGAAAAAGTTAAAAATTATTTTTCCAAAGTTTCCAAGATTATTAATAATAGAAAAGTTTCTCTTTAATTTTAAATTCCGATTATTACAACTAGTAATCAAGATGGGAGGGGGGGTAATTGTTTGAAAGACGAAATTGAGAACTAGAACTATTGTGGATTCATTCCAGTTGTGCGTGTAATTCATCATTGAACAAACAGGAAACATTTGTTGGCACATTTAAGTAACACTTTGGATATTTGTTATAATGCATTTTTTCAAATAACATTGTTTGATGTTGGCATGTGTATGCATATATGCTTCCAAGAAGTTATTCTTAACTTTCTTGTATACAGGTCATATAGAATGTAACACAGTTTAGTCCAAAACATTTAACCCCCCCCCCCTCTTTGAAAAACCAACAAGAGCCATGTTCACACTAGTTCGTTAAATAATAAAAATTGTTGTTGTCTCCTGTGTCTCAGGTGGGCAATTGGTTTGATCATTTTATTTTGACAATGCAGTGTTCTTTCCTGATACATTGAGCATGTATCGAACAATCTCGTTATTTGTTGTTGTTTTTTTTTTTAAATCGACACTTAAGAAAACTTTTCTCGTCAGTTTTTTTTTTTTTTTTTTTTATTCCTGGCAAAATATTTTGTCCGATTTAATTATTCAAATGCTTTGTAATAAATGGATTCAGATATAATGAGTTTTTTTTTTTTTTTAAATTTTTTTAGTTGTATTGGTCTTTCTGTGTTTCTCAGATCTGTTAATGTTCTGTGTGCTAAAACTGACCTTTTTCATTTCAGCATATTTGTCTATATCTCTTTGTTGTTTGTTCCTTAGGTAGATATGCTTTGCTTTATTCAGGCCTGGGTTCTTCAAAACCAAAAAATTTTAAATGTGAAACGTGTAACAAAGCCTACATAGGGAGGGCTGGACTTGGAAGGCATTTCCGGTTGAATCCTGACCACGGTCAGCTGCCTGACGAGGATCTTGAATTATTGAATCAGTCAGGTAATTCTCTTTTAAAAAAATTACCATTAAATTTTGTAGGTTTTGGAGTGGTGATCCACATCAATTAACAAACATGCATTTAGAAAATCTGATGATTATTTTTTGTTTGTTTGTTTTACCTATTGCTGAACCGCCATTTTAATAGTAGAAGTAGGCAATGTCACATTCAAAACAAGTGATCTGTTTTGTTTTTCCTTTGTTTTGTCTTTATAAAAATTTATTTTTATCTACACTGTCTAATCTATCTGGATGGGTTTCAGTTGAATGCCCTTAACTGTTTCACTGCTAAGTTTTCTCATTGTATAGCATATAAAAGTATTAGTTTTATACATCAAAGTGGCCATTTTACAATGAGTTCAGCAGTCCACAATGCTGGGCCTAGTGCAGTTTTCAATGATGTTCTCCTGACCATAACATGTGGCCTGCCACAGCAGTTCATTTAAAATGTTAAATGTTCATGCATTCTCAATGGTTCATAGGAATGACTCGTGAAGCTCCCATTTTCTTTTTAAATATAAACTAAACTTGCCATGGTTTTTTTCCTCCTTGGAGCATATCTTTCATCCAACAATTATAGGCAATGTGATGACAAAGGAGACTAAAATTTGTTTGTCATGTATGATTGAGCATCATCGGGTTGGATAAAGCCGGTGTTTTATTTCTCATATGGAAACCAATCCCATCATTGTTCACGAGTAGCTCCTGTTAATTTTTAAAACATCTTTTACTTAGATGGATAATGTCATTTTTCTTATTGCACATGTTCTTTTCTGAATGTGTTAGAACATTATACAAATTATAAGGGGTCATCTATTAATCTGTGTATGTAGAGATTGACTTAATTAGTATACCAAAAGTTATATATTCAAAACAATGTTGTCATTAATGAATATGACACACACAATCCTGAATCTAGCTGGACATCTTTTTTATATAACAAATTTAACATCAGCTCATTTTGTCTAAAGATGTAGTAGTTAAATGTTTGGAGTGTGTACTGTGGCTGATCCTCATTGTACGACTGCAGATTCACTCATGTTTTGTTGTTTTTAGACAAAAAGATATATATATATATATATATGAGAGTGCATCTTAAAGTGTCTTTTTTCAAGATTTTACCAACAGACTTTCCATTCCAGAAGTTCAGTGTAACCTCTGCAGACCTTCTGATAAAGACTTTCTCCATGTTCCTAATAATGATTTGAATTTCCAGACTTGTTCTGTGGTTACTAGTGTGTGAAAGTTTACCTTATGTACCAATTCCTTTCTTATAATCTGTGAATTTTTATCCAACTGAACACTACTATACCAGATTTACAGTCAGTCATCTAGTCAACATAGTAAAATTTGTGAAAATTTTCTAAGGAAACAAGTTTTTGTACAAAATAGGAGTTAAGCAACAGTTATCCAAACATAAACCAGATGAACATCATCTTCATACTAAAGGTTTGACCAATAAAACAGCTTGTGGATGTTGCGGAAATATTTAGATATTTGTATTTTGTAATAACCCTCATGATCTATACAGCGCTTAGCTTTGAAACAGTTTATACGGAGAGAATGTGGAGGGTGGGAGTGTGCTACCCAGCAGAATGATTGCCTCATGGTAGATTGAAAGCTGAAGTTGGCTGGGAGAGACAAGGACTTGTGATTTCTTTGTAACAGCAAGAAATAAATCACCAGATCTTGCTTGGACAGATATGTCAGGATTGATTTTTAATAACTATTAGTAGATTTGATATGAGGTTGAAGTTTTTTTTAAAGTGCCTCATGTTTTACCCTACTAAGAAAATTGTGGCGGTCTGAATGTGTTGTACTTTGGTGAGTGTAAGGGAAAGAGAGTTGCTCCAGTTTAAATGGGAGTACCTGTAGAAGGTTGGGCAGGTGAACCTTTTGGTGAGGGAAAAAGGCTAGCACTAACAGGCTAAGTATTGTGTGGAAGAAGAAACACATACCTTTGCTAAAAGGCAAGTGGGAAAAATGTAAAAGTTGACTGTCACGGCTTTGCTTTTCATTAACTTTGTTCACCTTGTGTCTTTCTCCCTCGGGTGTTGTTTCAGTGGATTGCTGAATACTTTTTATTATGTCAAATTTTACAGTGGATTGGGACTCAATAGTTTTTCTTGGTCATTTTATTATTTTAAATTCACTATGTATTTGATGATCATCAGTGCAAAGAGAAGTGCTAAATGACTATTTCTCACCCATTTGAACAACTGAAATACTACTTCAAAAAGTCTTGCGTTCCTTCTGAGGAGAAAAGCTACAAAATTTTACAGAAGGATTGAGTTGAAGACTCAAATTGTGGATGGAGAATAAAGCAACTGGAAAAGTCTGTTTGCAATTCTGTGTTGATTGTTTGCACCTACATAAGTTCCAACGTTAGAATTTCTCTTAATGGAAAGTTTTGGTGGATGATAGTTAATATTCAGTTGACTGTGGGGTTGGTTTCACCGGCAGAACTTTAATCACTGTTATTGTAGAATTACTTCAGCTTTCTTTTCACGTTGCATCCAGCAATTTCAGTTAGGGGCGACGTGCATCTTGTGTTTGATGCACAAGCGTAGTCTGAAACCTTATCTGTTCCTAAAGTAAACGAATCTTTCCTTTCCTCCATTTATTTTTTAATTTATCTATTTAAGAGATGGAAGGAACCAACGGCTTGAACAGCAGCGGGAATTTTTCTGAAGATAGTAACACCCAAGATTCGCTAATAGGACAGACAACACCTGTTGTAAGTCGGACTGCAAATCATTTTCAAAGGACGGGTTTCAGAGGGCGCTATGCTCATTTGCACGAATCACCTGTAAAAAGAAAAGCAAGGTTACGAGAAGTAAGCAAACTATTTTGTTGATGAAATCAGTTGCTTTTCACCACACAGGCAGATAGATGCTTTGTGTGAGTAAAAAAAAATAGTTTTTATTTTAAAGGCATGTCCTGACTAACTCTAACATCAATAACATTTAAACCTTTTGAACTATAGATGGGGAACATAAAATGTTTTTTTTTAGAAATTTTTCTAAAACTAATGATATTTTGAAAATTTTTGAAGCAATATCTTCCTAATTATTTTAGTTGGGAAAGGGTTATATTTAAATTATTAGTTTTTTTTTTTTTAATATTCAGGTTGGAGCATACAGCAAGAGATGGGCAAAATTAGTTTTCTGATTCATTCCGTAAACATTCCTTTTAAGAATGAATTTGCCATTGAATTGTTTGTTAGATAATGGAGTTTATTCTTGCCATAATCAATACCTTAGGATGTTTCAGTTTCTCTCTCATGCTTTTTAATAAATGCTTTTAAGTTTGAACAGGTACGATGTAGATTCGAATGAAACCTGGCCAGGTGTCATTACAACCATGCTATTGAACAACGCTAGTGGATTTATTAGATTAGTATTAAATATTTTGAAATGACAATGGTAGTTGCTGTTGTCTCGCTCATGGTTGTATTATGAACGTTAGACAACATTTAATTGAAACTGTGTTTGAAAACACAGATTGGTGTAAACAGGAAAGTCATGGTTTCAGTCTCTATTTGGAACTTGTGCTTGATACTCTTAGTATTGTGAGAGATGGCATCATGCAATACTACTGTGTATCCTACTCGAAACAATCTTTGGACAGTTTTTGTTTGATTTATTAGCGTAAAAGGATCCCATATCATACCCTGATGTTGGCATTAGCATGGAAGATAAAAGTACCTAAAAAGAGAGAAAACTTTAAAAAAAAAAATGATTTTATTTATGGTTTACTAGAAAATGAAGAAGAAAAATCTATGTACACCTGCAGATCTTACGTAGCACATTAAATCTCTTTGGGTTGCAATAATTAAAATTAGAGTATTTTACCTTAAAAAAAAAATTTAAAAAAAAATTCTTTTGTTATGTATGCTTCTGCCATAGATTATCTTAAATGAATAATTTTAAAGCAGAAACTTATGTGCAGAAAGAAACTGATTATATTAATTTATCTTAACTTAGCTTCTGGTATTTAAGACTTTATTTTTGGATTATGATATTTTGCACATAAAAGAGTAATTGTGTTATGATGTAATTTTTGTATGTTCAGTTTGATAGTTTCTCTCAAAAGCTGGTACAAAATTTCTTTCCTGCTGGCAAGTATTTCTACAGCAGCATTTTACTAACAATTGTGTTGACACCCATGTTAAACGGATAACATTACCGTTATTATTAGTATTATTATATGCTACTTTTTATATTATAAAAATAAAAATAAAACTGATGGGATGGTAGAGTATTAAAAATGTGAAATAAAATAGTTTAGTCAGGAATACCACCTACTTAATATCTTTCATTAGAAGGAATTAAAGAACTTTGAATTTACATCAAGCTTTGATTTTACAAGCAACTTTAAAAAGTTTTTTTTAGTTTTAATTTCATCCTGTGAAGGCTATTAGTTTGATAGAATTATCCATTGTTACATACAAAGGTCTGAACTTGCATCACCTTGTAGTCTGTTTGCTTATAAAGACACTCCATTAGAGCAGGAACAAAATAACGATAAACAGATTTTAATTATTATAACATACCTAACGAAACATTCAATAAAATTTTTTAAAAATATTTTTAGTCACCAATAAACGTTTGTTTGAAAAATCAGATGTTTGAAAGGAAATTTGGCCATCATAGAATCCACATAAATATCTATGCATATGTCAGTAATATCATAATATTTACATAGTTTAAGGTTGAGAGCAAATTCACGTCTAAATTTAAAAAAATTTTTTAAATTTTAATTAGTTTTGTTGCTTTTAAATAAATTGCGCTGTATGCTGGTTGACGTGGAGAAAAGCAAATGGGACTTTAGTAGGGGTGGGCCACTGTATCAAGTCTCTGCTATGATGAAAAGCACAATAACATCATTGGGTGAAAATCTCACATTTTTACTACTATTATGTATTTTGCATATGGGGATGATATAAAAGAGTTAGCATACTGCATATATGCAAACAGGTTTGGTATAAAATGTTTTAATTGCCAGTGTTTTAATGGCAGGCTTTCTTTGGAGTTGTCTACTGTTGCTTGCCTTTTTTGATTTTTCAAAGTCATCTGAGAGTTTTTACAACCTTAAACAGTTTAAAGTTAACTATTTGTTTGTTAAGTTTTATGTTAAAACAAAAAAAAAAGTGTTGAGCAGAAAAAAAATTTTGAACTGATTTATTAATTTAATATCTGGCATTAGATTACTCATTGAACATGGGATACATCTCACACCTTTCTTTTTGGACAGCTTGTAAGACAATGTGAAGATGAAGAGTTGATGGAGATTGTGCTTCCTCGGCTGGCCAAAGTTATTACGCTTTGGGAATTTCTGTTGATGAAGGTTGAAAAGGGCAGACCACTCAGGCCTCACGTTGATGATATTTTCAAGGAATACGAAACTCTCCACAAGCAGGTTCAGAGGATATGCCAGGAGTATTTGCGGCCAATCTTAGAAGATGACAACCGTGCAGAAAGTCTCTCTCCAAACAATCGCTTACAGGTAACCACCCCCCCCCTCAACAACCTGAATAACTATCAACTGTTTCATTTTTTCTTCGTTTTTTAATTTGATTCTTTATTAAAAATAAGGTTGTAATATCCATTAAATACATTTTAAAATCATGCATTTTTTTTTTTTCCTTTTAAAATTTCCTTCTTCACATAACACCAAAATAGCTTAGCTAATCTCATTTCATTAAAAATCAGGGTGATCCCCATCACATTATATTTGATTTGTTTTAAATAGTTTTTGTAGCAACTCAGTTAATTGCAAAAGAAAAAAAAACAAAATTGGAAAAGATCTAAGTTCTAATTTGGGTTGATTTTTACAAGAAAATTTGGATATTGTTAATGAGGAGGAAATACAATAAAGTTTTATATAATGAAGGAGTTCATAATTTAAAATCTTAAATGGATCTGGATATATGGAATAACTTTAATGTCTGCAGAAAGTGCTTGATTTTACCTAGGAAAAACTGTTAACCGTTGCATATTTATTTATTTTATTTTTTTTTTACTTACACTTAAAGCTACATGAGAATAAATTGAAGAAATTTAGCAGCAGTATCTCTTGTGAAGCATTTCTCCAGATAGCTCTTCCCTCCTCCAAGACAGTGGACATAGTTTATTCTTTCCCCATTTTGAACTGTAAGATGCTGAGTTATGCATACATGTGAACCAATTAGAGATCAGTTAGTGAATGAATTAATGTCTATTGGATATGTACAGAAATCGCTATAAGTCTCAAGCACTCAGCAGTACAATTTAAAAATGATTTTTAGACACTTATCTGCATGCTGCTATTACAAATATAGGTAAACTTAATTTATAGTGTTAAGTTAGGATTTTGGAAGTATTTCGGCTATATTTTCATTTTATGCCCATCTTCATTAATCTTGAACTTTAGTAATTTGAATAATTTTTTTTTTGTTGAAAATGACCAGTAAGACTTGGAATCATAAACAATAAATTTTTAACTTGCTGTTTTCTCTTGTTTACTAGATACAGAATACTCCAGTAGCTCTAGCTCTTGGATTAAATGTCGGAACGTTTGAGGTAAAGGATATTCCTATCCATGACGAAAACACATTCCAGTACAAGCTGCTGACTACTGATCCATCAAATCTCCACGTTGCCCCAAGTCAAACAGGGAAACGAACTGTGGAAGTTGTCACTCATGACCAGTTGGTCAGTCAGCCAGCACACAAGCGGCCTCGTCTGATTACAATCACTACAGCTGACCTCTCTGAGTTATCTAGCTCTCAGAATTCTATGATCTCTTTCCAAGCAAGTGCTGAAACACAGACAACAGGGATGACCAATGGTCAGCAGGCTGAAAACAATGCTCAAACTGCTGTTAACACAATTGGCAGTGGTAATGTTGTTAGTGAAAACCATGTAGGTATGTCAGAACAAAAGAATGACAGCACCTTGCTTGAGCCACCAGCCAATACCAGTCAGAATGTCATTGTCAGTCAGCCTAGTATTGTGAATGGAAGTAGCACTGAGCAGGAAAAAGCAGAAAAAACAGTGAGTTGCCAAGAAGAGATGATTAATGCAGATATTCTGGCCACAACTACAACAATGGAAATGCCAACCACCACCACCAGTACCACCGCCACCACCACAAGAACAGCACAAACACCAGTGATGGAAGAGACAACTGTACCTATGGTCATAACTCAGCAGCACCCTCAGGTGGCTGTTCCTACCAGTATTATCTCCCAGGATTTACCTTCATCAGGGGAGGTAGACCTAAAAGAAGAAATAGCTTCAGCATCCCTTGACCAGGCTGAACTAGATAGCACTGGTCAAATAATTTTTGAGGATCAAATTGAAGGCCATATCATAACACCAGAGCAGCTGATTACAAACTGCAATATTTTCCAAAGTCCAGATGGAATTATAGTCATCCAGAAACCAGATGGCTCAACTGTGCAGTATGAAAGTGGACAGAGCATTTCACTAGAAACTGTGCAGGCGTTGCTGGCTATAGAAACACAAGGGCATCTGGAGGCAGGAGATGAGCAATAGACCTGTGAAGCAACGATATTACTCAGTCACTGGTTCTTTACAAAATACATTACCTTATACTGATGTTGTGTTTATGAAACTAATGGTGTTGATTGCTGGTTAACGTGTATGTATGTATGTGTGTGTGTGTGTGTGTATGCAAATTATTGGCACCCTGTGGGTTAATAAAATATTAGCACAAAATCTGTTATTTCTCATTTACATGTTTTCACAGTATGTTTACTGACTGATTAAATGCTCTCTGTGATTTAATGATAAATGTTTATAATTATACAGTTTTTGTATTCATGCTAAGAGTGAAAGAGCATGTAGTGACAAGATTTGTTTACCATAAAAATACATCTAGCTTATCTTGTCTGTCCCTAGTACATTAAAAAATTGTTTTGCTTTGTTTTTTTAAAGGACTCTTAATAATCGTATCAACACTTTGGCAAAACAGGTTGTTTTCTTTTCCTAACATAAACTTGTTAGTTCATCATTATCATCATCATCATCATCATCATTGACTGGAGAATGCTCCTATTTTTTGGTTTTTTTTTTTTTTTGCACCTTCATTAAGAAAAAATATATTTGGTAAAATGTTTTTTTATTTTTGGTAAATATTTTGTTGGTATGAAAAATTGTAAACAGATTTGGGAACAGGTGAAATAAAACTGGCCTTTTTCTTGCAGTTGCATTTTGACAGAATATAAAGATTAAGTAGAGAGATCCATCATCACCGAGACCTGCCCTCTGTGCACAATTTTCCATGCTGTCTTCTGCACTACAATTAAAAATCAGCTTGATTTGTTTTTGACTAGTCTATGATACAGATCATCTCAATTTTGCTTTTAGCTCAGAGAAATGCTTGCAGGTGTAACTGCATGGTTTCAGCCTAATTATCTATTTATAGGTATTCCTGGTGGTGGTAGCTGGAAAAAAAAAATCCATAAGATGAGTATTAACAGTCAGAAATTTCTCTGATTGATTGATTTGTTATACATTTTGGACAATATAACTGTTTGTATTTTCTGACTTCTTCAAAACTGTACTTAGTACATTTTCTTAGTTTTAGAATGGTGATCTTTAGTTAAATAATGTCCTATCTTCCACCAGGCTGTTCCAAATGACTAGTCTTTGATAGTATACCAAAGTGGCTAGGTAACCTGGTTGTTTTCAATGGAATTTTTCTTTTCTACATCCAACCCGAGCTTCTCAAAAAATGTTTTCACAACAGGTAGCTTACAACCAGGGATGTTGCTCGCTTTCCTCAACTTAGATTTTTCAGTGGATCCCTCCCCTTTTTTTTCCACACCCCTGTAGATGCTTCATTAGCAGCAGCCAGGAAGAAGAGATTCTGATTGTTCTTTTGCAAGTAGTTCTTATCTAAATAGTGGGCCCCATTCCTGGCTTAACCACTAATTTAAGACACAGGTATGCTGAGTCAGCTATGAAGGTAGCATGGTTAACCTTTTGCTTTTCAGTTTTTTAATTGTTATACTATGATAATTTTTAAGATGAGTTAAAAGAGAATTTGTCAGTTTCAATTAGATTGTGCAAATTTCAAAATTTCTGGTTGGTAGATACTTTAAATAAACTAAATCTTTTGCCATATCTCTTATCCCCTCGAAGTATTTTTATTATTTCAACATTTGGATATCCATCTTATCTATTAACTTTAATGCCATATTTAAAAAATCAAATATATAATTGTTTTGGAGAACACATTAAATAAGAAATACATTTTGGGGGCATATTTTAGAAATTGTTGACCAGAAGATATTAACAACTTGAAAATTGTAGCTTAAAAATAGAAGAGTATTTACAAAAATAACCTGGAACTTGATCAGCTATTTTACACAGGTATTTTTTTTTTAATGATTGAAATTGCACGTCTTGTAGCAATTTTTTATTTAACATTCCTGTAACTCTAGTAGATTGACTTCCTCACTAGCTAGCTAAACTACATGTGTACAGTACCTGTTTAATGTGTCAAAGATTATGGACATTTGAGTGTGGACTCTGATGGCTGTAGTGTGTCTAGTTGATTTTGGGCTCTTGTATAGTAAATAAACACTGGACTGGTTAGATTGTTTTCTTTGAAATGCTAGCATTTCTTAAATGTTTTCGTACTTAGTCTTTCCCATTCACTTGTATTTGTTGCAGAAAAGAAGGTTTATATTGATGTTGGATTTGCTTTCATTGCTTCAACATAACAAGTCTTTTGTACTGGTAAATTGTGCAAATTGTAGAACTTTCTTGTTAGTGATTCTATCTTGCCATTTTATGGTACATGGATACCTAGTAGAAGACAGAACAGCTGCTGTGTACACCGTTGGCTTGGTCTTTAGCAGGAATCTGTATTTTTCCAGTCTACCTTTAGTATTTTCCAAATATGCTTTGGCTGGCTCTATCCTTTCTTGATATTTTGGAATCATCTGCTGATTGCTGCTATATGGAAAGAAATCAAGATATGTAACTCCAACCTTATCATCTTGCAAATGTCTTAGGGGAGGTAACCTATTTAAAAATTGTATGAATAAGTTTTTGTCAAATTTTTTGAGTATGAAGTATGTTGTCTTGTCTTCAGATTGGGGGGGATCTAAAAAGAAAAATTATTTTTGGAACTCTTCTCAAGTTAACTAGGAATATTTGACCACCCCCAACATTGTGCATTTAATTTCTATGATTTTACGTAATGCCAGAGATAGAATGTCTATAACACAATATTTCAGTTCTCTGATGACTGAACAATTTAATAATTTAGTTGTATGTTTATTTTCTTTTAGGAAAGTTGCCATCTTAATTTTATTCTATCTATTTCGACATACATGTTTTCATTATATGTAACTGAGTTCATTTGCTACTGATAACATTTTGATTTTGCTTAAGTTTTACATCTGGCTGGGTGAAAAGTATTTTAGGAAATTCCAGTAAAAAAACAAAATCTATCAAATGTTTTGATTTTACTTTGTGGTTTCAATTTAAAATCACTCTAGATCACCAATTTTGGCTTGACCATAATGTTAAAAAAAAAAAGAAAAAGTCTGATTGTTCTCTGTATCCTGTTGCTAAGAGAATATTTATAAATGTTTAGCTTGCAATGGCTTGTATGATCATAGCTTATCCCAACTCTCATATTTTTAGCAAGGAAAATGAACCAAATTGGGCTTAGATATCCTAGGTATAGTCTGATTAATGTTCTAGATGAGAAAGTTTCTGTTTACATGTAGAGCTTATTTTGCTATCTACAGTAATGGTATGCTGCTTATAACATTCTATGATTATCTTTAAGAGCAGGCCAAATTTATGAATTGAAATCTTTGTAAAAGATGACATGCTGAGCTAACATAAAGAAAAAAAAAACACATCCTATGTTTATTAGCTCTGCTTTTTCTTTCTTAACTTATCTTCCATACATTTGTGTATCTTATGATTCATAGAGTTGTGATGTGTTACTGCTGTTAAAGTATTTATTTATTTTTATGCATCCATTTCCAGGAAAGATTTGTTTTTATGACAGATCCCATAAATTGCTTGATGTCATAGTAAACCTTTAAAAGATACTTCCATAATATTATAAATATCATGCCTGAACTATTAAATGCAAAAGGGTTTTAGATTTATACTTGGAAATCAGAACTGATTTTGTACTATTAATAGTATTATTTAGCATACTCATTAGTTTTTATACATGAACTCTCATTGCTTATTTCCAAAGTTATAACTACTAACTATTCTACTGGTGTTACTGTAGAATGGTTCGGTTCATGAGTGACTTCTGCCCATGGCTAAAGGCACTTATTCTTGTTGCTATTTGTTCAACCATTTTATTAACTGATTTTAATCAGCATATACTTAATATCGTGCTGTTGCTCTAAACCTGCTATAAACATGGTTTCATATTAAAAAATAGAGGTTAAATATTTAACACATTTACCTCTCAAGTTCTAGCCCCATGTATCGTTATTTCTTTTAGGTTATTTCATGCAGGTTAGTAATCTGTTAAAAACTGAAAAGGCATGAAACATTAATTTACCAAAACAGGATTTAGAGAAATTACCCATAGTTTTTATCTCGACTAGTATTTGAATAAAACAAAGCCATTGAATTTAAGTTTATTGTATGTAGCCAGCCTGATCAAAGTACAATACCAGAGCATGTAGAATGCTCATGACCACCTACGATGGTGGGTAACTGTTGCAACTTGGCAAAAAAAAGGGGGGGGTCAAATTAGTGAATTCCTTCAAATACATTCCATTTCAGTGACGAGTAACTTGACAAACTAAGTTTGAACTTCGATATTAATTTCATATAAATTTACTTTTCATATTTTTTAACAATTTCTAGGCAACTTTCTACATTCTGTTGTGGTCTTGCCGATAACGCCCTAGTAAAGAATAAACTTATGAATCGTTGTTTACCGTTCTGTTTCAGAATTATTAATTTATGTGAATTTATTTGTTGTTTGTTTTTTTGAAAATGATTTTGTTTTAGGAAGGCTGTTGCATACAAATAACTCCACATTTCAAAGATTTGTTAACCTTTCGAATTTCACTGAATTTAGCTGTTGTTGTTTTTTTTGCCAGTTCATTTTCAACATTTCACCTCTAAGCTTTGATTTTCTCATTAGTTGATGATATAAATAAAACTACCAGTTTTAATTTGTTTTCCCATTAAATTTTATGCAATTTTTTTCTCATTTCATTTTTATAATTGTCAGACTCATTGTTTAAAAGTCAATGAGGTATGAAGGGGTTGTTAGGGGCTATTGGATGAGTCTTAAATTTTGAATGTAGACTTCTGTTTGAATGATTGGAATTAAGATAATCTTTTCCTCTGGTTCAGATTATCAAGTATTTGAAAAATAAGGGAAATTGAATGAAAAATGTTTTGTGAATATTTATTCCTCAGGAATAACAAATATTGAAATATTAGTTGTAACTGGGATTGCCTACCAGAATTTTTTCTTGGAAGATTATAAATAATAAATTATATATATATATGTATATATTTTTAAAATTTGAATGGCCATTTTTGATTTTAAAAATGAGCATGTTCCACTACTAGGTTGTGGGCATTCTGGTGAACAACAACTTTTGACATAAATGTAGTCCATGAAGAGATTACTATTTAGATCTTGTCTTCTAGTAGCTCATGCATCCTGGGTTTGAAAACATTTTTAATCTTTATCCATAGTCTTCCACTTTTTTTTTCCATTATAGGAAGATAGATGTTTGGTATAGTGTTTATAATTCTGTTCTGATAAAATGATGTATGCAGTTTAGTTATGGCAAAGCAAAAAAATAAAAGAGAAAGTGCAAGATGGCAGCAGTCAGTATAAAGAACAAAGAAAATTAAAACACAAATCTAGGATATTTTTAATATTACTTGTTCATTTTCAACCAAAAAACTCCCTCCAATACAACAAAAGGAAGAGACTGCAGTGAACTGTAGAACTGCGAGTAAATGGAGAATTAATGCAAATTTTTTAAGAGCAAGAAAGAATAAGAAAGAAGCAGGAAATTTGATCATTAAGAATGGGTTTAAAATATATTCATGGTGTATGATTTATAACATGAAATTTAGTAGAGAATTTGTCAGAATCCTTAAGCCAATAAAAATTTATGAATAGGATAGTTCTTAATGGTTTAAGGAAGCAGAATTTTGTCTTCCCAACAGCTGTGTCATGCATTTTAATTTGTGTGCAAGTTTGGTTATGTTTTTTTTTTTTTTTTTGTCTTGTGCATTATTTATATTTATTTTATGAAGATACACTTGTTTCTTGTTGGAAATCTGTTATAGTGTAGCATTCTGTATGTACTGTACAGTTTATAAAGATAATTATGTAGATTTCATCATCATCATCATCATGTAATTTATCTGCACTATTTCTCAACATTTCATCTTGTCCTCTAAAGTGCTTCAAGTAATACATCTGCCATAGATCCAGGCTATCTTTAGTGATGTTGAAGTGCTTTGTATAAGGATTTTTTTTTTTTAAAGTTTAGTACCCATCCTATGCCATTTGTATTATCATCATTACTTCTGTACTCTCTATCCTTTGTCAGTTTTTTATGCATTATTATTATTATTATTATTTGTTATCTATCCAATGTTGCTATAGTGCAATCTTGTATTATGTATTTAAAAACAAATTTTGTTTTCTCTACAGTATAGTGCTGTTTATGTGCATTTCATCAGTATGAGGTAATGATAATTAACCATGCTTTGAGCATGATCATCCATTGTAGAATGTTTGATTATTCATGAAAATTTTCCAAAACTGATGAGAAGTGTGGCTGAATAATGACTTTTAAATGTGAAACCTGACTTTTGGCTCATTGTGCCAGCCTTCATCTTAGCACCATATAGCAAGGCATCTGTTGATGTTTTTGCCATGTGGAATTTTGTAGCATATGTCACACATGACTAAATTTTTGCATCAAAAGTTGTATTGAAAGCATGTGTGTACTATTGCAATTTAATAAATATTGAACATTTTGAATCTTCATTTTTACTTTTACTACATGAAGAAATTTACTGTATCACTCAAAAGGAGATGTAAAAGGCCTGATTGGAGTTAACATCCTGGTCACTACAACTGCAGAAAGGGAGAATTGTGACCACGATTGGTTTGGCTGGGTGTATAGGTTAAGTTTTCACTATGAAAAGCATTTTTTCAGACTCTGTATACATCAGCTTTAAGAAGAACCATGATCAACTTTTACTTTAGCTGAGAGTTAAGGCACCAGATAAATTACACATTTATCTGTTTATAACTTGATCTAACTAACTAAAGATGCTGGATCTCACTGACTCTGAAAGGATGGCAATTATAAGTGAACTACTGAAACAAGGGAGGGGAGGCAAAATTTAAATGTTATCTTGTAGTTTGGAAAAATTTATGTAAAAATAAATCAGTGAGAAAGAAAATAAATGGATGCAGCCTATTATCAACCTTCAATTTGAAAATCCTGGTAACTTTACATTATGCATTTAAAAAAAAAATTAGGGGCATTTCCATAGTGTGAACTAAAGGGATAGAGATCTATGTCCTTTAATAGTAGAAGAAAACACTTGCAACCATCAAAAAGTTAACAAAAACTTGCCGTTTTAATTCCTTAGATTTCATAAATTGTCTTGAATTCTTGGGTTAAATTAAGAATGTTTGAAAACTACTTTTCAAAAATTTTTAAGGAATTGAGTAAAAGTATATGAAAAAATTTTTAAAAGCTCAACCACTTCTGAGACTGTTTATAAGGGGAGGCTATCCGATAGGTGGCAGAGGTACACCAAAGGATTTCCCGTCTTAATGAAATATTGTCCACATTCTACTTATTCTTCCCTTTTTAATATTAAGGTTTCGATCTGGCATTGCAGACCAACCTACAAGAACAATTTTGATACGCTTTGTATTAACCTAAGATGTCTGGAGATCAACTCTGTCAACCTTGCAAGTTTAAGTATTGAAAAATGCTAATACACTTAACTATTCATCATCAAAGCAAAGCTGTTTTTTTTTTTTTTTCAAATTTAAAGGCAATGTCATAGGGATTCTGCATATTTTCCCTTTATTTTACATTTTAAATATAAGCTAATTAAAATAATTTCCTAAATTGGACATCCGTTCAAAGCATACAAACCAATGCAGATACAATTTTGCCATGTTGTCATCTTTGACGTAAATTTTTTAAAGGTATCTGAATAAAGAGCTAGAAAGATAATGGTGACTGAAAAATAACTACTTTAGAATACTACATTTTCGAAATGTATTAAAACAAAATAACAGATGGTCATAGTAGTGCCACTGAATCCACCCATTTTCCGTATCTAGCCCACTAAATCATCTGAAACAATTACATGCCTAGGAAGAACTGCAAATTCCAAAATAGATAAACGCTTTATTTCAACCAAGAAGACACCCCCCTACTCATTTTGTAAAGTTACTCCACTCATATATGGGAATACTTCATAAGGTCTCTCCACCCCACCCCCGCCAATTCAAGGAAAGTCTGTTGGTGTGTGCTTTTGAAATATGCCTCTAAAAATTTGAGAAAGATTATGGATGTAGAGAGAGAGAGGTAAGCTAGAGTTTGGCTTCTTTGATGTGAACAGTCAGCTCGGACGGTAGATGGCGCTGTTCAAGCTTCAGCCAATAATATCTTGGCATGCATCTGTTTCTGGAAGAGCCCCGGATGTTGTGATATTTAACCGGCAAATTCGGTTATTCGGTGGTTTTACGGGATTTCGGTTTTTAATCCCGGATTATCCAGCGGGTACAACTGCTGGGGAGAGGCCGACCCGACTGCGAGTAAGTTGGGCGAGTGTTCGCCGTAGTAGGCTGACGATTGAACTGTCCCGACCGACGTTTTAAATTCTTGTTACTTGGCTGTTGATTTTAACCCCCTCCCCGCCTTGGCTGGCGGATGGACTCCCCCCCCTCCTCCTCTTGTTAGGGGACACAGCTTGATCTTGATCTTAAACCGAAGACCGGTATCCCCCCCCACACCTGTGTTGAGTGCTATCCGACCAAACAACTCATTTCCAAGTCGATCAGGGTCAACGCCACCTTATGATACCGCCTGCGCAGGTAAACGCTCACCTGTCTCTGGGCGACTTGGAGTCGGCAGGTAACGGATGTAGAAGGCGGCAGTCATTCGCGAGGCCGGGTGAATTAGGGACCGGCGACAATAGTCGGTCTCCGCGTTCCCAGCTTTACGTTAGCGGCAGCCGACCGACCGACCCTGAACAGGTAACATTAATCATCGAGGCGGAGCAGCCCCCAGTAAGTAGCTGAAGGGGGAATGTCGTGGTGGGGGGTCCGATGTCGCCGACCATAGAATCCGACAGCCGCTATCTCTTAAAACTGATTGCCGAAGGTAAATTCTCAAGAATCCGTAGTAATCCGCGCCCAAGACCCGTTCGAACGTCTGGTCTTAGTACTTTTCGGAAAATTCCCTGGGAATGTTCAGTAGAAGGGAGGATCCGCATAAATGTTCACCTGGAGTAAATATTGTTGGGTGGAGGGAGAAGGGGTTCGTCCTCAGGGTCTGATGCTCTCTCTCTCCTTTCTATAGAATGTATGGCAGTTTGACCAGATTTAAGTGATTTTAAACAATAGTTGGCACTTTTGATTTTACTTTCCCCTCCTCCCATTCCTAAATATTGTTGCTTTTACAATGGCTAACCTGTACCGCTTTCTTTCTGCCAGGTAACTATGGATTCTGAAAAAAAGGACTCATTAATTAAGTGGGTAAGTTTACAACTTATAGGTTTTGTTTTGTGCAAATCAATCCTGTGGTAAACTTGTTTACAGGAATGAAAGAGAAATTATAAAACAAACAACCTTAGTATCACCACTTCATTCATGCTACAGTAAACATTATTTAGGAAAAGAAAAAAACACACATCGCTGCTGCTGCTGCTGGAAATGGACTTCACTCTGGTCAAACAAATCTACATTTTAAAACAATGTGGTTATTATAAAAGTTAGAAAACTGCTTTCTTACCTTCGCCTGTTAGAACTAATGTCTAAACCAAAGCAGATCATGTGACGAGAAAAACTAAAAAAGAAATAGATCTTCACGTTGCCACTAATAAATTTATGCATTTATTTAGAAAAATCAATAAAATAAGTATTTTAAGAAGTAATAAAGTTGTTTTTTTAATGTCGCACGTGGAAGTGCTGCACCACAACTGACCAGAACCACTTGCCAGCTTCTATTGAAAGTAGTAGCTATAGCGTTACAAAATCAGATTCTCATGATCTGAATTCAAACTAAAACAATGTGGCTATATCAGCTTATATCAATACTTCGTATTCAGGTTTTTCTCAGTTTTTGCCAATCTTGAAATATGGTTTTGAGCATCAACCACCTGGTCCCGGATTTTCTAGTAAGATGATGATATCTTTTGTATGCATAACTCATTAGTAGTATTTGCTTCCTTTAAATTACTTGTCTGCTCTGTCTCCCATTGTGTAGTGAAACAAACTGCTGGGTAGAAAGAACAAATCTTTTTTGAATGCCTGTACCAAGTTGGACCAGACTTCATTTGTGTAAAGCTTGTTATATAATGAAAGGGTGGGCAAGCTTAACACAGTATTTATCTTCATGCTATTTTTTTTAAAATTTAAAATTCTGAATTTATTTAGTTGTTGAGGAAATAAGTTGTCTGACTTCAGTTGTGTTTGTTCCCTATTCAAAAGTAAAAGCTAACATTTGGATCTGTACTAAATGTTCTTGACTACATTTGAATTCACCATTTTTCTAGACAAGAATGGAAAGTCATTGGTGATGCTGTTTTAGCTCGGACACTTTTCGCCACCTTAGTACTGTAGTGGTAAGAGAACTAATTAGTAAAACATTCTGGCAATCTTTCTGTCACCACAACAAACTTCTGTTTTAGAATAAATATATTTATTGACTCCTGCTTTCATACTTCACTTTACAGTTAGTGGGGTGGGAGAGGTGCACCACTGAATTTACGGACCACTGGGTCAGACACAACCCTTCCCCATATGCACATCTAAAAACAGTCTTTGCATAATTTATGATAAAAAGCTAAAACTGATTCAACTCCTAATCGAATTAACATTTTTTAGTTTTTCAACTTAAAATATTAATTAATAAAATTTCCAAATACTAGTTATTTCAAAATACGGTTCATTTTAATGCAGATGTATAAGCATACATAAAACCTCGTCAAAACTGTCTATGCTACTGCCTCAAGTGAAAGCTAACAAATCTCTGAACGTCCTACATTCTTAGACTTTTTACCTGGAACCGAAAAATGTCTTTTTGTTTTATCGTCTGTTATTTAGAAAGTTCATAATATTTGTTTTCTTTTCAGATCAGTGCTGTTGGTGAATCCTTTTCCATTGAGAATCTCAAAGAGCTCAGTGATGGTGAACATTTTATGTCTTTACTAAGTTTCATGTAAGTACATTTCTTTGTGGATTTCATCTTTAGGCTTCATCTTTTGGTGATAGTAATGCCCCCTTCCTCATCCAGGTAGAGCTACGGTAAACTTTTTTAGGTGCACATTAACTTTATTGTTTCTCAATCTGTTCAAGACATTAAGCCTTTCCCATTCAGGAAACGCAGTATTTTCCATGCACAAATGTTCAGACAGTTTCTAAGATGGCTGCTCAAAATGTACCTACCTGATTAAAATGATTTAAAAATACTAAGAAATCTCATGGAATGATTGAAATTGTCACAGTGTGCCTAGCTGTCACTTCTGGTCGTCTTCTGTTTCCTGACAGAAGCCACCCCAACCTTCCACAACATCCAGCCATAGGTTTTGTGGATGTAGCATCTGCTGTTCCTTGGGGGTCTGGCCTTAAGAGGATCCAGAGTATAGTATGAAAGCATTGACAAATGCTGTGTTGAACCTAAATCACGACAAATACTTCAAATACTTCCTGCCTTGGATGGTATAATCTTTGCTGATCTGTGAGGTCCACCCTACTCATGTACTGGTTCTACAGTTTCACAGACAAGACTTTGGTCAGAGTAGCAGTACCTTTGGACTGCCTGTTGTTCAGCAGTATGACATCCCGCTTGACATGCCACTTGATGGCCAGGAAATCACCCTTCTGCCATATCTTGCTGTTTCCTTACTGCAGCTGGAGTTTGTTGAAATTGGCAGCCAAACCACCTGTTTTTGCAAGCAGAAGAGCAGACATGAAACTCCTTTTGAGGGGGCTTTCTATCACATATGTGCCTAATTTTTGCTGATGGTGGCTGCTTGCCCGGCAGTGGATAAAACAGCATCCGTAACTTTCTTTGGCCAATTTTTGAAGCCCCGCAAACTTTGGTTCCAGGACAGAGAGTCCATGCGATTACATGACTTCTTACAAAAAAAAAAAATTAACCTTCTGAAAATAAAAGTTAATTCATTAGCATAATTATATACTTACATTTTAAATAAGGTCTGTTTGAAGTTGCAATGTGTAATGACAAGCAGTTAACATAAGTAAAGCTTTTGACTTTCATCAGTTATTAAGTGGTGGGTGCCATAGTCATGAGTTTAAATTATGGAGAATGCATGTGATTACATAAGGCAATTTCTGAAGTTATTTTGATCTAGTTTTATGTCAAGCTCCAAATTTACGGATTGTTTTTCTTTCTTTTAACCTAATTGTGCCAAATACTGATGGAAATAGCAGATTACCCGTTTTACTAATGTCCACAGCTTAAAGGATGAAAATGAGAAACAGCCAACAATTTTACATACTGTATTTTTCAGATACCTCTTTTCCCAGAAGTTCAGGGTTCAACTTTTGCTCCAAATTGACTTTAAAAAATGAGTGTTATTTTCTGAAATAAACTGAAAAATTGCCCATTTGAAACAAACTACAGAAATTATTGCCTACACCCAGTACTACAAGTATAATGTGCTCACTGAACCATGTGAAATGGTCCAATCAGTAATAAGTGTGCACTCTCCAATTACGTTCTTTCGATCCGTTTCAATCCTAATTAAATGTATAAATACCTCCAACAAATCCTCTCTCTCATGTCAGAATGGCTCCTGTAAAGTCATGAAAATTGTACATGGAAGCTTTTAAGTTGGAAATTATTAAGTTTGCTGAAGAAAATAATGGTAACAGTAATTCACTGGAAATGTGGTGTTTAGGACTGGCATAAGGTGAAGGATACGTTGTGGACTACAAAGAAAACCCAGAAGAGACATCACAGCTGCAAAGCTGGGTGGACTAACATTGAGGAACCTGATGTCCAAGTGTCGCAGACTAAGTACCATACAGCTGAGACTAAAGGCCAAACAAATCACAACTGATGGTTGCTGTCTTTATATTTCTTGACATTCACCCTTTATTTTTCTGATGTACAGTATTCACCATGATGGTTCCTGGAGATGTGTACCATATTCAGTCAGAGAACAGCTTAGCTTGTTGCATCTGATTTTAGCCTAGTTGGGAACCCCAAATGTTGGACAATGTGAAAGAGAGCTGAATATCAACTCTTGCTATAAAATAATAAAATTGAGTTGAATTTCTGAATTTGATTGTGCTGTAATATCTCAAAATCAAATGAAAGTGTTGAAGATGGATAAAACTGACACATTTGGGTTTTTTAAGAGTAGGCGATTCAATACAGTGAAAATGAAATGAGATCACCCATCAATCACACTGATGTCATGCAGTGACTAGAAATAAACATTGGGTTTTCAATACCAAAACTGATGATGATGTATGCAGTTTGTTTCAAATATTTCTGCATGTTGAAAAATTATTTCAACACTCCATTCTTTCTGGAAGATTGTCCCTCAAGGTAGTTGAATAATATGCAAAAAACAGCTGATTAATATTAATGAGCTTTGAAATATTGTAGGTAGTGATATGATATGATGTGACTTGTATGAAAGGTCTGATGTACTTTTCTAACTGGCTGAAAGTTTGGCTGACTACCATACTTGAGCGAGCTCGTGTTTTACTCCAAATCTACTTATCTATGAATGAAGGAAAGTAAAATGGGAAAATTAGCCAATTTGACTTATAAGCCAAAAAATATGATATTTGCTGTGTTCGCTACAGTCTGACAGCTTGTAAGCTCAAGCAGGTCAACAAATAAATATTCAAGTAAATGGGATAGGAAAGATGCACACGACAAATGGAGTGACAAGCATTAACTCTGAATTTCTGAACTGCCCAAAAAAACATGCACTTATTTATGGTACATGGTAGAACAATGGAGGCTTTTTATGCACATTTCTGCACATAGGAAGGTTTAAGTTTTGGCATGTGAAACCAATTCAACCTAAAGCAAAACATTAACAGTATTTTTAGCAATTTAAAAAGTGTCTTAGTCCTGTTTGGTAATATCCAACAAAGTTTGTGAAATAGTTAGACAGAATATTCAGCAATATTATTTGCAACAGAAATTATAACTTGCATGTTTCTAATGCCACACTTGATGTGGTACTTGCATTATTTTGGTTTAGTATAGTACATTACACATCAAAATGAGCATTTTTACATTTAAAATGGCTACCATTCTGTATATAATATTTCACAATATAACTTAAATACCTTCGAATCCAAAGTATTTCTCTGCTTTTGACTAATAGCATACAGACATTTCCTAATTGGAATTTGTATGTATATTGGTACACTTGTTTTTATTTGACCATAGCTAATTGAAATTTTATTTTTAATAAATCTTGGCATTGCTTTTTGATGGAATTGTTGCTGTAGTCTGATCTTTTTCTTTTAGTAATAAATCTGATGAGAATGAGCAGCTTACCACAAGAGAAGCAAAGTTTGGAGTCCTACAGAAACATTTGGAAGGTACACCTTTGTCTGTCTTGTCACCTTTAGCTGAGAAAGTCTGTCAATAATTTTTCCTCCAAGAATCCTGAAAAGGACTTTACTCTGTTATTCAGAAAAAATATCCATTTGTGTGCTCTGCAAATATAAAGGAATGCTATACTAATAATTTGAAAAGACTCTTGAGAAGAATAAGTTTCGTCAAATAACAGATTACAGTAGTAGCTGAGAGTGCAGACTTTGGAATTGTACATTGGAGATTTACAGGAGTTAGGAGTTTAATGAAGGTTCAAGAATCACATTATTGATGGACTTCATACTTTTTTTAATTCCTCAAAAAGATTTCTGGTACAATCTCCTCTTCTAAGTATGCAGTCTACCAGTTACCAGTATTTCTAAATGAGATTGTATTTTCAATATTATTACTAGGGGTGGATGGTAACAGGTGAACAAACTATTCCTTAATTAGTCTTAAATGTTGTCAAATTTTGTAGCCCTCGTGAACCAGCAGTCGACATTCATTCCAAGCTGGTGACTCAGAATTTTTCTGCGCAAACAGCACATTGTTGTCATGTAAAACTGACGCGAAAGACTTTACATTCATTGGAAATAATAATATTTTAATTAGTTGTGGGTTAAAAAGAAAGATTATTTAAATTTGCTGCTTTCTAAATGCATTTTTGGGTTAAAATGCAACTTTGTTTCATTTTCTCTTTACAGATTTCTATAAGTCTTCTTGTGTAATGAAGCACATTGATTTTAACTTACTACTTCATACTGAAAATGAACTAGAACTTGCAAAGGTAAATTCAAACTTCCAGAATCTGTTTTCCACTTATTTCTCCGCTATGTATGCACTGATGAGATTTTTCTTTAGCGTTATTATGAAAACATCTGTATACATTTTCTTTTTTTTTGGCATAAAATATTGCATTTGAATGTTTTCTTAAAGAACTGAAAACAATATATTTAATGTGAAGATTGGAGTGCATGTTTATTCCTTATCTAAGTAATTTTAATGTGAATTATTTTCATTTTTAAATAAAAAGCCACGGAAAGGCAAAAACAGGTGTAATTGTGATAAAATTTCTAGTGTTACTTTCTTCCACAGTTGTCTTTACCTGGAAAGGTAAAATGTGAAGTATAATTGAATTAAGTCATATCTGAATGTATAGAAGTGAGATGTAACACACAAACCCCTGATTGATTGATTTAGAGCCATGTGAAAGAACAGTTGTAAATCTGGCACATGGTAGTTGCTTTCATCAAATGTTTGTGTATAACTTGTGTATTCTACTTGATTCTTTTCTAACATGATGAGTGAAAGATGATTGTGCTCATTAATGTTATAGTAGTCACAAGAGTCTCTGGAACTTGTATTCAAATTACTATCACATATCCAGTTCTCTAGTAGTTGTATACAATGTTATGTATGCTATGAAGTTTTAAAAATTAATTTTTATATTTTACCCTATGACAACTTTTGTGTGTGTGCATATCTAAGTATTACATCTTTCATTTCCATATTCGAATCCTTAGAAATATAATTTAGATAAATGTATTATGTACACAAAACATGCAAATAAGAGTGGAAAGTTATTGGTGATGTCTTACAGAGTTGAGGTAAATTTTGGGCATTTATCACTTCAGTAACAATTACTGGTTTATAATATTAAAAGGCAATACAGCCTGTTCAGCCATACTGATGGGTAAGACAACTAGGTTGGCATGAAAATTTGTAGGCAATCAGAAGTAACATAAATGGACCTTGAATCATGAAGAATTCAATAAATTATGTGATGTCTTTGAAAGTTAGCTGCTACAAGCTTTTGAGATGTGATCAAAAGCTATTCAAAAAATTGCATTAATTGGTTCTATGCTATTTGAATGATGACACTGAAGAAAGGAACAAATTGCTTCCTTTAATATACTGTTGTTGAAAATCTCTGTTTATTTAAGTGCCATGATACAGTAAATTGTATTTTTTTTTGTAGATTTATATAAGTCATTGTTGCTTTATCTAAACAATATAGAATCTGTTTTTATGCCATCTTGTGGCTTATCAAATTATATGTTAAGTGAATGGCTTCATTTTGAAATTTCCAAACTATGCATTATTACTGAATTCTAGGTTATTTAAAAAAAAAAGAAGGGCTTGTAAGTTAATCTTTTTTTTATCTATACATAGGTGGCCCTGCTTTTGATGTATGAAGGAGTCCAGTGTCCAAACAATGAGCAGTTTGTGAAGGCTGCCACTAAGTTTGACATGAGAACCCAGATGGTCATCAAACTGCTGATAGAATCTTTGATGAGTTATGATGCCACCAGTCAGGTGCCACCTGTAAATATGGATGAGATGCTCATGGAAAAATGTGGTTAGTACCTCTTTATAATACTAGTTTTTGTCAAGGTTAGATCTAGCATTGAAACTGTTTTGGTATAATGTACAACCATAGAAATTTGACCGCATAAAACATTGCTCTAGTGCTTAATTGGATGGCGTGTGTATGGGGTTGTGGGTGTCTCTGGCCACCACCTACTAGTTGGTCTTCTGTTCACTTTTTTTTTTCTTCCAATGTCAGCACAGTTTTTCAACTGCGTATTTAATCACATGGTACAACAATTGATCTAATGTGGATAAAGGCTGTTCATCTATCTAAGATTAATCGTTGGCAAAAGACTTTTTGCCAAAAAAATCACTAACTAATGAATTAGCATTAAATGATTGCTCTCCACTATCTTCTGTTCCAGTTCTGAGAGCAGTTGATGAATTATAAAACGAAACAAAAGTCAAAATGGCTTTAGCTAGAACTAGTGAGAATAATTTGCTTTTGTGGGATCATCACAACTGATGAAAAGAAACTTTCCGACTTCTATAAGAGCAGCAGCAATTAATCTATTGAAAGAGATGTGGAATTGGGAGCTTTTGCACATCGCTGACTGCTCTCAGCAACATTTATTTGATATTTTGCTTTCTCTTGTTGGACAAACTTGCAGCTGTAGAATGGTAGAGGAAGTAAGTATCCATCCAAAAACTTTAATGTAAAATATTACAAATGGTAACTGACAATTTATAGTTTGCAGATTTAAATCTTGTAACCTGTTTGTTTATATAAATCAGTGGAGGCTAGTACTGTAAGAGACTTGAAAATGTGTGTATTCGAGCAGGCCTTATTGTCAAATGTGAATAAGTAGACAGCATTTGTTGTTTTAAGTTATACCAATATCTTGATGATGAAATCGCATTTAGGGTTTTCTGTATGCATACTAGGAGGATGGACGGTAGAGAGAACATTACATGAAAACATCACTGGTTCCCACTTTTATGATGGAAAATAACTTTCCCACTGAATATTTTTTGTCATTAACTTACGAAAATGGACTGAGTTATTTTTCTTAACAAGAAAGTGAGTTGGTCCTCAAAACTGATTGTTTGGCATGGTTGAGAATATATGGCCAGCATAAATTTCATTTCCAGAATAATTAACTGATTGTTGTTGTTCATTTTTTTTTTAAAGTAAATCAGAGTTTGCAGGGTTAATCTTTTTTGATGGGGTATACCGAAAGTGATAAGTCTTAATCACTTAATGACAACTAGAAAAATTGGCTTCAATGAAATAGTCTTTACTTGCAATATGGAACTTCAGTGGTACTGTTGCTTAACTCTGAGATGGCAGCACATGGCATTTAAACATGGATTGTGTTGGAGCAGAGTTTTCTTTTGTTCTTCATGAAAGGTTAAGTCCGTTGTTGCAGGTGTGTTCTGCAGTTCAGTACTAGAAGCTGACAGAAGGTAACCCACATTTAGGCTGTGGCTTATAACAACAAAAGTGATGGTGGTTTTGGAATGGCCAGTGGAGCTAATCAGGAAGATGGTGGACCGAGTAGGACGATTGAAAGAAAGCTTCATGGGATGTGTGTGTGTGTGGTGGTACACAGAGCATTATTAATGTTTACAGGCAAAAGTTGCATCACTGTGAAGCAAACAAAGTAGCAGCCCATAAAGCAGCAGTTCCTAAACAAGGTTACAACCCTAAATGTGATTGCATCAAGCCAGCCATGCAACATTTAATTTTTTTTAACCATTGACCTATATGTACTCTACTCTCTGGCACTGCTTGAGCCAGTAGTCTCTCTGATCTTTGCCAGGGTGTTTACTGCACCAGGCACCCACATGGCACTGCGTGTTGGCTATGAGTAGTAGTGTCATGACAGTGGTTTGTTTTCATTCTGTGACAGCCGGGCAACAGCACAAATTGTTTCTTGCTAAAATTTTTTTTTAATCCCATTATTTGTATCCAAACTAGAATAAAATGAATAGTTCTGATGCAGTTACTCTATGGCCCAGAATGCGTGAATTGCTTTATTTCACCCCTTTTTTTAAAAAAAAAAATACCATTCTTGGAGAGTTCTGTGCTCTCTAGCACAACATGTGCTGGAAGTTGGAGGGTCACACTGAAAAGGTTTTGGGAACTGATGCTGTAGAGAGTGCTGGGCATTCAGTAAAAAAGTTCAAAGCCATTTTCCAGATTAAAACAATACTCTGTGTTTGTTAGGATATATAGGGTCATGATACCCCATTACTACTTTTTGCACTATTTTAATAAGGTATTTTGATTTTAGTAAAATTTGTCAAATTGTTTCCCTTTATTTGAGGAGAGGCTCATTATTTCCGGTATTCCCCCTTGTATTATTGTTCTCTCTCTCTCCACCCATCTCTCTCTCTCTCTCTCCACCCATCTCTCTCTCTCTCTCTCCACCCATCTCTCGCTCTCGCTCCACCCATCTCTCTCTCTCTCTCTCCACCCATCTCTCTCTCTCTCTCTCCACCCATCTCTCTCTCCACCCATCTCTCTCTCCACCCATCTCTCCATCCACCCATCTCTCTCTCCATCCACCCATCTCTCTCTCCACCCATCTCTCCACCCATCTCTCCACCCATCTCTCTCTCCATCCACCCATCTCTCCACCCATCTCTCTCTCCATCCACCCATCTCTCCACCCATCTCTCTCTCCATCCACCCATCTCTCCACCCATCTCTCTCTCCATCCACCCATCTCTCCACCCATCTCTCTCTCCATCCACCCATCTCTCCACCCATCTCTCTCTCTCTCTCATCCACCCATCTCTCTCTCTCCATCCACCCATCTCTCCACCCATCTCTCTCTCTCTCTCTCCATCCACCCATCTCTCTCTCTCCATCCACCCATCTCTCCACCCATCTCTCTCTCTCTCTCTCCATCCACCCATCTCTCTCTCTCATCCACCCATCTCTCCACCCATCTCTCTCTCTCTCCATCCACCCATCTCTCCATCCACCCATCTCTCCATCCACCCACCATCTCTCTCTCTCTCTCTCCATCCACCCACTCTCTCCATCCACCCATCTCTCCATCCACCCACCATCTCTCTCTCTCTCTCTCCATCCACCCATCTCTCTCTCTTTCTGTGTGTGTGTGTGCACTCTCTAATATTGGCAAATTTCAGTTCATGGCTCAATAGCCAAATTTGGATAGTCTCATGATGCGTTACGGAAGTTTGTAAACAGTAAACAGATAGTGGTCACCTTTCCTTATAGCTAAGACATCTTTAAAACTCTTAATTAACCTCCTTCCAACTTTGCTCATTGATACTTTGTTGGACGGTCACTGGATGCCATCTATGTAGCCAATTGTAGCAATCTGTAGTGAAATGGCTACAAGTGTTGATTGACTTCAAAACAATGTAGACAATTTGTTGGACACCTGCCAAGGTCAGACCACTGTTTTGTAATTTTGGCTCATCAGAATTGTAGGCTACCAGCTCATAAAATGAATCAGATGCTCACAGTTGCATCTAGGCATGACTCTCAATGCCTGATTTCTAATTAATCACATTTTTCTGACAACAAAACACATTTTACCTATATTGCTGCCAAAAGATGTACCCAGTGAACCATTATTATGTGGAGAAAAATCTTTTTTTTGCTTTCTTCCAGGCAAGCCTGTACTCAATTGGAGAAAGCAGGAACCATATTTATATTTGCCCACCAACTCAAATTGTGGGCAGGAATTGGCATCAACATCAACTTTTGTGTCCTGCAGAATAATCTAGTGAATGCTCTTCATTATGGAGACCAAATACTAATGCTGGCAGGCATATGTTTTGACAACTTATCTCATAACTAAACAGCAAGAATTTCCTTGTAAACACATTCTTATAGGGATTAACCTGATAATAATGGCCCGCATGGTTTATCAAACATGTTTGGAGTACTCTGAAAATCTCATGCCCAGTGCCACAGGATGGTGCTTCTCCAAAGGAAATGGCTTTCTAAGCAAGGTCATCAAGGATAGTCCTTATATTATCATTTGTGACGTCCATATTGATGTGGAATGTCATCACTGATGGAGCTGTAACTATTACATATTTGTTTTTGACCATATGCCAAATATTCAAACTCTATATACATATAGGGGATTAATCATTCATCTGCTTTATTTACATATCAAATTAGCAAAAAAGTGACTGAAATTCTGTTTTTTTACAGTGGTTTATGTCAACTTCAGCAAAGCAATTGCTGATTTGTTTTTGTTATGGACAGTGTTCTTATTCTACCTCTCAGAATAAACAAGCAGAAAAAAATTCCTCAACATAGTCATTTTTTTATATCAGTTGTTGTTTTAAATTCACCTGAGTTTTGTTTTAATTTTTTAAGACCAGAGTTTTAACTACAGTCCAACCAAAGACTCTGTTTTGCTGGTTGACGGAGGATGCCGTAAGTTGTTCTTAATCTTTTCATGCATCTGATTTTTTGCTCACCTGTGAGTGAACACTTGATGTGCATTTTGCCTGTCTGTCTGTCTCTCCTTGAAAAATCTAATTGTTTTCCAAAAGATAATAGAGTTCTTCAAAAATCCATGAGCAGCACATTTTAATTCTTGGAGCCATTTGTTCTGAGGAAAACTTGAGATTATTTCACTAAACAATTATGATGATGACAAATGATGATATTCTGCAATACAAAATTTTTATACTACAAATCTCATCTATTTTCACCCTCTCCCCACTTGCAAAAAAAGAAGATAGTTGCTAATGTGAAGTTTATTTTCCCTTTAAATAAAAATGTAACTTGTTTTATTTGCTTATCTCTCTCCAGCCACAGCTGATGACAGTTATATTAGAAGGTCTAGCTGTTCCTCTTCACTGATGTCTCCTTTTCGGAAGATTACTGTTGCAGACAACAGTACTCAAGTTGCTCCCATTAAAGTGTTAATGTCTTCACCAGTCTTTACTGCAAAGGTTTGTTTTCACTGTCTTTTCTTATTTCAAGTAAAATGTTAAAGCCCAGAGTTTGTGTAGGCTTCTTTTCAAAAATTCTGGAGTGTTGCTTTAATGTATTTTGTTATTGAGGACATCTTTCACAACTAAAGATTAAAAGCCAGTGTTTTTTTTTTTGTTTTTATTTTTTCCTTGGCTGTTTAGAAAAAAAATTAGAGGATAGGTACACAGATGCTGAGAGCGATGAATTAAAAATTTTCCACAGTCCATTCAAGACAAGTATTGTGGATTGTAACCAGGTGCTTTATTTTTCATTGATATACTGTACCTTTTCAAACTACACTACAATGCTGATGTCATGATTGTGTTAGCTACCATAAGGAAAGCAGAGTTGGAATGTGTATAAACTATAATCTAAGGAGACACGTTAATGTTGGCAACTGTCAGAGATATTAAATAATGACGTCACAACAGGTCAATAGAGGCACCCCTCAAAAACAAAGATTTTAAATTGAGACTCTGAAAAATCTGGTTCTAAAGTGACAACTTCTTGTTCAGAAATTTATTTAGGTAAGAGAGCTTAATCAAGATGCTTGGCACCATTGTCTCGTGCTGCTGACGGGTCTTTAAATATTGATCTGGGCCAGATTGTCTGATTTCTCTAAGAGGGTGTAACCAAATTTCTGCAAGGTTCATAATAATAAGGGTTCTTGAAGTGGCAGTCTGAAGTATGTTCCATCAGCATATGACCTTGTGTAAACATTAAGAATTTCACTTTCTGTACTTACCCATCATCAGTCTTGTCATCTAATATTAGACCATTAATGAGCTGTCTCTGTAGTGGTCATGTTCAGCAGTGTTAGCATGTCAATCTGTAAAGTTCAGACAAAATCTTCACAACCAAGTCCCATCAAGCTCTGTGGTGGCACATTGTTAATGATATACAGATACACTTCATGACTGCATACCATTAGCTCTAAGCCAGTTATGTAGTTTGTGTTGGACATTGACATCTGTTGCATTTTGAAGATCAGGTTCCAACTGAATTGCTGTCCAGAAACTGCTTCTTCCCACTTGCAATCTTAGTGATGCATTGTTGACTTGGATTGCCTCCCATCGAGTCATGTAGCAGAAATACTAAAAGTTTGATGCCAAGTCCAGGCTCTGGAAATGATGCTAAGTTGCTTTACTCTCCAGTATACCAATCTCTCTGGCAAGTTCTGTGATTATCAAATGCCACCTCTGTCACTGTTGTGCCATTCTGTATCAACCAATTTGGTGATGAATCATTTAAATGACAGCATGAAGAACAGTGGAATTTACGTGAAAATTAGGGGGCCATATATCCATGTACATCTCAAACCTTGACACTGGAGGAAATTTGTTGATCATTAGAAAATTTTTAGTAGTATATAAAGTGTTAGAACTGGAAACTGTAAAATAATAAAGATAATTAATAATTAAATTAGTACTTAATGACATTGAATAATATTTTGTTTGCTGATATGCTTGCTCAGTTTGTCTCCTACAAAGGGGTTTGGTTAAAAATTTCATTTAAAATTAAATGACTAAATATTCAATAATTTTTTATATTTGCTTTAATTTCAAATGGGAAAGGAAGTCATTTAAACAGCTTGGTATCTGTGTAATCTATCAAATAAGCAAAAAAATTGTTCAGTCTTTATCAAGTGATTAAAATTTTTCCAAAGCAACTTTCATTAAAATGTTAGATGTGTTTAAGCTGTTAACATTTAAATTAAAAATTGAGTCTGAGATTTTAGGCATAAAGGGTTAGTGAACAAGTTTATTATAGAAAAGCAATAACTTAGTCTAATGCTGTGGTCATCAGAGACTGGAATTACATAAGTGAGATTAATTTTTTTTTTTTGTTTGTTATGCATTTGCTACTGATATGATCCTTTATGATTTCTCAGGTGATTCAACGAGAAAGGGAGCAGAGGAACAAGGCTGAGGTGAAACATTTTGTTTATGATGGGTGTGGTGTTTGCTTTTCCAGCTTTTCTGCTTTGTTGTGTAGCTGTTACTCCAGTCCCATGTTTTCAGCCCTACACTGAACTATCTTGTTAGGGTAGTGATTAGGAAAAGTCATTGTGCTACTGGCATTTTCAGCAAATGTGACCAAGTACAGTCATCCACTTGGTTACAGATCTTTAACAGTTTTATTTATATATTTCCTGTAATTTTATTTTCCTAAAGGATTTTAAAACAAAAAAAAACAAAAAATTATCTGGAGTAAACATCTCTTGTTCTGTACCGTATACCTGTCTACGTGGCATCTGAAGACTTGGCTTGTTTGTCTCTACTTCTCTCAAGTGTCTTCCTCCCTCCCTCTTGCATAAAAACTTGGAATGGTTTCCAGTTTTAGCTGAAACCGCATCAGTTAGTCAAGCAAGTACTGGAGTAAATGCTGCATTTTAACTGAAGAGGCATTTTTATACAGATGAGGATAAAGTCTAAAAAAAACTTGTGTGCCAGATATTGTTATAGGCCATTTCCTGAATGGAACTGCTGTTTTAAAGCAGATGGGATTTGATAAAACCAGAATTTGTTTTCGAGTACTTCATCTTTTGAAATGGACTGACAGCAGAGCAATCTACTGGCAAATTTAAAGGACCTCATGTACTAAATGATTTGGTTTCAATTGAGTCATCTTAGTGTTAAAAAAAAAAAAAGTTACTGAAATTCGCATTAATTTAATGAAGTAATTAAAATTTACAAAAAAAAAATATTTAGTTAATTGGATTAATTTATTAAGATCTCACTTTTAAAAAATTGCTATCTGCAAAGACTGTTAATTTCATTTTTTGGGAAATACCATTCAGCTACACTTGTTTTGATGTTGGTCCTTGTCTTGAACACTCAATACTTTCTGTTGTTATCAAACCTTGAGACACTCAGGAATCTTCTTTTAGAGATGAAGGAGAACTATGTTGTTTTTGTTATGAATTGTTTCTCATGCAGGTTCCAAGAGAATTTGCTTATTTTACCACCTTTACTAGGCAATTTCTAAACCAGTAATTAAGACAAAAGATGTCTCTTCTGTGTTTAGTGGTTCTGTGAAAGTGCCTCTTTGGAAGCATACTACTTTTTCATGTTATATGGTGCAAATTCCTTTTACTGCTTTAAGATTTTTAGAATAATTTTATAGACACTTGCTTTGTTTGTATGTAAAATGGGAATGATAATTATTTGAAAATATTTGTAGCATTTGAAATATATGCACAAAATCAGATTGCATGTTAGCCTTTGCGAGGGGAAGTCTGTAATATTGAAAATGTCTGATTCTAATTAAAATGATACAGGTTTTATTTTAAATAGATATTAAGTATATTTAGTGCTGTATTAGATATGATTAATATTATGTAAAAATAACAACAGCTAAGTTGCTAACTGTAACAATGGAAACTGCTTGTTGGTGTTAAGGGTTTCCAGAATTAAAACAAAAACTTGGAGCTGTTGTTACTGATGTACAGTCAGACAGAATTGCTGACAAACTGGTTGTAAGGATTCAAACTTTAAATTTCTGAAGTAATACATGGTGAGAAAAGGTTCTAGGGTAAAAATTAGGTAGTTGAACAAATCTAAGCAGCACTTGGATGGAGATATGTTTGTTCTAAAATAAAATTTTTTCTGATGTGTAGCTTTCAGTACACTACCTAGTGTTGCACAGTAATTCTCATGATATTATCCAACTATAGATCAAAGAAGATAAATTCTTCATTGGACAGAAATCAAAAGAAAACATATGGCTGCACTTTTTGATCATTCATAACGATGACCATGCAGTACATCATTGGGGAAGGAAATAACTTTTTAATTATAATGACAACACTTTGTATGCCTTGTAGACAAGTTAAGTAGCTATAATTAATACATTTCTAAGTATCTTTGAGTGTCCTTATTGTAAGTGAGCATGGAAGTCATTGTTAACTTTGATAGTACTTGAGAAAAAGAAAGATAGTAGCTTTGCAGACTGAATGATTTACTAACTTGTCAACCTTAGCCTAAGCTGTCCGTCTTCCTGGCCTGTCATTTACAAAGTTATGACCTGTTGTGGTTCTTATAATTGTTATCTCTGATTCTTTTTAACATCTTGGATCGCATCATGAACTCATCAAATCTGCACATACTTTTGTAGTAGGATAGTAAATCTTTTTTTTTTTTTTAAATAATTCTATTACCACCAAAAGTTGGATGCAGAAAGTGCTTTAGAGGTGACCAAGAAATTGGAGAGGCAGCTGAATTTAGAAAAACATCTTCGTTCAGATCTGGAATTTGACCTTCAGGAGGCGCTAGAGAGTTTGAAAGACAAAGGTGAGCATTTTTTTCCCTTTTCTCTTTGAGCAAAAAGGGGGCAGACTATAATGCGGTTTACACCTCTCTTGTTTTTAGATTACGACAATGTTTCTATTATAAAGAATGTCTAAGAGCTCCAGTCTGTCTGCTGCTGCTGCTGCTTTCTTCCCCTGATGCTCTTCAGTTTGGATTTTTTAAATCTGTTGTAACAACTGACGTGTAAAATTAACTATTTGGAATAAAAGTTAAATAAAACAACAAAAAAAAAGCAGCAGCAGAGATGGAATTATTCTACTCGTGGGTTGGTGTTACGGTTTATACCACTTGAGCATTTACGATGGTAGAAGCTGCTGGCAGCTTAGTTTTGTTGTCGTTTGTTTGTTTGTTGTTGTTTTTTTACCAGTTATGGGTGTTTTGTAAAAAAGATGAAGACCGTTGCAGTTTCTGTCTGCCCTTTATTTCAGAGAAGATGATTAGAGAACTGACTGATCAGGTGATGCGGCTGAAGAAGCTTCAGGATGAGGTGGATGAACTGACTGTGCTGAAAGAGGAGGCTGAACAGTACAAGAGCGATGCTCTCAAGTATGTGGTGGTGACATTGGCTATTCTTTTTAAATAACTGATTTTTAAAAAATAACGGGGAAAAAAAAAAACCCTTCAAAATATAAGAATTTTATGGTGATGAACACAAAGGCATCCTGCCCCCGTGCTTAGGGAATGCAAGTTATTTTTGCTAGGTTTTATTTGTTTGTAGAACAACGAAAGCTACCAATGTAGAAGTTAGACTTGCTGGTGGCATGAGGAAAAATGGCTTCCAAGGTTTCCACACACACACACAAATGCAGCGGTGACATAAGTTATGAATATACAAAAATAAGTTTGATGGGAACAAAGGTTTTAGGTTTGAGAAGATTCCATTAATAAAATAATTAGATGCTAAATAGCAATATCCTCCAATTTCCATTCCTAATTTGAGAGAATACTATTTAAGAGAATTTTTTTTTTTTTTTTTTACAAGTATCGATTGTTTTCATTTGAAAGGATGTTCTGATTGTAAAATTCTATGCCAAACCTCTATGAAAAATGGTCCAATCAAGAAAACTGTTGGGTGTTCCCTGCATGCAATGTGCAAACGGAACATTGTGGCGACCCACAAATAGGGAGAAGATGTGGAAGAAGAATTAGGTGTTTTCGTAATTTGTGCAAATGCATTGGCAGTTTTGGAGTCTCTTCTTTTCCAGTGGGTGTAGTAACTTGTTCTTGCAGACATGAAATCTGAAAGAATGGATGGATGGATGTGTAACAAGGTAAATATTGCAATAGTAAATTGTTTTTACTTTAATAAAATAAAAATGACTGTTTGGTTTGTTTGTTACTGAGTTTTAATGATCTTTTTGAAATTTTTGTTGTTGTTGCAGAGCAAAAAAATGCTTAGATGAACTAAGTCAAGTCAAGAATCACTGTCAGTACTTAGAAAAGGAAAACTTTGAATTTAGCAATGAGCTGCTTCATTATAAGTCATCTGTAAGTTTTGCTTTATTTATTTTGTTTTTAGTTATTGTCAACTTGGTATCTCACTGGACCTTTCTACGTAAACTGTTGATACTGCATCAAACTTGGCCATTTTTTTTCCAATTTGTCGGTATTTTATCAGAAGTTCTTAAAACATTAGTCTTATTTATAGGGTATACTGTTTTCCATTGATGGCTTGTTTAATTCTGTTCTGTTGAGTCACTATCCCTTGTAGTTTTTAGTGCATCTCACAGCTCTGAGGTCTTTGAAATGCTGGTCATTATAAAAGCTTTGAGGTCTGTTGTAAAAGGTGTGAACCAAATGACACAGTGACCAGAGCAGGGCTGCTCCAGCAGCTTGAGTTGCACAAGAGTTTATGTACATTGTTCTTAGCATCTTGGAATGAATTTTTGTTGAAAAAAAAAAGGTATGAAGCTGTGTAAACTGTGGTTGCTCCTGGGGGCAGAAACCAACATAGTTGTTTATTCCACAATATATTAGATACAAATATTTTAAAATGAAGAGATCAATATTTGTTGTAAATCCTTATTTAACCTTTCTGTTTCATTAAACCTGTTATTTTGAAGAGGATTAATAAAATTGTGATATTGAACACTGTATCTGATTTACAGGAGGATTCCATTGATAATCTAGTGCTATTAATGTGTTTAGGAAAATTGTCATTTTGGATGTAGTAGAGTGAGAGTGTGAAAACTATAGCAGAGTTGTCTTTGGGTGCTGCAGAATAAACTAGCATCGGAGGAGGCTGCTATAGTGGCGCTTTTTTCTCTTTCTCTTGTTTTAATGGTAGATTATTCTCATGAGGGTCAGTCCTGGAGAAGTGTGACACTGCAAATGACCACCAGTGGCAAACCAGTAACTAACATACAAACAGAACTGTTTTTACGAGCTCAATGGACGAATCTTCAATATCTCGGTTATTTTGTTTAAGGAGGTGTGTTTTTCAAATGTTAAGCTAAATAGCAGGAATGCACATTAATATTTCAGATGACAGATTGATTCCTCATAAATCAGCAATATGCTGAATCTGTAATGACAGTATTCCACTACTAGCATATACGGGGAGATTGCATGACTATAACTCAGTCTCACTCTAGTGTAGTATAAGAATAGCAACAGCCTGGAAAGTGTAGTCAGCTTTAACCTGGAACAGATGACTGATCTAATTCTTTCACTGAGAAATACACGTTCCAAGTGAAGTTATTTGTTGAGGCAGATTTTTTTTTTTTTGTCTGTTTAGCTAGAAGAAACTCTGAAGAGGTTTATGGCAAGACTACACATCTACCTTCTGTCTGCCATAAGTGATAGTGTGTGTGTGTGTGTGTGTGGAAGAAATAATGTACAAAATGTTTAATTTATGAGGAAACTAAGAGAGTCTGTTTTTGGGTTGGGTGGGGGGGAGAGGAATAAAGAACTCCCATTTGTTGTAGTTTGTGTAATGTAGCATTTCAAATTTTGTTTTTAATGACATCTATATTAGGAGAAGGAATTGGAAAGGCTTCAGGAGGACTTCATTAACTGCCGCTCTCAGTTTAACCTGGCTGAGGTAAAAATTCGAGCTCTTAACACAACTGTCCAGCACAAAGAAAATGAAAATGAGAGTCTCATGAAAAGGAACTCAGTTGTGGAAGAAAATTTAAAGAAGCTCCAAATGATGTATGATAACTTGAAAAAGATCCACGAAGAGGAAACCATTAATGAAGGTTGTCTCTCTCTCTCTCTCTATTTTAAATACATTTTTGAATATTATTTATTTTGAATTTTCCTGAATATTGTTAAAATTTTCTTCAACTTTGTAGACAGGATCCAAATTTAGAAAAATGCTGGAATGAAATTATTTTTACTGAATTAGCCAGTGATCAAGGAAGAGTAGACACCATGATTATTGCAATGTAGAGACTGCATACATTACTCAAAATGATCAAATCAAATTATGAACTGGCTGCTTTTGTTACTGATTTAGCATCATTTATTGGAATTTAAAGCTTTGACCACCAGTCACCTTACAGTGTAGTAAACTGGTACATGGAATTTTTCAATCATGCTTTTATGCTTTAGCAATACTAAAAGCAAATTATTTATTAATTGGTTCTTTAAAAAGTATTTAAGTGTGGTTTCTGTTTGTCTATTCTACATATAAACTAGCCAGAAAAATACTTTTTATCTGCCTTAAAGAAATGTGGCTCTCTGCAATTTTAACATAGATTACTATTATTTATAATTCATTGGTAAAAATATGAAATAATTTATATTCTTAGAAACTGCCCCTCCCATTTAAAAAAATTTTTTTTGTAGTTCCTTTGAAGTGAGATTAGAAAAAGTGGTAATGTCAGATACCATACAATCATTTTACAGTTCACCAGCTGGCACAACTATGATACTTGAAATTTTTTGTGGTCTTCTTGACAGGAGAGCTATGGCATTGTTTGTATGTTTTTGAAAACATCAAAAGTTTCAATTTATTAAAATTCTTTTGAAATTAATGCTATACCCAAGTTGTTATGAAAACCTTTTTTGTTATGAATGAATTTTTTTAGTCTTGTTACTAACAGTCTTCTGTGTTCCTTTAATTTAGCTAGTTTACTAATGCCATCATATACTACTACTGTGGTTAATGTTAGCAAAGGTTTATGGCATTATCAATTATTGATATTTGGCTGGCTTTTTCAGAAACACAAAAAGCAGGTTTTAAAATCTTATTTGAGATTTGTTCTTTGTTTAACAGAAGCAGACGGTCATGGAGAGTCTATGGGTGTAGTGACTGACAAAATAGTTGTGGAACTACAAGCAAAGTTGGATCAGATTTGTTCAGATTGGATGGAGCCCGGAGAATACAGAAAACTGCAGTTATCTTTACAAGATGTTACTGAACAGAAAAAGGCTTTTGAGGTATGAAGCATATATTGTAATAATTAGATTATTTTCTTGGAAGCTTTATGATCAAAGGGCTAAAAGCCTAGTTTTCTGAAGGCATATCATAAGACAAAACTCCATCTTTCAACTTTTCTTCGTTTGATGGTTGTTGTTTTGTTGCACTTTCTTCTCACTGCTAGTGGTTGGCTGGCATTCAAAGTCTCATGGACTTGTAGTATTTTAATAGAAAGTTGCCTTAAGATTTACTGACCTGTATCTACGTAAAATTAAATACATTTTTAGAAACTCAGCAATTAGTACCAGCGACTTATTACAGTGAAAGATTGAAGCAAGACTGTCAGAATCTTTTTTTTTTTTAATACTAATATTTAATCATCGCATTTCTTTAGGGATTTTTTTAGCAGTAAAGCTATACTAGGGTAGAATCAAGGGCAGTAATCCAGTGTTAGTGGTGGTAAAGATTTTTCACCTGAAGTATGTTGGAAAGAGTATTACTGCTGCAGGTAGGTTTGTTGCTGGTACTCATCTGAGTCTAACAGTACATGACTAAATATTTTATTGATTGATTAATTTTTCTTTTTATTTAGCACCTACAAAGTGAAACACGGATAAGATTCCCATGACCGTGAACATTTGTGTAGCAGCATTAAATTCGCTAGTACAGCACTCCAAACTAAAATAGGAAACTTCCCTCAGTTATTTAATTTTTTTTCCTTTTAGAATTGTCTTCCCTCTTAAAAGCTGCTTAGATGCTAAAGAAAAACAACTAATAAAGACTAACTTGGCTCAACCATCATAACTTTTCCTTTTTTAGAATGATGCATTTATTAACTAAGAAACATTAGTACAAAAATTATTTTGTGTGCTTATTTAGCTAGTCAGAAAACCACCACTGTTTGTAGTAGCCGTTAAATATAACAAGCATGTTGGAGGGTTAACAGTAACACAAACCCTAGAGTATCTGTAAACCAGTTGATTTTTATTGTGGTTGTTGCTGGCATGATTAAATTGGTTAATAGGTGCTGAACTTTTGCATTCATTGTTTTCACTGGCTCCTGATTTCCTTTGAGCAATAAAAAAATTTAGCATTATTTTGATTTGTTTAGGAAAAATTTATGGAGGTGCAGGAGCAGCTGCTGTCATCGAGGAGCAACAAAGATCAGCTTGAGAGCAACCTCCAGAAACTGGAGCAGGAGTCGGAAGAACTGCGGGATAGAAGGAATGTTGAGCTGGTAAGGATGGAGCTTCTGACAACCCAAGTGAAGTCTCTGGAAGAAAAGGAAGGAGAGCATCTGAAGGAAGAAGCAAAGTTGAAGAAGAAAGTGGAGGAACTGAATGGGAGCCTGATGGGGGTTCAGCAGGAGCTAACCAAAGTTCAGGCGGAGCTGCAGTTCACGTTGGTAGTAAGTTAAACAAATTTAAAAAGCAAACGAATCTCTGGCCTGGCTCAATCTAATAATGAACAGTAGAGTTCTTACATCTTTAAACTAAACCAATCTTTCATGTTTGAGGAAATACAAATAAGCTTATCTTACTTCCACAGCTCTTATTTTACTGATTGCGCATCTTTCTTAGATTTCTTTCTAGAAAATGTTTTTTTCCGCTTCATATCTTATAATCTGGTGTCTGAGCCTCGGAGGATCTGCGTATAAAATCTTATAAGGATTTTTTTGTACAGTCTGTTAGTTTTGTTCACTTGTGTAGTTCTAGAAGAGAGAGATTTTTAATAATTGAAAATTAGCTTGGCCTGACTTTCACAAAGAAGAAGAAGAAGAAGAAATCCTTTGTTTGATTTGTTTTACTTATTTTTAAAGCAAGCAGATGCTGAGAGCAGAACCAACAACAGCCACAGGCAAACCCTCTGTGAAACTTTGAACGGTGTCACCAATGAAAAAAGAATCCTTGAGCAGAATTTGAAGCAGCAGAAGCAGCTGCATGATGAACGGGTTCATTGTCTGAAAGGACAAATAACAAGTTTGAAGGAAGAACTGTTGGAGAAGGCTTCCCTGCAGGATGATCTATCCACTGTGAAGGCTGCATTTGCAGATAGCTGCAATGCATTGGAAAATGAGCGTGCTGCTAATGAAAACATGGTGAGGCTGCTCAAGGAAAAGCTGCAGGAGACTGCAGAGGAGTTGAAAGAGATCACCAAGCAGCTACAAAATGAGATCTGGGAAGAACGACAAGCCAAAGACACTTTGACCTGTCAGCTTTCACAGGTGAAGGAAGATCTGGAGCAGCAGCTGGACGATCTGAGCAATCAGAAGATTGATTTACAGGCCAAAGTACAGAGTCTACAGCATCAACTTGGTAACAAGCAGCAGGAAAAAGAGGCAATGCAGGTAGAGCTGGAGCAGGTGAATTGCACGCTGGCTGAACAGCAGCTTGAGGCAGACAGAAAGATAAACAGCTATTGTGAGAAAGTGACGTATTCAGAGAGTCAGCTGAACAAGGCCTCTCAGGAGGTGAAAAGGCTGTTGCAGGTCATGGAAACCGAAAAGAATTCTCACAAGTGCAAGCTTTTAGCAAAAGATAAGCAAGTGAAACAGCTGCAGTCTGCTAATGAAGACTTACAAGAAAGCAGTGTGACTCTGTCTGGATGCTTGAAGAACCTGCAAACAGAAAAGGGCCAGCTAGCTAGGGAATTGGAAGATGTTCGGAAGACAACAGATGCTGCAAAAGCAGTGAGTGACAAAAAAATAGAAAAGCTTGAGACAAAAATTCAAAAGCTAAACCTTGAAATGGAAACAATGCAACAAAAGCACTTGGAGGAATGGAACCGCATAGATGAGGAATTAGTAAGTTCAAGAGAAAATGCTAATAAGAATCTGATAGATTTGAAAGAAGAAAGCAGCCTGATGAAAGAAGAATTTAAAAGCACACGAGAGACATTAACCAATGAGGTTGTGAACTTGAACGAGGAGCTCAACATTAGGGAAGAGAGAATAGCTGTTATGACCAAGTCTATGGATGGTTTGCAAGCAGAGCTACAGAGAGTTAGGGAAGATGCTGATCTTAAACTGAAGGAGAAGTTGGAAGTAGTCAGCAAAATGGAAAGTGAAATTGTAGATCTAAAGCTTACACTTGATGGGGCTAAGGCTCAAGCAAAAGCAGAAGTTGACTGGTTGAGAGAACATGAAGAGCGGCAGCTAAGAGAAGTCAGGCAGAGTTGTGAGAACGAAATAGGTGAGCTGAAGAATGCTGAATGTCAGCTGAGGAGGGAACATGAGGGTTTGCTACATGATTATGAAGAGACCAGAAAGCTGCTAGGCACCAAGGATAAGCAGATCAGTGAACTAGGACATACACACAGTGAGGAGGAGGAGGCCTGGAGTAAAAGTGAACAAAAACTCAATACTCACATCCAAGAATTAGAGGTGAATTTAAATGAACAGAAGTCAACTTTGATAAAAGAGTTCAACATAACTACTTTAAAGATGGAATCGGAGTTTAAGATGGAGATGGATGATCTAAAGCAAAAATTTGAGAAGCAGCTAGCGTGTGAAAGACTTGAGAAAGTAAGAATTGCTGATGAGAGTCGAGAATGTGAGTTGATATATCACCAGGATGTTGCTAAGCTAAAGGAAGAAAATGAGAAGGTTAAAAAGGAAGCTGCATCTAAACAGCAGGTGGAAGATTTGCTGCAGGAAAAGGAAGAGGAGATAAATGTTATAAAGCTTTCACTTGCTCAAAAGGAAGCTGCTGCTCAAGAAATGGTGGCAGAATTGAATGTGGAAAAGGAGAATAAGTCCGTCATCCTTCAACAGGTGAAAGAAATTAAAGAGGAACTTGAACAAAAGAAGCAGCAATTGTTGCAACACCAACGTGAACATGAAGAAGGAGTGATGCTGAAGTCAGAGATTGTGCGGCTTCAAGGCAGATGTGAGGAACTGGATGTAATTAGCAGGCAGCACAAAGAACATGAACAGGCCCTTACCTTGAGGTGTGAAGAAGAGAGGGAGAATTTTGAGCAGAAACTCAGTAAGGTGCTGACAGAGTGCTCAGAGAAAGAAAGGCTGGAAGTAGCACGTGCTGATGAACTACAAGTGAAACTGTCAGAAGTTGAAGCTGAGTTTGCACGCCAGAAAGTAGAGTACGGCTTGATCATAGCTACAGTTGAAAAGGTCAAGGAAGAAAGGGTGATGAGCCTGGAGAGTGAGTGCCATCAGAAGTCAGAGAGCATCCATCTTTTTGAGCAACAAGTTGAACATCTAGAAAGGCAATTATCAAAGGAAAAAGAGCAGTATAAACTGAAGGTGGCACAGCTGGAGGCTGACGATAACTTAAAAATTACTGAACTCCAAAAGGAAGTTGAACAGTTGAAACTGAATTGCAAACAAAAGGAGCTGAACATCAATATGATTGAGGCTGAGTGTGCGCACCTGAAGTCTGAGCATGAGAGCAAAGTTGAGAAGCTGAAATGTGACAGTAGATTAGAGATGGAGGAACTCAAAAGATGCCATACTAAAGAAGTTCTCATGTTGCATTCAAAGCATGAGAACTTGGAGAGCTGCCTGAACCAGCTAAGAATAGAAGCTAGTAAAGTACTGGAGAAAAAATCTTCTGAGTATAAGAATGAGATGACCATTAGAGAGCAGGAGTACATGGCAGACTTGAACAGTTTGAGGGAACAGTTACAAAGGGCCGCAAATGATCTTTCTGATGTTAAGGTTGGTGAAGTTTTTTGCAGTTTTGAATGTGTCACAATATTGTATGTAAAATTTTAAAAAAGGACAAAGAAAAAAACAATGATAAAAACAAAAGTACATCGAAAGCTGCAGATTATTTACAGGGAAATATAGCCCATTATTAAGTTAAAAAGGAATAATTACCTTTTGTCATTTCAATAGAGAGTTTATATATTCAAAGAAACTTTTCCATTATTTATCATATATACAGAGCCATTTGCTTTACTTTTTAGAAAATTCATACGGAAAAAAAAACCCATAAAATTCTGCCATTTTGAAAGTGTATATCTAAAAGTTTCAAATTATCATGAGGTATTAGACTAGTATGTAAATGCTCAAAGTTTTTTATTATTGTTATGGTGAGGAAAGTTTCATGACATCAAGACTGAACTAAGATGCCAAATGGTAATTACATAAATAATAGTTTAAATTTGTAATACTGTATGACTGACTGCAATGTGTTTTATGAATACCAAAAGATAACGTAATAATACTTTCAGTGGATTGACAAAGGTTGTAAATATATCAGCCCAGATCTCTCTTCTTGACTGATGATATATAAACTCAACCTTTTTGTCTTGATGTCTTACAAGTGGGCTCTTTATGTGAAAACCATTGGTTAGTTATTTAACTTTATGTACTTTTGTTGCAGGCCAAACACAATCATGAAAACATGAATCTGAAAAGATATGAAACAATAACTGCTGACCTTAACCTGAAAGTTAGTATAAAATCAAATGTATTCTTCAAAGATATTTGTGCTCTGTATGTGTATGTGTGTATGTAAAAATAAAAGTACTTAAATTTATTTAGTTTTGATATCATGCCTCTTAATAAGGAATATACATTTTTATCTGTTAGAAATATGGTGCACTAATGCAATTTCTACATTATTTTATAATAACCTATCTATGGCTGTCAATATTAGTAAAAGAATGGCCTCTAAATTGTTAATTATCTCTTAACAGTTAACTAGCTCATAGATGTTGTTGGAGTGCAATTAGTTACTTGTAATGATGAAATTGAGTTTTCGGTTCATGTCTAAAGCTTTATTTAATGAATATCAATATTAGATTTATGATTGTTGAACTTGAATTGGCACCTGAAAATCAACCAACCAGAAATACAACAGTGGTGTTGGTGCTAAATGAAACTGTATTTTAAGGTGCTTTTCTACCTTAGTTTGTGAAGATTGTAACTTTTTTTCTCCCCTGTGTTACACAATTTGTGTTTTATGTTAGAAGACAAGTAAAAATGGTTTATTTGTAATTGGTTGCTATGAATACCAAAATGGCTGCCATAAAATGTATTGATGGTTTGTGCACACATTTCAGGGTCTGTATGAAATACTGTAGACCTAAATTAAACCGTTTTTAATATGTCCCAAAAATTGGCTTAAGTAAATTTATAAAGTAAAACCAACAAATGTAATTTTTGAAGATTTTATTTTTTAAATCTTTAAACTAATAATTTGACAACTATAACATGGATAAAATAATTAAAACTTAAGATGCAGACTAAGTGTCATAGTGACTGAAATTGGGATTTTCTTAAAATTGCAAAAACTAAAGAAACACCTCAAAACATTCTTTAAGATGTTGTAGCTAGAAGCGGTATCAAAGAAAGGCTTTAGGAAATTATCTTAAAAGTGTAACTGGTTTTTTTTAAAATAATGGCAGAAACAGAAAAGTGCATTAATTAAATGTGATGTTTTTGAATGATATAAAATACATCTTCAACTCAAAAACTGAGTTTGTTTGTTTGTAAGGTTGTGCAAACACATTGTAGAAATTGAAATGTCTACAAAGTAGTTTTTTTTTTAATCAGATGTCACAGCTTAAAAGAAATGAGAAATTTAAATAGTAAATACATCTGTTCAGAATACAGCACCAGATATTACTAAAACATTTTAAATACATCGCCATGTGCTGGTCTAGAAATGTTTTTATCCAAGAAATAACCTACCTACTGGTGTTAAATCCACTATAGCATAGCATGAGTGTTAACTGGTGGATGGATAAAAAAACTACTACTGCGGGGCCCCACCTCTATTTTAAAAAAAGTTACATTTGATGATGTAAGGCCTATTGTCTTGGACACAATACAAGGTATGTGCTTGAAATGCATTGCTTGTACTTTGGGAAAATTACAAAACTAAATATTGGAAAGTACTGTTAAATACAAATGGGCCAGGATGATGGAAAAGGGACATTTATAGGAAGAAAAAAGTAATACTGACTAAGGAAGCCCAACAAATCTGGACACATCTATGGTGAGTTATGGGATATAACTCTGTAAAGTTGTTTAAAAATACATGTATAAGCATTTTGGGTTCTTGGTGGTTGCTTATAAGGCACATAATTTCTGTCCTTTTGCATACTGTATATAAAAGTCAATGCATCAGTCACCCGTATGTGAGAGAGAATTTCTTCACAAACTGCTATTGAGCTGGTCATCTAAAATTCATTAAAATTACTAGCTTTAAAGGAGAGAATCAGCCTTCATTGATACTCATGCAAAAAATATTTTCTCTCTCTCTCATGATTATACATATTTAATGGTTTATAAAACAGATAAAGTCTCTGGAAGACGCAGTCCAGTTGCAGAAGACCTCAAGAGATGATGATAAAGCCACCTACGAGTCTCTGCTTCAGGAAAAAGAAAGCTCTTTCAAGGTTCTGTTGCAAAATCAGGAGGAAAGGATTGATAATTTGACTCAGGAGTTGAATGACATGCATCAGGAACTGGTAAGATGTATTAAAATTTGTATTTGAGAAATGTAAAGATTGTTGTTAAAATTTCATATGATCATGCTGAATTGACTTAACTGTCATTTCTAGGTGATAGGGCCATTAGAATACTGAATGCAGCAACTCTTCCACAGTCTAGTTTAATTACAGACTAACTAAAAATATATACATTATGCTTAATTGTCCATGGTTTTCAACAATATTGATTTATTCTTTTCTATGCATGGCATCATCATTTGTAGAAATGTAGATAAAAACTGAATCTTTTATTTTATTGAAAAATAATTTAATTTGGTTTTTTATTCTAGTTCTCCAGACATTTTTTTAGTTTCTGTTTTCTCCATATACATAGTCTTTGGCTGATGCATTTGGGGATATGTATGTTATATATGTTTGCTGTTTTTATAATTTTTTCCCCTAAATGCATTAAACAGTAGTAATGGATAAACATATGGCTGAAAGTCTTGCAGATTATCGGACCAAAATGCTTTCAAACCACAGACTAAATTTTTCTAGAAGTCAGTCATTTTAGGGAAGAAGCAGGGGGCATTTTTTTCATCTCAATGAGACCAAGAAGAGATCTGGTGAAAGTTGTTTTATGTATGTATACATATGCACTATTCAGCTTGAGACTAATTTTGGTGTATTTAGGAAAAAGAACAAGCAGCATCGTCTCAGGCAAAGAAACTTATCAACCAGCAGCAGCAGCGCATTGCTAGCATTGAAGAGGAGAAAGCAGAAAGTGACGAGCAGAGACACCAAATGGAACAACATTGCTTGCAGATGGAGCGGCGCCTGAACGATGACTTCCAAACTCAGTTTGAGAAAGTTCAGAAAGAGTCGAGTAACAAACTGAGGGAAAGCACAGAAAACTATCAGTGCCTAACAAAGCAGGTAATGGCCTTTTATTTTACTTTAAAATCCCACTCCCCCACTCAATATTTTCCTATTTCTTTCTTTCTCTGCTTATTATAATGTAGAAACTTGAAATGAATACTTTAGGTTTCATTGTCTAATGAGATATTTTTTTTCTTGTGGAGTCTTTTTTTTTTACTTAAAGCTGAGTAGGTGATATCTGGAGAATGTATTCTGTGTGTAAATGGAAGGCTGAAGTCTGCTTAGTTTTCATGTTTGTCAATACTGTTTATAATTCTGTTTCAATGCTACAATTGCTAACTACATAATCAAATGCATGTAAAAAGAAGTGCTTAAATATTCTCATCTCATGTCAACATGCTATTTATTGGGCTTCTTTAAAATTAGAATAGAAGTCGAACCTATGCAGATGTCATCTTGCACAGTTATGGTGCACAGTTGTTTCTGGTCTTCTTGGCAGGAGAGTTATAGAGTTGTCTGTACACATTGAAAAGTAAGGTTTAATTAAGTAATGCAGGTAAAATGGTAGAATAGAATAAATTAAGTCTTGTTTATTAACATTGCAGAATTTTTTAAGATAGATTTAGGTTGGTTTGCCAAAAGTAAAGTTAACGTTATCGGCTTGTTACAGATGTTTTTTGATGACAATACTATCTCATGAATTGTTTACTTCCTGTGACACCTTTATCTTAATATCTGTTATGTAAAAAATAAGCTTGTATTTATCTACATTCAGGACCAAATTTTATAATGAAATTAAACCCAACAGTGTTTTACTTGAATGAAGATTTATTTTTAATTGAGTTCACTGTTTGTTGTAAACATGGAAGTTTTGTTGAAATTGTTTTCCTTTCTGCTCCCCCTGTCAGTAATGGCTATTGATGATTTTGAATGGTAGTGTTTATAAGATATTTCTGGACAGCTGAGCACACCTATGGAAAAGTTTAAAAAAAAAACAAAACAAACTAGTGCAGGTAAATTCTTTCAGCTTGAGCAGTGTCAGAAGAAACTGGCTAGTGTTGGTGGAGATAGGCAGATGGCCATGAATAAACTTCAGGAAATGGAGCTGAGTTATGGAAAACTGCAGGAGACTGTATCATCCTGGAAGAGGAAACGTGAGAGTGAAATAGATGACAACAGAAAGGTAGGACATTTAGGCATTTACTCCCCTGAAAGAACCCGAGATAAATGTTATCTAGGGATGGTTTTTAGTCATTGAAATTATCCTTAGTATTTCAACTGCTAAATTATTATTATTTTAGGACAAAAATTTCTGCAGATTAATCATGAAAATGTTAGTTTTATCTTTTTGAGCAATTAGTCATATGATGATCACTTCTGCCTTATGTTATAAATAAATAACACACAGAGACAGAGAGAGGAAAGGATGTACAGACGCTGGTTCACATTATCACTTCCTCAGTCTATTTTTATCAATGTTTTGTCACAAAAGTGTACATACCTGTGCAAGCTCTATTATTTACAATATGCAGGCAGACACTGAATCGTTTCCTTCTGTTCATGTAGCTGTTTCTTACGTGCATACTTTTTGATTCCTTATCATTGTTGGTCTGACAGTCATTCAAACAAGTCGTTAATGCATCTTGGCTGGCTGCAGCTTTTATACAGTATAAACAATGGTGCTTGTTCATTCATGTAATTGTAATAGATTTTATATTCCTGTTGTAAGGTGGAGCCAGTGGAGAGAAAATTTCAGATTATTTTTTTCTAAGTGCAGTTTGTTTTCTAATTCAACAGCTAGAAGAACAAGTAGAGCATCTTGAGATGCAGAAGCAAAAGTTGCATAAAAAAGCTGAGTATTATCTGGCCAGCTATAACAAAATGTCGGAAGATGCGCAGAGCCTCAAGGCAAAGCTTGATCATGAAAAGCAGAACTTTGATAAATGTAAGAGAAGACTGCAGACAATGAGCGAAGAAAGAAAGAAACTGAGTTTGGAGAATACCAAGCTGAGTAAGTCATTCTGTTGACTAAAGCACAGTTTTTACGGTAGATTTTGTTGTTGTACAAGAATAGAAGACTGTTTATTAAGTCGCTTGAGATTCTGTATGGTTCCTTTATTGTATTTAATCTCTTGTGCAGTTTGAGAGTAAAATAATTGCCTTTTCTCAATGCCTGGCCTTTGGAACCATTCTAAAATGATGTTCCACTAATGGTAATTTTTGTATTTTTGGCCCTAACCATAATTTTTCTACCAAAAATCAGTATTTTTTTAAAAGTAGTCTTGGGTGATGCTAACTAGAATAGATTATTGAAACATTGATCTAGAAAGTAGTTATTTCATAAAAGTAGTGAGAAAAGAACTTTAGTGTTATCTGTTGGAATAAGTCTTGCTGCTGTTAAATCTCTTATTGGAATTGAAATTTTCAGGCAAAAAGGTTTCCAGCTTGGAGGTTGAACTTCAGGAAGGACAAAACCAGATGAAACCTGCTGAGTTGATATTTGATGAGAGAACAAGACCATTTGATGACAAGATTAGTTTAGGTTTGTTCTGCAAACTGTCACCTGAAATTTACATTGGCTAAATCACTGTTAAAACTGACATTCGATTCTGTGTTGACAACTGTAGTTTCAAATATGGCATTAGCAGTTTTGTATTGAAAATTACAAAATTAAGGCTACTGTCCTGTTTTTTTTTTTTCAAAATTTTGACCAATTAACTAGTTTAGTTTTTAAATATGGAAACAGTATTTTTAATTTTTGCCTAATATTTTAATATTCTAAATATTTTACGTGTAAATATACTTTAAATTGCTTCATCCCTATTTATTATACAGTTTAGACAGTAAATAATACTAGTCAGGACTGTAAATAATTTTTTCTCTCTCTTGTGTAAATCATTCTTATTGTCTTAAAGAAAATTTCAATTATTTTGTAGCTTCTAACTGGAATGATTCTTTGGAGAATATCTTTCAGCCGAGCAAGCCATATTGTTTGAGGTCTCAGACCAGAAATAGCTTCAGCAATAGCAGTTTCATTGACAATCAGTTTGATCAAGGCAAATTAATAAAAGAATATAATGTTTCCCCAATCAGGTAAGATTATTAGATTGTTCAGCAAGGGCATTTGGTGAAAACCAAAGCCACTCATTGACACAAGTTCTGAGATAATATAAAAACACTAATATAAATGTGGCTACTTACATTTTTTAAATTTAACTCTTAGAAAACTCTATTTCCCTGGCAGCTCTTGTCTGTACAGTGTCTTCCATGATTGATGAAACAATGCAATTCAAAATATATTTTAAAATTTTAACAAGTTTGTATTTATTTTCAAAGAAGAGTGTACAGAATCCGAAAAGATTTTCTATCCACTGATAATTAAGAACATCCTTCCCACAATGCAACATTACAGAAGGCTCTATCAAGGTCACTAGAGTTTGACCCAGGTCTGTGTTTACAATTTAAAAAGAGGCTTGAGCCAGTGTTTGGTTTGGGACAGGTTAACTTTTGCAATTCTTCCTTAATTATCTGAACAAGCACCAATTCTACTTTCTGACAGTGCTCTGGATAATAGGCAACTTGGACCAGATTTATACCTATATAGGGTTTGTACAGTTCATGGCCCTAATTTTTTTCTCCTCTTTTTTTCAGTGTCACTAGTACACACTCAAGAGACAGTATAAGATCTACATCATCTAGGATTTCATCTGCATCTAGAACACCTGTACCTCGTAAGCACCGTCTGAATACCTGTATAAATGTTTTTTTTTTTTTTTCAGAGTTGAGATTGCTTCTATAATTAATAAGATTAATTACTGTGCATGTGTGCATTCCTGAATTTATATGCAGAAAACAATGTAGATTACAAAACGTAAATTAGATACAGATGGAATCTCTAGAATAAACAGTGTAGTGGGATGAAATAACGCATTGGGTGTTGGTTTTTGACTAAGAAAATTCTGATCATTGAAATAAAATATTTTGTAATAAATGCTAGAGGTGCCAATAGTTTATAATTATTTGGCCACTATCTGACTTAATTAAGGTTCCAATTTCCAATAGATTGTGCCTGTTTTTTTTATTAAATGTCAGTCCTATGTGGCTGCATACATTGGTAAAACTGAATGTATAAGATACATGATAGCGTGCTCATGTCAACTGGGGAACAATCATATTGCCATGAATTCTGGACATACAATTTTTGGAGGACAATTAAGATCTTTTTCAGACTACTAGTAATTAAATCTGTATTTATTTATTATCTAAAACTGTCATTAATTGAACAAATTGCATACGTCCCATTAATTCTTTTTTATTGTTGTTGTTGTTTGTGTGTCTACATTGTGTTTGTTGCAAATACAGATTTTTTTTGGGGGGGTTTATTGTTGTTTTCTGCCGTTCTTTACATTGAAATATAAGTTGTGTTATAGTAGAAGTAGCTTTCCAAACTCCTGTCCAATCAGCACGGATCTGCTCCAGCTTTACTTAAATCAGGGCTCTGTTTTTGTGAGGTACATTACGAGTCATTATTCTATCAGAAACTGCTCATCGCTAGTAGTGATGATAAATTGAGAGGAAAGTAGCAGAAATACCAGAAGATTGATATTTTTAAAAATTAGAATGCTTGCTAACAACCCAACAGAAAAGATAAAGTATAAATACTAATTACATATTCAAATGATACACTAAACAAGCAAATTCTTGTATCCATTATACCATAGTCAGTTGGTATACTGGTACAGGTTTTGTATTATATCAAGACAGTGACTCCAAACTTACGAGCAAATTTGTTACTGCTCACTTGAAGTCCAAGTAGCACCGGCTCATCAGAATCCTGAAAGAATTTAAGCTAACATGTATGGGACTCTTCAATTTCTGAAAAAGTTGAGAACTCAAGACATTTGGAACTCAGTTCCTGCACATTTCATTGCACTTAATGAAGAAAAAATGGTTACACAATTATTTGGTGTCTTCTAATAATTTAAATACAAATATTTTTTCATTTAATGTATTTTATTCCTTTTTCTTATAATTAGAATTTCACATAATCTTTTCTGTTATGAAAATGATTGATTATCAGTCTTTTGACCCTTTTGTTATTAAATTAAGAAGGGTAATCAGTCAGATGGACCCCGTTTTCTCCTTAGGTGGAGCTGGGAAGTTCTTCGCATGTGATGAGGAGCCTGATGATCCTTTGAACTGGGATCGTTTGGGTGAGCTGAAGCGCCGCAACACACTCTGTTTGCCTCATTTGAAGTCATCCTATCCAGTAGAAACACAGGTCTGTGATGCTGAGAAAATCACAAATGAATCGCTAAAGTTGGCAGTTAACATCCAATCAAAGAACAGAAAACGAAAAAGTGCTGAACAAAGTTCACACAACTTAAAAAAAGTAGGTACCATCAAGAAATTTTGCTGACCCACAAACAAACGGGTTTTCATCATCTTAGGTTGCAGTTTCAAATAAAATTCTGTCTCCTTTCTGTAAACTCAGGCTAAAATTAACCAGAAATGAACTGGGACTCAGCTAGTTCTTCTTTGAATGAAGGTGCCAGGCCTCTGCTGACTTGCCACTTCATGTTAGAGTGAAAACTGTAGTCAGTATGACTGCTGTACTAACTTGATTAATCCTAGTAATTTAGCTGAAACAGAAATTTAAAGAAAATTTAACTCTGAAACATTAATGTTAGTTTAGTATTTGATTTAATCTGACCTATAACAAAACAGAGTAAGTTATAGTTATTGACAGCTGCAGGAAGAATGCAGTATTTTTTAGTAGTTAAATAGTAAAATTTTTAATAGATCGTAGATTGTTAGATTTGAATTATTTTCTTTATTGTCATAAGAACTTCCTGTATGTTAATAGGGTCATCAATCAGAATTATCTAAAATTAGATGCAATGTGTTTGCATCAACTGAAAAGTTTTGTGGAGATTAGCAAAAATATTGTTCTAAAATAAGTGTGCATTTGTAAGAACCACGAGTAATTTATTGCTACAATTTTTTTGTTGTTTTCATTTAAATTTACTGTTCCGCAGATAAAAGGCAGTCTCATCTCCCAGAAATCACCTGGGCATTTTGTGTCAGGCCATCTTCGGAAGGCCTTCTCTCATGTCTCAGAGTCTATGAGACAAGTACATTCTCTGAAAAACTTAAGAAATGAGAACAAGCATTGTAAATTGTCTGCTTCATCCAAAGACTGTGACCAAGAAAATGTGGGAACTTCAGAGGTGAGTAGCTGACTGCAATCTTTCATGAGTCATAGTATAAACAATTTCTAATCTCTGGCCCAAATAGTCTGTTAGAAGTGTGTTTTCATTCTGAACTGTAAATAAAACAAGACTAATATAAGGTTTTCTAATGATTTGACTGGTCAACTTTCAAAAAAAAACCTCACAATAATAAGTTTTAATGATCAGTATCCGTTCAAACATGCTCATCTAAAGAAATTTGTTGTTACTTATCTTGTTTTAAAGTAAAGACATACCAGCTCAGTTGCAGTATCACATATCACTTAAAGTATTTGATGTAAACATGCTATATGACTTTTAATTTTTTTTCCTAAAGTCACTAAATTAAAAATTCTTTATGCTGAATAAGCAGTCCAGTTTTATCCCTGGTAGATTTTAAATATTTTTTGCTGTGGTTGGTTCTAGATAAAAAGAAAATACTAGAGGTTAAATGCTTTAATATTCTGATTCAGCCATTTGAAGGGTTTTTATCATAATATAGCACCATCTCCATGTGAAAGATTTAAATCTTTCTGTTGCTAAAAAAAATTAAAAAAAAAAAAACATTTTATTCTTTAGAAAATAACTTATTTCTTCTTTCTGGGAATACTTCAAATCATTTGTTACTCACCATCAGGTACAGTCAAAGGGATGTGTGGCTTACAACATTGGTTTCACTCCAAAAAAACCAAGCAAGCTAAAACAGCAGACTGGGTTCATCGAAAAATCTCTTCACCAGGTAAGAAGATATCTAATATCCATCCATAAATTGTCTTCACAAGATTGACCAAAATGTCTTATTTGTTAATTTAAATTTGTTTATTTTTTGAGAGAAAGAGAATGTACATAAATAAAGTTTTAAACAGTAAAGAAGCTCTTTTATCTGGCACTCTCGGGGAATTGGTGTTGCCAGTTAATTGAATCTGCCGGTTATATGAATGTTTACCAAAGATGACAAGGATTGTGCGTAAATTATCAAATGAAACAAACAACCATATATAAGCAATGTTTAATCCATAAAAATGCTGTATGCAAAAACATTTTATTTATGCTACTCACCAGTGAGTTGTTAATAGTTAACTGAAGTGGAACTTTGAGAATAGTTGATTGAGCAGTTCTGTGAGCAGCAATCTTCACTTAACAATACTGTTGCTGTAACTTATGCTAAATTACAGTACAGCATTTAACAATTTGACTATAATATTTTAAACTTAAAATCATCAGTTGTAGGCTTTGATTTTGATGGGACTGGATCAGCTGATATTGTTGCTTGGGTTGGAATTGCTGTTGAGGTTGTAGGAGCCATACAAACTTCTGAAGCTTTTTTAAACATTTTTCGGATGTCTGCCTGCTTCCAAGTCAGCTGCCTTCTCTTGAGGAAGTTATGCAGAATGTGCAACTGCATAATTTTCTGAGAGCAGGCTGTTGCTCAGCAAACTTTCTTAAAGTTTCCAAACATTGTGCAGCTGTAGCCCAAGGAACTTTGGTTTCTTGACCACGATCCTCTTCCTCAGAATCCATGTCATCTCGAGTATGAATGCTTCCAGGTTTTACAACCATGTCAGTGATCTGGCTGTCAGTCATGGTTTGTGTCACTTCAATTTCTTGGTTGATGTTCACCCATTCCGCCACCTCTTCATCCTGAAGTTGAGTGACTGGGTTTGAGGGATTTCCATTACAAAGGACATCCATTATTTCTTTCACTGCTATCTTCTGCCTTAAATTAAGGCTTTGAAAATCTTCATCAGAAGACCCCTCCGCAAAGATCACTTCTGCCCATAACTTCCTCCAGGTTCTCTTCAGACTTGTGCTCTTGACAGCAGACCCATGCACAGGCCACTGTAAAAATTGCATCCTTGATGTTGAAAGCAGACTGGAACTCTTGAAGTGTGCCATCAGAGTTTACAAGATTTCTCATAAAATCCTTTCTGTAAATGGCCTTGAGATTCTGGATTATTCCCTGATCCATCAGTTGGATAAGGGAGGTTACATTTGCAGGCAGGTAAATAGTAAAGATGTGGCCAGAAACAAGTTGTTTCTGAAGGATGAACTCAGCAGTTATCAAGCAATAAGACAAACTTTGTATCTCCAGGCAGTCCATGTTCTCTCAGATCGTTCTTCACAGATGGAACAAAAACACAGGTGGAACCAGTAAAGAAAAATTTCTTTATCCATCCATGCAGTAGCTTGTTGTGCTTTGTACTCAACTGGCAGGTGAACAACACCTTTAAAAGCTCTTGGATGCTTAAACTTTCCAACCACAAGCAACTTAACTCTGTGTCCCAGCGGCATTAGCACAAGTTAGCACAATTAAACGATTCTTGTTCTTAAAACCTGAAGCAACAGTTTCATCACCATTAGCAAGAGTTGGTGTTGGCAGACAGCACCAAAAGAGTCTCTCTTCGTCTGCATTGTAGATGTTCACTGCGTTTAACCATGTTCCTCAATTAGTTTCCAGAAGAATTCACTATATTGGTCAGCAGATTGCTTTTCTCCTGACATGTCCAGCCTCCTTATGCTGTGACGTAACTTAGTGAGCTAGCCAGCCATCAGAAAAAATGCAGCTCTCAGTCAATTCCTTTTTCCCATGAAACTTTTGCTTTTTCAATCAACATCTGGTCAGAAATTGCAGCTCCCTCCAATCATTTCAAGGAAAACCACTCATACAGTACATTGTCCAACTGCTCCATCTTAGGTTTACGTAAAGTACAGCCGTTTATCAGCAGCTTTGCTATTCTCAGTACTGGTCATAAACTTCAACAAATTTCAGGATGTCTTAAATAAGGGCTGATAATCACTGCTAAAAGCTGGAGAAAGTTCAGATGCAAGTCACCACGTGCACTTTCTTTGTAATCAATAAGATATAGGCTGGCACCACTGACCAGTAATTACCGAAAACAATGAGCAAATAATGAGTGCTATCAGATGCTAGTTAATTGAACTTTCTGGATAATTCAATGCCGGTTAAGAGCTTTCACTGTATTATGAAATAAGGTGTTCCCAGATGTGTAAATGTGACATGGATGTTCACAGAAATAACTGAAGCCACAAAATATTTTGTCGTCTCCAGTATGGGTGAAGTTATTCTGTTGTTTTTAATCTGAACAAATGTTGGCCACAGGACAAGCAGATGGATGATTGGCGACTCGTATTGAACAGATGAAAACCTGTTCAACTTTCTGTTGTTTTTTTCCCTTAAATGTTTTGGGTCACACATCTAGGATGTGTTGATTTCTGCACAATCTAAATTTTTGAGGGATAATACGCAGTTTCTTCTGAGAGAAATCTGAAATCCATGCTTTATGCCTCATTTTATTTGTGATACTGATATTTTCAAGGTCATAAACTTTCTGATTAAGCATATGCATTACAAGTATATCTTGGGTTTTCTGTCTACTAGGTTTCATTAACTCTTTCCTGACTGACTGCCGAGACCCCATTTTGCATAACTAATTGAAACCAGGCAGAATTCGAGTGAATGCACTTAACAAGTGTTGGGCTTTCAGTTGACTTTTGATTCTTGTGTCTCTCATCTCTTAAGTTATAAGATAATTGAAAATAAAGGGATTCAATTTGCCTTTAGATAATGTAGGATGTTTTTCAATATCAATGCTTCCTATTTTACTGGAAATTTCATTTATTAGTAATAGAATTGAAAAATGAATAAGTTTCTTTCTAATATCAGGCTGTGCTGAAACTAAACTTACAGCTGGAAATCTGCCTGGAGTACTGGTAACTGTAGATACATGATAGAATTTGCTGTTGTTTGCATGCTCAATTCTCTTATCAAATGTCTAAATCTGATACTTTTAATCATTCAGCGTAAACTAAATGTTTAAGACCTGAAGAACAAGTGAATCTATGAGGAAACCTTTTCAGTGGAATTATTCCATATCAATCCAACCAGGAGTTTGGTCCCCAGCTAACTCTTTCAGATTTTGACTAGTTTTGACAAATATAAACAAGTATAACTCCTTATTCATGCTTGTTAGTCATCTAAAGGTTGGGATAATGATGTGGTTTGGAGAACCTGTTTGAAAGCTCTGCAAACCAGGTGTAGAGGACAGTAGAACCTACTGAGTGGAAGCTTTAATATCTCAGAAAGAATGGTAAATGGGCAGATTCCACTGTGCAGTGGGTTGGCAAGCAACAGGCTGTGGGTTAAAGACCAACCACTTGTACTATGTAACTGAAAATTAACATTGCTCAGAGTTTCAGTCTGATGGCGGTAGCAGGGAAAGATTGCCAAAACAAGTTCTCTAATTGGTTCTACTAGGCAGGTGGTAGGAAATAGCTGAACTGTCTACTTTCTGTGTTGTATATATGTTAAAAATCATTAAAATCTGAGATGGTCATTTAGGAATCTGTTGAATTCATGTAGGATGACGGAATAGTTCAGAACCTTATCTTAAAACTAGACTGTCTGAATATTACACTCAAAATGTAGAAGAAATAAGCACTTGCAATACTGTAGTTATGTACTAGAACTAAAATTTTATATATGATAGTTTGCTGAAATATTCCTAGTATTCTATTACTTGTATTTACAACCAACACACATTGCTCTTTCTATCTAAAATTTTTGTTAATAATAACTATAAAATTATTTTCTGAAACAAGTAGTGGCTTCTATATAGTAATGCTTCTGTTTGTTGTTTTATTTGTTGTCTATTTTTCTCTTGCACCTACATTTATTAGATTCGCTATGAAGCTTTTCTTCATTCTTGTTCCTTAGTGTTTTCTCTCCTAAAAGTATTTGTATTTTGCTGGTTAATGGCCGAGCCATACAGGGTGCTGCTCAATTGACACTGGAAGGTGTATACAAATGTTTAACATATATGCCAGTCATCAGTCAGAATAGGGAAGAAAATAAGTACCCACAATTTTCTTGATTTTTCATTTAAATGCATTAATATTTGGCATACAGTCTGTCAGAGGAAGATTTTGTTGTCTGCATTAGTTTGAAAGTTTTGGGCAAATAGGTTTTGGTAAGTATATCATATTGATTCCAATTGCTGTCTGAGCGTTTACTGGGACCACAGAACCCAAACCTACCTACAATTAGCAACAGTCTATCACTCTGAGGGAACTGAAATACATCAGAACATCTCCCAAAAAGAAACACTGAACATACTTGACAGGCAGCATAAGTTTGAATGAAAACAAAAAATATTGGCAATGCAACAGTGACTAAAATTGCATTCATGTGACACAGAAAGGAAAAAATACAATCACTCAACATAATTTGAAAAGCAAACTCTTCTTGTTGGGGGAGAATGTGTGTGTGTGAGTGTTGTTTTAACTTTTCATTCTTGATATTGCTTATGTTTGCTTTTTGCACAGCAACCCTGGAAACTAACCAGTCACTATTAGAATCAATGTTCCCAGCTTATCTTCCAGGTTGTAGAGCATTGGATATGTCTGTGTTCAAATTTTTTCTGATCACATGAGAAAGGAATTTTGCAACCTCAACTCACTGAAAGGAAGCTTGGATCTGGCTTTGTTTCAACAATTCGTGTACCATTTCTCTTGGTTGGTTTGCTTGAATGGCGAATTCAGGCCTGAATCTTACTGCCTTATCCTGTGTTCTGTAAAATATTCTTGAACAAGTTTTGTTGATCATGGTAATTCCACACATTTTACAGCCATCATTCAGTTAACCATTTGGGTTCTTTTTGACTAGAACTCCTGCAGGAATTGACATAGCAAAAAGTTCTTGTTTCCCTTTCAAAATCAAAGGGCTACAATTCTCATCCATTAGCTGTCTTGATGAACATGAATGTCACCATCTTTCTTCATGTCTCATTAAGAATGTTTTCTTCCTGAAGTAGTGCAGAGTCATGTTGCCTGGTTCATTGCAAAGGATGGCTCTCTGTGATTGTGGAATTGATGTATTGGTGGAATGGCCTTCCAGTGATGTGGCAGATTTTGCATGAGATGGCCTGGCAATTCCTCCATTTGTGAAGTTATTTGACAGTTGTGCACGTTTGTTTTCCTGTGATTTGTAGGCTATGATCACAATGTTTAAATAAAGAAGTTAGAATTGAAGTCATCTATTTCAGCATCTTGCATTTTTCAACCGCTGCCGGGTAGTCACTTTCTTGTCTTGGGCAGGTCAGTTTTTCCTCATCAGTTTGTTGTATTCGCTCCCAAATTCTTTTCATGTTCACATTAAATTTTCTTGCTGCAAGCTGGTTTGAAATATCGATTTTGAGTTCCCTTTAACCATTCCTTCCAATGACCCCATCTTATTGTAAAACCAGTTAATGTCAATCAGCTTTTACCAGCTAATTATAAATTGCTGTTGATTAAGCATAATCTCTACCAACTTTGTTTGGTAGAATGCATACTTTAGACAACAGGTTTGTGTAACTTGTATATAAATTAAAAGTAGCATTAAACACAAATTCTAGTGAATTATTTTTTCAATCATTTCATAAGTTTTAAACTCCTAATAAAAGTATTTTTCATTCTCTCTTCCAGAATCTGTTACGGTTTTCTGCTGCTATGGCAAATTGAATTAGGTTTCTAAATGTATTCTGTTAGCCAGCGTGTAATCCGTTGTTGTTGTTTTTTTTTTTTTGCATTACAAATGTGCATAAATGAATATAAGAAAACAAAGGAGTTTACCATTGTTTGATCTTCGATATTTGTTAGTAATAAAAACATAATATTCATTCTATTAATATTTAAAATAAAATATTTTGGAAAATAATCTTCTAAAAAACCTTATCACTTTAAACTGAACACTTATCTGGGTGACAGTAAAGAGAGTGTTATTTTTCTTGCTTGTATTTAAGGAAAAAAAAACAAGATGATATTGGATAGTTTGGTCCCTTCATCCGGGGAGCTTCGACTGGGAAACATAACAGGACCTGTGTTTAAAATATTGTTTAAATGTTGTTTTCACATTATTACTAATTACATTTGCTTACGGTGTCCAATATAACCTGTCAATAACTCAAGCAGCAATGTAGCCTTTCTTATATATCATTTCGTCCCACAGATATGGGCAAAGGCGCATCAGTATGCACTGTGTACGCAGCAGTGAGCCGCCACAATCATTTTTTCACGAACTGCGAGCTTGTCAGAGAAAGATAGTCCTGTGCCATTTGTTTCTAACTGTATTAGAGACGAAGGGTACAGGAGTACCTAGCATGTTAACAGTAAATTTTAAGATTCATAGTATGATAGCTGGGGAAAAGAGGAATGCATTACATCATTAGTTACAAATTAATGGTAATTAATTTGCATAATCTTCACAACAAATCAGAAAAATGGCCAGCTCTGGAAGAAGAAATTATGAACTGGATAGTAAATGAAAGGAATTGTGGTCATTCTTTGTCAACAAAACTATTATGAATGAGGCCAGAGCTTGGGCAGAGCAAAATGGAATCGAAGATTTTCGTGGCACTGCGAGCCGGTGCTACAGGTTCATGAAACAAAATGGATTATCAATCAGAACCTGTACAAGGATTGCCCAGATAATGGCTGATGAATATGAAGGAAAAAAAAAAATCACAAAATACTGCAGTTCTGTCTTGTTGCTCTGATGGCACAAAACTACCTCCACTTTTGATTTAAAAAGAAAAAAAAAAACTATGCCCATGGACAAAATTCCAGCAGGAAAGTTTTGTTCATGTTCACGAAAGAGGGTGGATGGAACAAAATGGAGTTAAGCTGTGGCTTGAAAAAGTTTGAGCAAGGAGACCAGGTGGCTTAATTAGAAAACCAGCTTTATTGGTGTGGGACCAATTAGGGCTCACAGAACTGAGGCGATAAAGGTAAAGACAGCAGTTGAAAACACAAATTGCTGTCATCCCAGGAGCTCTGACTTCCCAGCTACAACCATTGGATGTGTCAATTAACAAGCCTTTTAAAGCTTTTATGAGGGAAGAATGGAATCAGTAGATGAATGCTTCCACATGATGTGTGCCACATGGTTAAAACTGCAAGGGAGAAAGTGAAGATCGAGACTGTTGTGAAGTCGTTTAAGAAATGTGGCATAAGTAATGCATTAGATTGGTCTGAAGACGACATTATCTATGAGGATAGTGACAGTTCACAGTCAGATACTGATAACCCCAATGATGTGCATAACTCTGGAAGTGATTGTCAGAATGATGAAAATAGTGATTTTTCTGGTTTTGAGGATAAATAAAATTATTTTTTAAATGCATACTATATACCGCTTACTGGAGATGTGAATTTTAAATCGAATTGTTGTTTAAAAAAAAAAAAAAAGGTTCTTTATTAAAGTACAATAAGATGTTGTCCATTAAGTGTATGCTGTAAATGTGAATTTTAGATAAGATTGTGCATTCTACAAATTGTGGTGAATATTTTTGTTTATATTGTGTGTAGTCGAATGTGCTGTGCAGGGATACAATAGTGTCTCGTCTTCTTCACATTTCCACTTTTCAGTCTTCCAAAGCCACAAATTTTATCTTTTTATTATTATTATTTTTTAAGTGTTTTGTAATTATGGTGAATAATGAAACAAATTGTAGGTGTATCAGAGTTAGTTAGATGTGGTTTTGTTTCCGAAACCTCCTTTCATAGCGTCACACGGAAACAAACAGACACCCATCAGTCGCAGGAGTTGGTAGAGGGGTTATGTAATTAAATTTTCTTTTTTCTTCAGACTATTACCTCCTAAATTTGGGGTGTGTCCAATAAGCCGCAAAATACGGTAATTGATTGTCACATGAGGACCTGTGGACATGCACTTCCCTTGATTTCTGTCCGACTCTCAGCACTTTGCTTTTGTGATATTGCTCATGGAAAAAAAAAAAATTTTTTTTAGTTGAGCTTTAAGTAAAAAACAAAAAAAAATGGTGATGCATATTATGTCATCTGATGAGCAGCATTGTTTACCAAACCTTATTGAAATGCATTTGTTAAAGGCAACAAAGGTGCCAGACAGAGTTGTCTCACCTTGCAGAGTGCTCAACTAGTTTCTGTGGGCTCAGTCAGTGCGACATGGTAGTGTCTTTTGGCAGATCTCACCAACAAATTGCTAGGGCCATTTGCTGTGGGTATTAAATGCTGACAAGGAGAATCTAGCTTTTGTTCACATTAAAGTATTAAAAATGAAATAGTGCTGAGATTGTTTAAATTTTGTGGAATGAAAAAGTTGGAATTGGAAGCAATTCTAATATAGAATTCTTGGTAAAAATACGTAAATTCAAAAGGATTTCTTTGGGATTATGAATTCTAATCTTTTGTAGTTGGAAAAACTTTTGTTTGATTGTTATGTTTGTACCTTATTTTTATTGAGATTTCAACCTCAATCTGGATGTTTGTTGAAAAATGGTTCTTCAGCAAAGCAGAAGACTTTTTTGAATTTATTTATTGATCTCTGGTTAAAACCAACATGACACAAGGTTGTGTAAATTTTGCCTTTTGCACAAAAGATGCAAATCACATTGTTCCAACTTATATGGTAGCTCAGGAAAATTACTAGGATGAGAATTTCTGCTTGTTTCCTGTGCAAAGATAAATTCCAATGTTATGTAATCATCACTGTTATTTGGTGCACTTTAGCTATTGATACAGGTTAAAACTTTTTTTTTTTTGTGACAGATGATAACAGGCTCAAAATATTCTCCTTTTTGAAACCTGACTTAGGTCAGCATCTGGCTATAGTCAAAAAATCTGCAGGGTACTTGGGTTCTGCAGAAACTCTTAGATGCAACCAAATGTGGAGGTTCTAGGTGATTTTATTGATACTTTTTTTTTTATATATATAAAACGCTTAGCCAGACAAAGCCAGAACTACTGCTTCTGTTAGACTAAGCATTCCAAAATGTCCAAGTCTTCATTAAGGAAACAGATTCTGTGTTTATTGTTTTTTTCTCTTCTAGTGTTTGCTGTAAACGGTAGATAATTTAAAGCTGGTATGCTATTTTGTTTTATTATCACTTGTACTAATCTCTCTAACCCTGCATGGCTTTTGCAAAAGCACACTGAAGTATGTTTGTTACCACCATCTTCATCTTCATTTCATGAGTATCTTTCCAATTGTTAATTCTAGGATTGGTTTTGCAGCACAGATCAGACAACTTTTTTTGATTAAAAAAACAAAACAAAAAAAAATGTAGACATTAACAAGTTGCTTATACTGATGAAACAATGTTACGGTAGTTTCTTTACTGCATTGGTTCTGCTGAAAGTTCTTAAATTTCTGGAAGTTTCTTCAGCCTCTTAGGAAGGTCATGAACTAGATGTTTTTGCTGAATGGCGTGACCATGTAAAATCTATCCTATCTGCTTTTTATGAACAACTCGTGTTAATTAACATTTAAACTTTCTAAAATTTGGTAATACACCTCTTCCCAAACAAACAACTTACAATAGTTGTAAACATTTTAATATTTAACTAAATCATACTAACAGTTTGTTAATAGTTTAATACACTGATATTAATAAGAGAAGGTAACTTAACATATTATTATGAAAATAATCTACAAGTTCATTATTGAAAGAATTCATAAATAACATAATAATGCATATGTGAAAGTGATTCTTTTGAAATTTTACCATATCTCATCTGGTTTGTCTTTTTCATATACAGAACTACTGGTCTGTCTGTCTATTCTTACCATGTGGTTGTTAGTCAATGAAGGCATCAGAGGTCATGTCAACTGTATGTAGAAGTAAACACAAATTTCTTTAGCTCATTTGACTAACACAAAGGCACAATTTCTTTTCTTTTTTTCAGACAAACAGAAGACCCCTGCGTAATAAAAATGACTCGCCAGCAAGTCTGTGAACTGCAAGTAAATGATACAAATTTTTTACTTATTCATTCTTCACAGAATGATGTTAAGGCAGTTAATGCCCATATATATTTTGTATAATATTTTTGACTGTTCAAAATTTGTAAAAAAAATAAAATGCACATTTGTTTATCAATTGTAGATTTTGGAACTTGAGAGAAAACTGGCCGTGAATGCAGAGAACCACTTTCCTCTGTAACTAAACAATTAGACAGTAATAATATGCTGAAGTAAAGAAAAAAGTATCCTGTACAGACTTTATTGTAGCAGCTATAAAGGCTTCTACACTTAATGTCAGTGAAATGACTGTTTCTGGTTTTTTAACATCCACACAGCGGTCGCTTGAATATCCAATGATGCTAATTAAGCAGGTGTATGCATTGTTTGAAAATGCATTGGTAAGCGGAAAGCTTTCTAAAACCTAAGTTAGGTTAATGTTCACAGGTAGTAATTAATGAATGCCATGGGAAGGGCAGATTTTGTTTAAGACCCAAAATATCTGATGCATAAACATTACATAGTTTATTTTTTTAAATGTAGTTTTCACCTGAAGCAGATTCCTTTGACTTGTAAGACAATTTTTGTACAATAGATGTAACAATATGAACTAAATGTACAAAGGGCCATTCTGTGTTGGAGAGAAAAAAATCACCATAATTTTTTTTTTTGGAATTTTTTATTCTTTATTTAATGTCAAACATTTAACTTTTTGAATGAGAGAAAAACAATATCAAACTTGGCTGAGACTTGTTTTGTTCACCGAATTCTTGTACAAGCCATGATTGTTCTGTCTCCCCACATTCCCACCTTTCTGTAGACCAGCGAACAATTTAGGCTTTTATCATAAATAACAAACTTCTTATTTAGTTTTGTATTCTAAATCTACAACCTTATCAGTAGTAATTACGCATTGAATTCAGTGTTGGACACCATTTTTTTCTTTACCCAACATGGCTGACTGTGTAGGGCTGCCGTATCTAGGATACAACATGAGATTTCCATTGGTCTTCAACTCGATCCTGTTTGAGGCTGCACTTTTTGGTAAACAGCAGATGGGTCATTCCATGAATAGAGGACATTTTCCATTTTGAAATGTTAATTTAAAATCATTTTTTAAAACTTTTTTAGCATAATTTTAGAAAAAGGACACCCTAATCTATCGGGAAAATGCACTCTGCCATCTCAGGGCATTGTTTATTTTTTATTTAAGAGCGATATTTTAATACATTTTTTGTATGTTATGTCAGCCCTGTCACCGACAAATATATGATTGTTTTAAACAGTTTTAAATACATATTATGATATAAAATGCCCCCTTGTTACACTGAGTGTACTTGTAAAGTATGAATAGTATAAAATAACTGTTTGTTGAAGAGATCAACCCATAGAATCACATTTAACACACCAGAGCACTCATAGTTTTGGGATTTTGCAGGGCAGGTTTAGGCATAAGGCAGGACCTGGGGTGATGAGTTCAAGGAGCACAAGAGGTTGATGGAAAAAAAGCAGTTTTTATTAGAAACATCGCTTTAACATTAAACAACAAAGCCATGAAACCCAACATTAAATTTAATGAAAATTAATTTATCAAAATGATTAAAAAAAATTGTAAAACTTTTTTTTTTTCTTCACTTTTAGGTCATGTAAAATTCCTAGAACTCTTTCATATAAATTCATAGAAGGTTGTGACTTTAATAGAATAAGAGAGCTGGCACTAGCAGCTGATCCTTGGCTGGTTGTCACACTGGTAATGTATGTAACATTGTGTGGATCACTGTACATACTTAGATAAGTTCTGCAGTACGTGTCTCAACAGTGGATGCCTGTCAGTAGCAAAATTTGTAATGCAGTCTTTTCACTGTTTGCATAAAAGAGTCTGACAGTTGTGCCTCTCTCCAGGAGATCTTTGAAGAGCGTCTATGCATTTGGGATGTCACACCCCGTTGCTCACAAGCTGATCTGCCAGTCTTTTCAACACCCGCTAAACTCCATCAGGCGCACCTTTTACATGGCTTGCTTCAAAGCCTCTCTTCAAATCTGGGCTAAACAAGAAGAAATTGCCCTTCTTCCTGTACTGAGTGCACTGGCTATCACTAAAAAAAAGTGTAAAACAGACATAGCTGGGTGGTTGGTTGGTCGGTCTGTACATAATCAAGCACCAGATTCAGATGCTCCCAAATCATTGTTGGACCTTTTTGTTTTGATGGAGAGATGGTGCAAAAGCAGACAGGGCTTGCATTTTCTGCAGTGCATAGTGCTTCAGTGTGCAATATTACTTGTTGATGAGAAGCACTAAAGTGCACAATGAATTTCAGTGCTGTATTTACAAGAGTAATTTTCCGAAAAGTCCACATGTACTTTGCACTCATGTGGAGACAAGCTTCTCTTCAGTTCTCAGCTGTATGTGAATGTTGCCTTATATTAAAGAGATGCCTTTTGAATTTGTTCAGCAGGCAAGAAAACAACTCAATGAGACTCTCTAAAGTGCCCTCTATCTCTCTCTCTACTGTTATTTTGAAGGACATTATTTCGTTTTCTTGATTCTGTGCCTGTGTTTTGTCTTTCTCCTCTGTTACCCTTTGGATGTAGGAAACATGGGTTGAAACATTGTATGGATTGGCCAGTGGGAAACTTCAGTTTGCAGTTTTTCTTTGTAGGATCACAGGAGACCTCTTCTGTCAAGTTCTCAAGGTTTGAGTGGTTGAGCAGGTTCAGCTGATGTAGCTTGTCAACCACAAAGCTTAGATTTTCATGCAATTTGCACATGCAAGTTTCTTTATCAAAGATTTTTGGATGCATAACCCAAAATGGACGGAGGTGGCAGAAGAGCAAATAAGAAATCACTCTGGTAGGTTTTCCTGACAAGAACTTTTTGTGCAGATTTTGAAGTGTTTCAAGAAGGAACCATTTCTGCATTCTGACTTTCTTCTGTGTTTTAGTCTGCGGCTTCCCAGTTGTCATCCAACTCGCATCATCCTGTTCATAAAAAGATCTCACCTTGAAATCCTCTGCAATGCAATTGCATCCATGCCTTGAAAAGGAATAAGGATTTTTTTCCAAATTCTTCCCCCCACCTAGAGAAGCAGCCTATGGCACCTTGTGCAAATTTATGCAGCCTGTATTTCTTCACCACTTTTCCCATAACAATTTTTGAGATCATCTGCCTCCCCCTCTCTCTCTCTCCTTGCATGTTGAGATTTCTCCTGTATGTCCCTAAGCAATGCATTGAATTTTCTGGGACATTTCGCAGCAGATGCTTGATTTTTGATTGTGGGGATAAAGTTCTCTTCATTAGACGATAGTACCTTTCCTTTTGCTGTTTTTCTGTTTGTAGATACCCCTTCCATTTGTTTAATTCTGAGTGGAGCCTTTTTCTCTCTCTCTCTGATTTTTTTACACCCCTGTTCACATTGTCTGCAACAAAAATGTTGCAACAATTCAAATAATCTATCACAAATGTAAATTGAATGGAATAGCCTGTGCAAGTACTGTATGACTGTTAGTGACATGTACTAGTACTTCCACAGATACTACCACTAAAAAGAACTATTAGGAACAGTTAATGCAAAGTGGGACCATGGTGGAATGTCATCTTTTTCTTTCTTAAAATCAAACAACTTTCCCTCGCTTTAACCTTGAGGGCCCTGCTTCTAGTTGCTCTAGGTGTTGTTCTGGGCTCTGGTGGTGTTGTCATGTAGTGTACTAAGGATAGAACTACCCTACACCTTGTCTGAGCCACCATCCACTTCTTTTTTGTTCTCTCTCTCTTACTGAGCTCATTAATTGTTTTTTTTTCCTTCCTTTTGTCCCCGTCTTTTTTCCATTTCTTTCGCTCTGCCTCTAAATAATCTGTCGTCTTTCTGGATCTGTATCACGGCCCACACGATAGCGCCTCTGTGTTTCAGCAGCAGTTAGTGGCATTCTACTCAAGATATCTGTAATACTACCTAAAAACGATTGAGTTTCTCAATATTGTATATAGTATGCAGTGTAATCATGTAGCTCATTTTAAGTTTCTTTTGTCTGTAATTAAAAGTTACATTTAGCCTAAAAATAAATAAATAAATGTGTTAAGTAGAAATGGGTAGGTATACACAGAGATTTGTGTGTATCCAATCAAGCATTAGTAGTTAAAAAAAACAATTTGTATTTACATGTATTTATGTCAACCCTGTTACTCTGGAGTGGTAACAGGGTTGACTGCTTAAGGCTAAAGTTGGCCATTACTAGCTGTGTGATTAGGGTAATAGGACCACACTGCATTAACAAGAGGATTAAATGTTATTAATCATAACTTAAAATCTAAGTAATTTCATTCTTTCCCATAAACATTTAGGGTAACAGGGTTGTCCTACTAAGCTCGTCCCCTCTGTCACACAATAAAAAGTGAAAGAAATAAAAGTGGAAATTAACTTGTGTTTGCATCATAGTCTTCCTCACAGGCAGATGATGTGAATCATGTGACTTGAGGGATAGTCCATTATTTTACAGGGGAGTTTTCATCAGAGTAACGGGGTTGATGGAGGATTAGCGGGGACAACTAAATTGATTATTTTTTTTTTTTGGATAGTACATTCATTAACATTTAAAAAAAATATATTTTAAGAATAAGAAGACAATTTAGACTTTATATTAATGATGTGGTTTGGAGAACCTGTACAGATTTTATGTCTAATAGAAGTTGAAAGATGATGACAATGGACAAGTCACAATACTTATCCTCTTGTATATAAAAATGTTTTAAATATTAAAAAAAAAACAACTGATTAGAATTGTGCTTTTATTCTGAGAATAAATACTCATATAACCACACGCACAAAGTTGGTAAGTCTTATTTATTGTCAGTTCTTATTTGCTCTCAAACACCTGAGGGACACAAAAATGTCCTCTTCTTGGAATGACGCAGATGCAGTTCTCGTGTAAGTTAAGCCAGGCCATCATTACAGCAGCCTTTTCTCATCCTAATTTATTCACAATAGTCACAAACACACTATTAAGAAAACTAGATGCCCATTAGACCAAAGAAGACAACCTACCTGGCTTTTAAGAGTTGTGCTATTTCAGCCAGCCATGGATTATAAAAAACAAGACTTTTCTTGTTCCTTTACTCACCCTGTGTAAATCATCAGTTATTCTCTTATTCAACAGATAGCTGTGAAAGTCTGACTCCCCAAAAAGTGTTGGACAAGTAAACTTCATCTTTAAGAAAATGAAAGCAGCCATCAGAGTTTTAAAACAATACTTTCTTCTGATAAACGTTTTTCTACTGGAAAAGATTTTTTTTTTTTAAATTGTAGCTTTAAATCTGAACTCTCTCTCCTCTGCTACTAATTACTAACAAACTATTGCTGTGGCATGTGATGTGGACTGCATCTGACAAGATTGGTTTATTCTGGGCATAGAATTATTAGTTTGAGTGGCCATGTATATTTTTTTATCTTAATCTTCACGCTCAAAATAAAGGAAGGCATCATCTGCGTCAGTGTATTGATAATTATGCCAGTCCACCTCACCAATGTTCTCTGCTGAATTGGTGGAACTTTGGTGTCAAGTGATGTCATGTCAAATGATCAGCTGCATTTTCATCTATGTTCAAACTCCATTTTCTTACACGTGAAAATTGTCATTGAATTATTATACCTAAGCCAACAACTAGCCATTGGATTTTTAAAATGTTAGTACATTATGTATATACATTCAGTCATAATAAAATATGTGCCTCTTCGAACAATGAAACATGCTTTGAAGCTGCTGTTGGAAAGTTCTGGTCAAAGCATAACATGAACTATTTTGTAAATGAAATTGCACAGGATATTTTGCCAGATGCAAACCATTTTAAGAATCTTTAGCTCAGTGAGAAGACTACAACTGCAAAAAGATTTAATAAGGGTGATGTGATTTAATTCAGCTAAGCATGGTAAAGGAAATTAGAACTAGAAAAGTTAATCAACATCAGTGGTGCTGAACTATGATTTACTGGCCAGGATTATGCTACTGATAATGTAGAATAAACCTACAAAGACTGTCCTTTCGTCTTATTAACATTTCACTCATCTATTTTATATAGCAATAATGCTGAAGGAAAAAAATGCATTGTACATATATATGTACAAAATCTAGAGAACATTTGGTATTTTCATTTTCTGCTCCTCTGAAATCCATCTCACTCACTCTGCAGTAAAGGTAGATAAACATTTTTGTGTTTATTATCAAGATTTTTTTTGTTTGTGAAAACCATCACTGGGCAGTGAGATTGAAGGGAAGAGGTAGACTAGTAGCCTTGGCAACCAAGCGAGTTACCAGGTACAACTGAGGACTCTTGACCAGTGGTCCAGGTGCATGCCGATCAAGAGTTATCCAAAGAACTACTACCACGTGTACAGAAAAACCTCCTGGAAATCTCCATCTTTAAATATGGCAGCCAGCTGGAGAAGTAATAGAACCTACAAAGCCAAGTCAATCCAAGCTGCTGACTTTAGCATTCAGTGCAATAATGCCCAGTTGTTAAACATTGAACGGATTTTTTTAAATAATATAGAATATCACACCTAAGCAGTTTATAAGGATCATTTAAATTAACAGCAGACACATGCAGACTCTCTCTCTCAAGTTTGTGAAAAAGTCCATGTTATTTTCCCTTTTCTTAAACATTTTCAAGATGTCTGAAATAGAGGAGTGAAAATGATAGTCAATCAGTTGATAGTAAGCAATTATCCAGCCTACAGTCCGATGTTTTATTGATGAGTTTGCAGAATGAAGTAACTGTATTATAAAGATCTAAAAACTCGTCTCCCATATTTCTGAAGAGGAGGGTGCATATAATATTAATATTCAAAATGCCAGTTTACTTACAACCAAGGTATCTCATGGAAGAGAAACGGCTAGAAAGATTGGCCCAGACAATAGAATCCTTAGCTTGCTAATATGCTGGTGCTGAGATAGAAACTTCCACAGCAAAACTGATCAAAGGAAAAACTAACTTCATGATGAATCAATATTGTATTAGGACTATAAAAAAAATGCATACAACCAGAAGAACAATAATCAAGTGTAATATTCCTCTAAAAATGTAGTACCTCAGGTATTCTGTTATAAAATATTTGCTGCTTATAAACTTGCCTTTAAAAAAATTTTTTTCAACTGGAAAAGCTCAGTTACCAGACAAATTGTGATTTATAAAGATAGAATCTCGCTTTGATAGAAATCCAATTTCTGGAAATTTGAGGACAGCCTGACTAAAGCAAATTTCTCTTCTAAATAAAATGAAGCTTGGTAAACATGTTTAATTTTTAAAAAAAACAGCTTGCTGAACCCAAAAATGATCTATCTTCAACATTCCAGAAGTGGTCAGTATTTGTTAACAGAAACATTTTAACTTGGCAATCGCATGACCACACACACATAAGGGATGGTGAACTGCTAACCAAAAGAAGCCATTGTACAATTGACCAGTCTGCTAATAACATAAGTAAACAAATGCTATAGATTTATTCAAATGGTAGTAACGGGGCTTCCATGAGTTGTTTACACATTAAAGGGAGTGGAGTGTTTTTAGTGCCTGTCTTACATATCAAGCAGACATTTCCTTGCAGTCACCAAGTTCACTCCATATTTTTAAAAAGTTTTCCATATGTACTCTCATCTATTTCTACCATGTTTGTTTAACTCTGGACCTCTAATATTAGCCTAAGGGGAACCCAGAAATGGTTTATTGGGTTTTTAAAATCAGAAAAAAATATTTATTCTGACATTAAAACAAAGCATAGTTGTTGTTATATTATAATTATTAATATAAGCGCTGATAACAATCTCATCCTTTAGTAACCTTAATAAAAGCTCAATCCTTCTAGAATTGAGAGTAAACCAGCAATGAGAGGCAGACCATGCGATCTCTCTCTAACCGATGGATCAATGACATGGTTTATCGGAAATGTACTGTCGTGCACCTGTCACTTTTCCATAAATGGGCCCGGCGGCGGCTGCTGCTGCTAATCTCCAGATTTACACCCCGCCCCTGGTGGGTGTTTCCTTGTTGGAGGGGGAGATAACTCCGGTTACACAAAGATGGATGTTGTCGTAGTTGGCAGCTGTAACACGGACCTAGTCAGGTTTGGAGTCTCGTGTTTGTTACCGTATTATGTTCCCCTAAGCTTCTTTTTTTTTATCCCGACCCCTTCTTCGTTTTCCAATCGCGAGATGTGGAGCTGACACTCTCAGCAACACCGGCTGTTGCGATCGTCGTCTGCCCCCCCCAATCCATCTCAGTTCCGGAAACTTATTTTTCAATATGCTATTTTAACCCTTATACGTCAGATCTAGTAATCAGAATAAAAGTTAATTAAGAAAATAAGACGAGGCCCCTGGCGGTCGGTCAGTTATTGGTGACCCGGTGGCGAGCTGCCACGCCTGGCGATACGATACAATACTACACCAGCGCCACCTGCCAGGCGCAATTAGCACCAACCGGACTGTTCTCCCCTGTTTACTCCCCCCCCCCCCGGGGAAGATAAAGGCGGGAATTTGCGATGTCGGTGGAGTCGTGGGGTCGGTCCATTTCCACGAGCTTCGAGACGGCCTTGGAAACGTAACATGGTGAAGGTACCGATGCTACTTCGTTCAAGTTTAGGTGGGGAACGACTCCTCTCTCTCTCTCAAGTCCGGGCACCGAGTGAGCGTCCGTCTGCTAGGAGAGAGGGCCGCCCACCTGTGTGGCGATGTCCAACTGTCGGCTGCTGCTGCTGCTGCTGCAGGTGTTCCCTCTCTCTCTGTATGTGTACCCATATTCCTGCTGGTAGCCGGGCCTGAGGAGAGTTGGGGGTCGGGAAAGGAAAGTCCCCGGGGTCCGGACCGTGAGGAGAAATGCTGCATATTACAGGATAACTAAGGTGTTTATCTGGCTTTTTTATTTATTTATTTATTCCCTTTTTTGTTATAGAAATAATTATGTGGTAGGATAACCCTGACCGGGGTGGGGGGGGGTCCCTGCTATCCCCAATTACCTGTTCTCCGCCTGCATTAGCTGACTCGATGTACCCTCCGTATCTAGGGTTACGCGCTATGGCGGCTGGTGCCGAGCCGTCTTCATTTTTATATTAATATTACTTAATATTTTAAAGCTAATGAGAAGCGGAAGAGCGGGGGATAGATGCCCCTACTGAGGGTAGGGGGGGTGGGGTTAGGGCCTTCAGCGGTCAGGGTACCCGCTCAATGAAACTAGTAGTGCGGACGGACTCCCGCCCGGCGCCTGCATTATTCCGGTAAGTTTAATGGCGGGACCTTCATGACCTTAAATCCTTCGGCTTCTTCAGGAAATAGAAGAGGAGTCGGTGAGTCCGCCATCCGAGGCGCTCAGAGGTTTCCAGCGGCTGCTGCTGCTGCAGGTAGAGACCTCAGAACAACGAATCTTGTTCTGGGAGTGGAAGCCAGCAGCCATTATTTTGTTTTCCTCCTCGGCCTGAAGCAATCCCCCCCCCCTCTTTCTTTCTCCCCCCCCCTTCTAAATCAGGTCAGGGTGCCAGTTGAAATGGAGGAAAACTGTACAACAGAATCCCAGAACATCCTGTCTGGCGAACTCCACAAAGACCGTTACTTGAGCAGCTGGCAGACCTTAGAAATCCAACTGGGGACCCGGTGGTCATGCTGGGGAGGGGAGGGGAGGGGGACAGGTTCAAGGCGAAAGCCTGGACACGGATGTGGACATTCGGTGAAAGAGGCTTGGGGCATTCAGGGGTGAATCTCGGGAGAGCCACCACATAATGGAAATCCTCAGGCTTTTGAGTCGCTACGACCCAATTCTAGGAGAGAAAAAAAGGGAAAACCATTAGCCAGAGAATCTCAGAAAAGATTATGCGTTTGTAAGCATTTAACAGCTGTCTAGTGGCACGTGGAATGAGTTTACTTCTCGCTGTGCCTAGAAGGGCTACTTTAGAACAGAGAAAATGCAAAGTATTCTGTTATTATTATTATTATTATTGATGCAACTTCAGATTCAAGTCGGGTCTAAAAAAAAAACAAACAAGCAAACATCTATCCTTCATTGAAGAAAAATTCAAATATAAAATACAAGAATCATTTTTGTTATGATGTAATTCCCGACAATCTAAGTTCCAGCCTTAAAAGTACTTATGGAGCTGTGAAGTTTTTAGGTGAGAAATTTGGGTTTGTGTGGAAATACAGAAAAATGACTGGAAACCAGATTGAAGAATACCGTGCTGATATCACTACTGTGTGTGTGCTTTAAGTGGAAATATTTGAAATCAATTCGTTTGGCTAACTTTGGAACCATTACTTTGGAACCATTCGACATCCCGAATAAGATTCACAAACTTAAAATTTCACGCTTTTTTCCAAATTGGTGCGTAGTTCTGCATATTTTTGCACTCTTCCAGTGACTGTAGCTGAAGCAGAGAGGTCATTCAGCACTCTGACCTGTACTTAAAACCGCTTCATTTTAACTGTGTGAAGAGCACCTCACAGATTTGGGAACATTGGCCATTGAATCAAAACTTGCAAGAGACCTAAATTGTGGTGGTACAACTGAAACATTTGCAAACAGAAAATCCTGCAAAGCACTATCAATGAATTGTAGACAACTTCACAACTAAACTGATTAGTAGTTATGTTTCTATTGAAATGTATTAGCAATAATAAAAAATAATGTTAAGTTTTGTTTTTGCCTATCAATAATATTTTAATTTTTAATAAGAACTATTAGAAATAAAGAGTAACAAGAAATATAATAAGAAATAAAGAACTATTTTATTCTAAATGTTTTCAGTTATTAACACATTCTAAATTGTCACTTAAAAAAACAAAAAAAAAATTGTTTAAAAAGGGGTAGTAAAGTGCTTGGTGGTGAGATCCTTCAGAGAGTATGGGCCTGATCATGTATCTTACCCCAGTGCCAGCTCTCAGCAGCCCTGGCAGTATCATGGTGTTCTATGATAAGTGCAAATTCTGCTGCTTATCAGGCCACTACACTAAGCAGCTGATACACATACTATACCACAACTATTGGCAATAATGACTCAGCTTCTGTTACTAGAGCTCCACAATCACTGGTATCTGATTCCAACATTTCTTAAAATTGGAAACTCTTCAAACAAAAGTGAGATAACTACAGCAGTATCAAAGTTAGCACCAGGTGGTGGTACTTCTACACACGCTAGGTGACGACATCCTGAATGATGCCAGGACTGCTAAGGAGATTACTGGAAAATTTGAGGCCTTTGCCGCAGGGAAGGTAAATGAAACCTGTGAATGTTTCTTCAATAGTAGATCCCAAAAAGAGGGTGAATTGTTTGAAAGTTTCTATTCTGCTATACAATCACTTATCAAAATGTAATTACTGTGAGAATTGCGTGAATTCTATCCTCAGAGACACTAGTAATTGGTATCCATGATCCAGAGACAGACCACTGCTGAAAGAATGTAAACTTACCCTGGAAAAGGCAGCTGAGAATGCATCTGCCCAAGGACGTGCTCTATGACCTGCCACTTAGTAAGGGTTAAATTTTGGGCTCTAACTGACAAGTTTCCATTGATATTTGACAACAACTTAGGTACACTATCTGAAGAGGTACATCTCAAGGTTAAAGAATGCCTGACAAGCTAAAGGAGAAACTGAGGTGAATGGGAAGGGCTAGGCATGATCACCAAAGTCAAGGACCCTACTCCCTGAGTGAGCCAGATTGCCATTGTCCATAAGAAATCTGGGAGCCTAAGAATCTGCATTGATTCAAAGGTTCACACTACCAATCTTTGATGACAAAATCCATGAACTCGGCCAGTCTTGACTCTTCACTAAAGCTGACTTATTCTCTGGATACTGGCACATCCAACTAGACATCGAGTAAAGCTTACCTATGACTCCTTTGGTATTTGTATCTGCCAAAATCTTCCAAAGAAAGCCCTTGGAGACTCTTGAGGAACTTCCCAGTGAACATCATCCATGGGAAGGACACGGAAGAACATGATCAGTGTCTGAATCAGTTCTCCAATGCCGTGCTGATCATAGCATATGGCTTAATGCTGACAAACTACAACTGCGGATGACTGAAGTTGCCTTCATGAGTCACTTAGTGACCCAAAAAAGGCAAAAGCAATCTCCGAAATGCAGGAACCCAAGAACATCTGTGAACTGTGTAGATTTCTCAGTTGCATCAACTACCTTGCCAAATTTCTGCCCAACCTTTCTGAAGTTCTTCACCTGCTCATGAATCTTCTAAGAAAGGATGTACCATGGAACTGGTCAAGCCTATACGATGCATTCAACAAGGTTAAATTGCTAGTGACATCTACCCCAGTGCTGGCATTCTATAATTCAGAGAAGGAACTTATCCTAGAAAATGATGCCGGTAAGTGTGAACTTGAATCTGCATTCTTCCAGGATGGCAAACCAATTGCTTTCTGTAGTTGGGGACATGCAGATGCAGAAACTCACTTCACCAAGATTGAGAAGGAGGTTTTAGCTGTCTGTTTTTGGTTTTCAAGGTTTCACCACCACCTTTTGGAAGGGATGTCCATGTGGTCTGATCACAAGCCGCTAATCTCAATCATCGAGAAACCTTTAGCCATGGCTGCAAAATGACTACAAAACCACCTCATAAGAACACAAGAATACTCATACACTCCCGAGTATCAGGAAAGGAAAAGCATCCTTGTAGATACCTTGTCCCAAGCTCTACTAGAGAAGATGCATAAAGAACTTGTGAACAATGTCTTCTGTAGTCCAGTAAAAAAGGGATGTCTTGAGAAAATCAAGCTGGCTAGTCTGACTGATGAGAGAGTGATACTCCTAAAAGTTGTCATAAAAGGATGACCAATATACAAAAGAGAGGTACCTTCAGCAATCACTATGAACTACTGTGATGAACTCACTGTACAAGAATAATATATAAGGGAATGCATCATCATTCCACCATCCTTACAATTCTATATAAAGAAGGTTTGGTCGTCTGGGTATCAATTTATGCCCCAGAAGAGTCCGTGAACTAGTCTTCTGGTCAGGCATGTCTGCTTAAATTCATCAATACAACGAAGGATGCAGCACCTGTGCAACTTACAGTGATTATTAACTGTCTGAACCTCTGGTGATGCAAAGTATTCCAGAAAGACCATTCAGTACAGTAGCAACTGACCTTTTTAGTATCAATGGTCATGACTGTCACAGTGGACTGTTGCTCTATTTTCATAGAAGTAATTACCTTAAGACAACAACAACAGGAAGCTACCCAGAAATTGAAAAGTCACTTTGCAAGATATGGGATTCCAGACAATCCTCAGTGACAGTGGCCCACAATACTTGTCAGTGGCTTTTTGCCAATTTGCAAGTGACCGGGACTTTAAACATCAAACGTCCAGTCCAGGCAACAGCCAATCCAACAGAACAGCTGAAGCCACAGAAAAGTCAGTCAAAAGAATAAGGAAGTGTGAAGCCACCAAAGAAGATCCATACATAGGCTTACTCCATCAAAAAAAAATACACCAACAGAAGGGCTCAGCACCAGTCTGTCAATGTTTGATGAGAAGGAAGACAAAAATTCTGATACCAACAAGCTCCAAAGCCCTCAAACCACTCCAATAGATGCTCAACCTAGTCTGGAAACCAAGAAGATGAAAGCAGCAGAATACCACCCATAGGAGAATCCTTGCACCGCTCCAGATGAGGGACAGTCTCAGGATACATCCAATAAAACTTGGCAAAAAGGCACCATTCAGAAACTTGATGGAATGAGCTATGGGCTTATAAATGGTGATGGGTGGACCTACAGGTGCTCAAGGAAACAACTACTGCCACACAAAACACCTATGCTGCTGCTGAGCAAAACTTAACACTCCATTCACTTTGGAAAATGACCCAGGGTTTATCTGCCCTAGAGCAACCAACCTATGACCCCAATCAAAGATGTCAATAAGATTAGCACTCTAATGATCAATCAGTCTCGTATCAAAATAAGCACAGATGCCCACTATGTGACCAAATCAGGCAGAGCTGTGAAGATCCCAGCCAGATATACTGATTGACTTTGAGTTGTCCTATGGGGACACTGACTAGATTTTAAGATTGATCATAACATGTCCAACATATGTCTGTTGAAAAAGTATCTGACTCTATTTTCCTGTGGGAAGTAATGATGTTAGGGAAGCAAAAGTGTTCATAGTGGAGCTGCATGCGTGGTTTTTGGCAGGCTTGCTGGATGTGTCAGTAGTCGTCAGGCAGCCAGCATGTGAGGTGCTGTACTACTTGTCACATTTTCATTTTGCCCCTGATGACTGAACGTGTGGAGCAACGATCTTGCATCAAGTTTTGCCAAAAGCTCAGAGATACCAAAGCGGAAACAATTCGCAAAATTCAACAGGTGACAATGCCATGGGTGTTACCCAAATTAAAGAATGGTACAACAGGTTCAAAGATGGCCACATCGGTGAAGAGTGACCAGCGTTCCAGGAGGCCATCAACAAGCCGCAATGCAGTTGTTATAGAGAAAGTGCGGATCTTGATAATGGAAAATCATCGTTTGATGGTGCGGGGAATTGCTGATGAGGTTGGGATCAGTAAAGATTCTGCACATGCAATTTTAAAGGAGGATTTGGGTTTACGCAGAGTGGCAGTGAAATTTGTGCCCAAGCTGCTTTCTCAGGAACAACAACAACTTCATCTTGAGGTTGAGCAGGATCTGCTGGATACTGCCAACAGGGATCCTGAATTCCAGAATACTGTGATAACCGCAGATGAGACTTGAGTGTACAGGTACGACCCGGAAACCAAAGCTCAGTCATCACAGTGGAAGCACCTAACGTCGCCAAGGCCCAGAGCAAAATCAAGGTGATGCTGACTGTTTTCTTTGACTACCGAGGCGTTATGCATCACGAATACGCACCAGAAAGACAAACAATTACAAAGGAGTACTATCAGGAAGTCCTCCAACGTCTTCGTGATGCAGTTTGGCACAAGAGACTGGATCTGTTGGCCTTGCAAAACTGGCAGCTGCATCATGACAACACTCCAGCTCATTCATCACAGCTGATCCAAGGTTTCTTGGTAAAGAAAGGCATTTCACTCATTTGCCAGGCTCCCTACTTTCCGGACATGACTCCTGACTTCTGGTTGTTCCCAAAAATGAAGATGCCACTGAAGGGCTCCTGCTTTAAGAGCCCAGAGGACATCATGCGGAATGTGACGGCGGAGCTGAGAGTCATTCTGGAAGAAGCATTCCAGACATGCTTTGAACAGTGGAAGGATCACTGGGCTAAGTGTGTGGAGGCACAAGGGGCCTACTTTGAAGGGGATTAGCAATTGAACCTCACCATGTATGTAATTTTTTTTTCCCAGCCTAAGGTTGGATACTTTTTTGACAGACCTTGTATACTAGGTCTGCATATGTCCATTCTATTTCAGAGCTCAACCATTACAGAACCATTAGACTTTATGCCCACTAAAAAAAAAAAAAAAAATTCTATTTGATTTAAGCTTTTTGCTTTACATCATAGTTAGACACTACATTAATAGTTGATAATTATGTTAATGGTTGTGGGTCACAATGTTAGCTGTTTTCATTTGTGATTTCTATGAAGTTTTACAAGTATCAAGCTTTTCCTCTCAAAAAATGGGTAGATGTTAAGTGATAGCACCAGTGCCACTTTCCATATACAATTAACATCAGCCAGAATGTTGCCTCCTGTTTACTTTCCTGGAAATAAAAGAGGGAATTATCATGCCTGAACCACAGTGGAGTCAAGTATATTATTTCCGTCTTACTCCTACCATCTACAAGCTTCAAAATGCCTTAAAAACGTAACACTATTCATTCATCCATTCATTTCAATATTTGCTACATAGAGAAAAGATGTTAGAATTTAAGGAACCAATTAGGCATTGAGTCAGTTAATGAGATCATAAAAATTATAATTAGTGTTTCATTTTTCATCGGAGAACTATTATTTTTTTTAAAGATGTATAATTTAAGATGGTTAAGTCTACTGAACATTTCAATGTATGACTCTTTTGTATGTGTTTTTTCAGCTATGCTCCTTGCATGCCAAAGCCTGGGGAGACAGTTCATGGGAGTAAGTTTACAGTTAGTTTTGGAGGAAAGGGAGCTAACCAATGTATTATGTCATCCCGTCTGGGTGCAAAGACAGCGATGGTTGCGAAGGTTAGTCATTGGTTAGGGAAAAAAACAAAAAATAGTGAACAAAAAATTTTTATTGAATGTAAAAAGAATATATATATATATATATATATATCTGTTAATGCAAAAAATCTGAAATAAAAATTCACCCATCTGATCAGTTGACCAACACCAAATTTCCCTCTGCTTGTAAGTTATTCGATCTTGTCTTGTCTTTAATATAAGCAGAGGTGACTGTAACAGCTCATCATCACCTTTTTTTAAAAATTGAGAAATGTATTTGGATTGGAAAGTTTTATAAAAGATGTATATAGAAAATAAAAACTTTAAAAGAAATAGCTTCATTTAGAGGTGAGTACCTAAATATAGTTTTCAGATAATCTCAAGTTTGTTTCTTTTGGTAGCCGTATTACTTCTGCAGCTTTGTTGTTCTCATTTTGATGATGACTGTTTGTGCAGCATTCGTAATTTCAACAATTCTACTTTCTTCTCTTTCTCAAAGAATATTTATATTTATTCATATTTTAAAATATAAGTAAGTTTATTTTGATCTCTGTTATGCACAAATAGGAGCTATGGACTATAATTCTCTTTTCCAAAATTGATGTCATTTGTTGAATTCAGTTTTTTGGTAACATTTGTATGTAGCCAGGATGTACATTGCACATAAAAAAAAAAGACTCTAAAGCCAGCATCACTTATATTATTAGGGTTTTGCCTTCAGTGTTTCCTCTCTCTTCCCTAAATGTTGAGGGTTAAAGTTTACATTTTATCAGAAACCAAGAATGTTAAAGTTAATCTTAAAATTGTATATTCTATAGGTTTGTATTTTGGTTATCTGGAGGGTGGTTAAAAATAGTTTTTGGAAATTAAATCACCTGCATCATTTGGGCCTATTGGCTTAGATAAAGGCGTGTACTACCTTTGGTACTAGACCGATTGAGTACCATTTCTATCATGGTGGAGTCAGAAGGCTTTAGGAAGCAGCAGGGAGTATAGTGAAAGCTTACAATTCCTGACTGAATCACCTATCAGACTAAGCTAGGCGATTCCAGTACATGCACAACTCACATGAGCTTCATACCAAAAAGTTTCATTAAATTTTAACTTTTGATATTTCTCAACTGAGCATGGACACTGCCACAGCTCTTGTCAAGAAGACCACAAATAATTTTGCATGTGTCATGGTTGTGCAAAATAGTGTGCTTTCAGCTCGCTCGCTCTCTCAAAAAAAATTGGTCATCACTGAGGTGTTGAGTATTTAATTCCCTTGTGTTTGATGATTAATAATTTAGATAACAAAAAATGATTGCTGTGGAGATGTGATATGTTTTCAGAAAGTAAAAGATGGTTATTAATTATGTAATGGAAAATGCCTGTATTAACCCTCTATTTTCTCTAGGAATTTTAACATTGAAACCAAAGGATAAATAGTAGTAATGTGTTAAACTAGGCACTTTAGTGTGTCCATGTATACGTATATTTTTTTTTTGACAATTTGTGTCCAGCATGAGAGAACCTTTTTAGGAATATTACTTTAAAATTTTACAAAAACACAGAGATTTCTTTAAAGTTATTTAACAGTTTCTCTCTGTATTTTTATCCATTATCAAAAGTTTAATTGGCTGTTGTCACAGTCTGCTTTCCATTAGTATTACACTTTTAATTTTTTCCCAGCTGGGTGATGACAGTTTTGGAAACAGTTATCTAGAAAACTTGAGGAACAACAACATAAATACAGGTATTGTTCCTTATTAGAAGCTTTAACTTTTTTTTTTTTTTTAAATCTCTCTATTCTTGAGGTAATCAATCATTCACTCACTGCATAGCAAAGGAAGATGGGTCTATACATCTTCTGTCATATCCTAAATTGAACCTTGGCACTATTTTGCTTTGTAAACATCAGTTGAGAAAATACACACAGTAACAGTGGGATAATTTCAGCTGGCTTTCTCTCTAATGGATTAACTCAGAAGAAACAAGAAAAAATGGCAAAATTGTTTGTTTGGAAATATTTGTGCAAACCCTGTAAAAATTGGTAGTTGTCATGATGCAAGACTGAAAGGGAAAACAGCGAGATATTTAGGTTAATGAAATCAAGATGATGACTTGCTCCTTAACCTTATTCATGTCTGCATGTGAAGAGAGAGGCTTTATAACGATTTTGCACCAATCCAATATCATTGAAATAGACTGCTAAGTATGAAAGAAAATTCTCAAAACAAGCATTGTTATACACTTGTAACTGCGGCACACATTCTTTCATTCATCACCACTTTTGCAAAGGAAAATTTAAATGTTTATTGAAAAGAGGAAAATAATAGAAAACAATCTCTTGCTTAATACAATAAACAAGATTCCATTTTTGTTTGATTTGTGATCTTTCCATTAAGAAATTGAATAGTGATGAACTTATCAATACACTAGTTGTATTTTCAGACAATTTCTAATTAGTAATGTACTAATGATCAAAATGGTTGATTAGAAAGCCATAAGTTTATTTCTGTAAACAGACTATCATCACAAAGAGAAAAATAAAAGTGCACTGGGACACGTGTAACTTTTTGTTTCCAAATTTTATTCAGTTGCTCAAAATCTTAACAACAGAAATGTAATTGCTAGTGAAATTAGTGTAAAATCACTCTGAATAATTGCACAGATACACAGGCTTTCATGCATTGATCATCTCTAATTTTAACCATTTTTAAAATATTTTTTCAAAGTCTATTATAATATTCTCTTGTAAATTATCTATATAAACCATTTTCCAAAAATTACAAAACCAGAACTAAAACTTTGTTCTGATTATGGGATATGCATATTCTAATTAAGCAACCTGTATAACATTAAAGTTATAAAGCCTTAGTCGAGTCGTAGTAAGTAATGTTATCTGTGCTGCCTGGTTAAGAATTTGCTAATCCAAGTAATGACCTTTTAGCACCAGTGGATATACACGAACCAACAAGAAACCATCTCTATCCAGAAAAGTTGATTTTTCTGTATTATAATTTGAGAGTTTTTGGCTTTGAATACTAAGTTATGCTTCTCTCAGACTTCCATAACTGTTTCTAATTTTGAATCTGTATTTGTAGACCTTCACATAATTACACATTAATCTAGATTTGGAAGGGGCTATATTTATTAGTCTAACAAAAAAATCTTTAAGCTTTTGATTTCAACTTGGACATTTACATTATTTTTGACAGCCCTTAGACGTTTGATAAAGATGTAGAATTTTGAATCTCTGTTTGTAGAACACTATTGTTTTTGGCTTCTAAATTCACCTACTTATGTATTAATTGGAATTTGGATAAACCTTTATTGACTAATTAACATTAAACGTTTGGAGATTTCAATTTCCACTATGAAATTTTCTTTTGATAAACTGATATCTCATAAATGTGTTGAGCTTAGAATTGCATTTTAAAGCTGTTTAGTCTCCACCTAATTATGTGCAGGGGAATTGATCCTCAGTTAGGGGCTCTGAGAGGGAAGTCCCCCCCCCAACTAAATATTGTTCCACAAACAAATGTGCTCTAAAATGTTCATGTATATGTTGTGTGAGAGTTGGTGATTGAATAAATGCCTATGGGATTTACTATCTTTACCATCCTCCAAGCCAGATCAATGCCCCTGGCTAGTGGATAAACTGATTGGTTTATAAAATCTGTGTGTATTCAACTATCTGCCAATTACCCTGCACATCACTCTTCTAATTCTTTCACCACAAGCCTTTCTTTGAGAATTGCAACTTAAAGAGAGTGGTTATTTTTTTTTTTAATGGCAGTTTTCAGAAAAATTTTAAAAACAAACTGTACTTGTCAGAGATGGATAGTATAAAGGTAAATTTTATTAAATACAAAATAGCAATTACACAATTAAGTAATTAAAAAAAATTGTAACTTTATGTAAAGAGCTTCAAGTTTTGTATTATGTGTGAGTATTTATTACCTTAACGAGCTGCTAGTGTTAAGAATGCATGTAAAAACTAAGGAACAATATTTATTGTAATATTTTTTCTGACATGGTTCCTTGAATTGATATTTTTTTCAGATCATGTGCATCAGACAAGTGAGGCAGCTTCAGGAGTTGCTACCATATCTGTTAACGGAGAAGATAACTGAGCAGTGTACAAGGGGACAGTTAAATGAAACCCAGCTGAATACAATTACCCCGATGCTTGCATGAGCCTTTTATGTTAAATGTCGGAAAAGCCATTCAATAATGAACTTAATATTTTGTTTATGACTTATAGTATGTTGATTTGTGTACTGATACACATTAATATTTCTATCAGTAATCTTCAATATATTTGTTTTTTTCTTTAGCAATTCTGAACTGAGATTCTCTCATGATGGCTCCTGTCCTTTTTTAAACCACTTTATACAGAACAATTCCACTTAGTATCTATAACATTAGACTGCTGCAGTAAGTTATGTATTTTTAGTAGTGGCTAAATAATATTTAAAAAATTTATTGTAGAATCTTCAGTGTATTAAGAATAAATTTTTTTTTTTTGGAAAATTCATAAACAAAAAATGGCTGGGTCTTGTAAAAAAAATTAGGGAAGTCTCCTTAGGTGAATTTAATATTAAAATTAGCTTGATGAATGTACCTGATGGATTGATTTTACTGTTGAATAAACTAACTTTCATTTTTCTCTCTCTGAAATTATTAAGATTACATTATTATTCTGCACCTCTAACCTCTTCCCTACCTTGTTTTTTTTTCCATCCACAAACAGTAAAATGGGATGTATGGAACATTATTGTAAAACCGCAGTTTGGAGAAGATCTGGACTTTTAACTATCTGGATCCAGTTTTATTTGAATGGAAATATTGAAGAGGATTTTCCCTTATGAGAATAGGTGCTTTCAAACTGCTGATAAAAAAAAACAACATAAATTTAATATGTATTCAGTAAATTAGAAAAAAAGAACCAGTGTATATCTAAAGTGTGGAATACATTTCATGCCATAATCAGTCAACAAGCAAAAATAATTTACTTCAAGTTCATTCTTTTTTTTTATCAGGTCAGAATTCCATCATCATAATTGCTGGAGCAAATTACTTGCTGAGTAAGGCAGACATTGCTGCATCAGAAGATCTGATCAGGACTTCCAAAGTGCTTTTGTGTCAGCTTGAAGTTCGTCCTTCTGTCACCTTGTCAGCCTTGCGGCTCGCTAAGAAACACGGAGGTGAGAACAGTGTATTTTGGGGGGGGTGGGGTTGATGTGAGGTAGGTCATTCTAAAGAAGTGAACTTCATCAAAATGAAATAAGTTAGTGCCTATTGACACTGTACAATCATTTTACAGTATGCACAAAGCATTATTTGTTAAACACTCCAATTTTGGTGCTCTAGATCTTGCTTTATGTTAAAATTTTTATGAATATTTTGTATATTTCTAAACACAGTAAAAGAAAATTTCTGTTAAGTTTCCAATTCCATATTCTAGTGATTTTTTTCAACACCATCCTTAGAAACCCTTTATTTTTTAATGTGTGTTTCATTGGCATGAACTTGTTTTGGAACCCAAATCTGCCAATTACTCATTTTCTCATTAAAGCCTTTCACCACATCACTGGAATCAAAGCATTTTAAATAAGCTTGCATTGGTGGATGTATTTTTAATTAAGCAGTTCTGAAAATGTGCTATGTTTGTTTATTTTTTAGTGTTATCCATTTTGAATCCAGCACCTGCTCAGCAGTCCCTGGATCCTGAAATATATCAGTTGGCAGATGTATTTTGTCCTAATGAGTCAGAGGTCAGTAAATACTACTAGTTTATAATATATGTCAGAAATAACCTACTACCTGTCCATCATAATTCTTAATGCTCTGGTGAAAAAAAGTCCTACACTGGACTTCTTTCACAACATATAAAAACTAAAATGTGTAGATAATTAATTCTCTGATCAACTAAATAAGACACTGGCAGGTGTCCATCTTTTATCATAAAATTATTTAAATATACTACTCACTAAAAACTTTTTTTAAAAAAATAACAGCTATATTCATTAAGTTAAGACAGCTAGAGGCTGTTTCTTATGCTTCACATTTATTCTGTTTACGTGATTGATGGCAGGGATTCGTGTAAAATAACAAATGCAGTTTTAACAAAATATGGTATTCTCAGTTCTAGAAAAGGATTATCTTGTTCAACTGTCATCAGTGTTGGCAACCTGATAATGGTTTTCCTGTACTTTACAGGCTGAGATCTTATCAGGCTTATCTGTGAAGAATGTGGATGAGGCAATGGCTGCTCTAGAGGTATTTCTAGACAGAGGCTGCAAAACTGCTATCATCACTCTAGGGGAGATGGGAGCAGTGTTCGCTTCCAAGGAAGATTCAACACCTGTCTATGTTTCTGCAAAAAAAGTTAACCCAGTTGATACCACGGTGAGTCATAATTTGAATTAATTTTAGACCTTTTAGATGATAACTGAAGTCTACAAAGTTTTCACATGCATCACTACTATTTAATTCGGTTATAGTGCTAAACTGACTAATATGCATAAGAATTAAATATTCTCATGATGATACTCGGTAACTAGTTTCTATCAAGGTTGTTCTAATTTTATAAGTGTTTTGGGTCATCTCTGTTAGAAGTTAAAACACCCTTCTTATTAACGGCCTTTAATGTTAAAGAAACACTATGTATATATGAGTAGATCTCCTTAAACATACGAAATTGGTGTTTGGTTATTTCCCCTTTTATTAATTTTTAAAAATATTCAATTTTCTTTCATAACTCTTGTATGCCAAACTGACCGGACTGACAGAGATGATTTTGTTCACTCTAAATTTATTTTGAATAGTTTCTCCATTTAAATTACATTTTTCAAAATGAGGATGATGAAATTTGCTCTTATATGTAACTGACCACTTCATTTTCTTTACAGGGTGCAGGTGATGCTTTTATTGGAGGATTGGCCTATTATCTGGGACTGACAAACATGTCTTTCAAAGAGGCTATTTGTCGAGCTGGAAAGATAGCAGCCATCAGCGTCCAGGCTTGTGGAGCACAGAACAGCTATCCAGCACGAAAGGACTTGCCATCTGAGCTTTTCCATTAAACAAGTCAGAGAAATTTCCTCATTCATAGCTTGGGGGGGGGGGTTTCTTCAACAAAAAACTGGCAAGACCTCTTAAAGGGCCTGATAAATTTGCACTGAAATGAAAAGCATCCTTTTATCTAATTCATGCCAACCTCTCTCAATCTTAAATTGTGACAATACATCAAATAGAATACTCTGAAGATTACCAAAGGCATATATAAATTAAAACAGACAATGTTATCTCACTAAAATCTATGTCTTCTTGAATGATGCCACAACACCATTATAATTTTTGTTTCTTTCCAGAAATGGATAACAACTAATTTTGTTGACTACTTTGAGAATTACAGAATTCTGAGATGAACATGGATGGAAAACGTTTTTTTTTTTTTCTTTTTAAAGCAACTTTAGCTGAAATACTGGGGACAGAACAACAAAACAAAGTTTAGGTTTATTGGCAAGAACAATTGAACGAAAACTACCACACGTGTAAAGTGAATATGAAAGATTATAACACACTAATGAAGAATATATTTTAGAAAATCTGGTTATAATACAGTGAAAATAAAACAATACTTATTTTAACAAGTGGTTGCTAAGTAAGTAAAAAATAAGGCAGCTAACAAATTAGTAACAAATACTTAAACATGTTTGAGTAAGTAGTTTTGAAATACATGGGCTTAACAAGTTTGTAAATTCCATTTTTGTTTGCTAGAATTAATAATAGGCACAATTTTTTAGTATATAACAAGAGATTTTAAAAATCAGAACATTAATGAAAATAATAAACTTTTTTGCCTATTTTGTATAACAAATTAATATCAAAAATGTAGAAACACAGCCATCTCCCATGCATTGCCTTAAAGAAATTAAAAAGTTTAAAAAATCTAATCACGCAGTATTAAACTTCAAAAATATTATCAGTCTGACTTGAGCAACACTCTACACATAACAAAACTCATTATTTGTGGATCTTAACCGTAGCGTATAAATTTAAAAAATTTTAAATTGCAATTAACACCATAATACAGTGAAATATACACTATCACGTAAATGCCTTAAGAAATATCACTATTGACTACTTTCTCAATACATCTCACAGTATAAAAATTACTACAGGTAAGGAGCATCATGTTTCAGTAGCTGAGGAAATATCACTAGTAGGTTCAGCATGGGAGATCTATCAGTGAAGTCAGACATCTCACCTAGGTAGTCATACTGCCAGCTATTTGCATAGTTTCCGCAGTGATCATTTTTTTTTTTTAAAAAAGAGGGTTAGTCATTTTGGCATAAACAGTGAAAGATGAAAACAAAAGACAGTGAGTGCTCTTAGCAGCAGTAGTAATTAAGGCAAAACAAAGAGCCATGGGTGGGCCTTTGATTTTAACAGTGCTATGCCATCACCATTTAGGACATTAGCAGTATAAAAGCTGTGAGGTTCTCCAAGTGGTACAGTTGATACTGGTTGGTTTGGAACGGTCTTATGAGTACATGGTCATCTGAATGAACTGCAATAAAAATGACAGTTCAGTGAAAATCTTTTAAGGATAAAAACTTTCTATTCACTTATTGAAAAAAATAAAGGCAACAAAAAAACAAATAGGTGGTTGGTTTTGAAGAAATCTCGAGAGGCTATGTGAAGTTAGTTAATAACTGTCAGCCAAGTAATCTTGAATAAACAGAATGCTTACATTTTCCATTGGGAAAAGAGCCACTCCAGTCTTCTGAGAATCATAATTTCTGAATGATGCTGTAAGAAACAAAGAAGAAAGGTATTTAATTGTTGTTGGTAGCTTTGTTCCCATTTCTTTGGCTGGTTCAAGTAGCAACAGGTGATTAAAAATATGCAATGTACAATCTCTCATCTGAAAATAGTTTGTATGTACTTCTGTAACAGTGTTCATCAGGGGCACTAACAATTTGGAGAAAACTAAATGATCAGAAACTTTACTTGACACTGCCTCAATGTAACTTGTAAGTCTCCAAAGTTTTGATTGTCTCACCTGCATAATTAGTGGCTGCTGAATTATGTTGTGACATAATATTTCTTCACCTAGACTTCACTAATGTAATCTTTTGCTATAGATAAGGTGGAAAAGTCAGTGACCAAGTCTTATCAATTTTTTAATAAAACTAAGCAAAATGATCAGTGGAAATACATTAATCTAAAAGATTGCAGTGTATGTTATAAGCTGCTTAACAGTTCCAGTAATAAATATTAATGATTTTCAACAATAAGCAAAAATGCAAATTTGCTCAGTTACATACCCAGCATAGTTTTCAGACGGATGGCACACATGATGAAGTCTCCGAACTCAATGTGACCTTCTTTGTTATTGTACCGCATTACCAGTGCAACCAAAGTATTGTTGCTTAAATGGAAGCCTGCAAGAAGAAAAAGGAATTCAAACCTTTTCTTAAACAAAATATCTAATACAAGCTAATAGATGTAACACAGGAACACCATTTCCCAGCAAAATATCATTTGGATTTAAAATTTAAAAATTTCAAATCTTACTCACCAGTCTTCCGTAAAGCTGACCGAAGTTCATAAGAGTTCAAATAACCACTCTTGTCTTGATCAAATTCTTTAAAAATACCCTGAAATGAATTAAAATGTATTCTACATTCTTGGCTTTCTTTCTGAAGGATGTTTATATAACAACAAAACTGCTATTTATGGTAAAATGGCTTCCATTTTAAGTTTCAATATTTTAACATCAAATTTTGCTTCAATCTAAGAGAAGTGTAAAGAACAGCAGCAAAATTTTATGGAAAAAAAAGTTTTGAAATACAAAAGGATATTATAGAAAAACAAATTTATGCATACTTCTAGTATACTGACACCTTGTTATATTATTGTATTATATTAGACAACAAAATGAAACTTTATGTCTTCCATTAAGCAAAATTTGGGTAATCTTAGCTAAATTTTGGGTGCTGATTTCAAATCTGGTTAGGATGTCAGGTTTTTGAGATATGCATAAGGAGGAATTTCACCACTAACGCTATATTATGACTTACGTTATATGAACTACATAAAGCTTGAACAATAATATTTGGTATTCACATGTTTAATGTGAAACATATTTGCCATGATCAGACAACAGATGCATGAGAAAGACTGATAAAAGCAGTATGGAAGATATGGAACGTATTTAACCTACACAGTAGGTACATTCCAAATGTTTCAGACACTTTTTCTTGCACTTATGTGAGGTATCAGTCTCCCTTTGGAGGAACCAACAGTAATCACCCATCATGTTGGGATTGAATTTGCCCTGATATCTACTTTGCATCACCTTTGTGTCTTGGTGGAACCTTTCACCATGCTCATCACTGACAACCCATAGATTGGTTGGAAAAAATCAAGATGCGAATGCAGAAAATGCATCTTTAGAGACATTCTGGTTTCCATTAGCATGTTTTCCACATACTCAGCATAGTGTTCAACTCTATATTTGCCAAGAAAGTTCTGTACAACTAAAATAAATGCTTCCCATGCTGCAGACTCCAGTGGGTTCAGCTTATTTCTGAACCCATCATCACGCATGAGTTCTTGAATTTCAGGCCCCACAAAAATTCCTTTGAGTTTTGCTTCACTTTTGTCAGCAGCAAACTTCTCTCTTAGGTACTTGAAATCATCAGTCTTTATCCATGGCTTTGACAAAATTTTTTCATAAGGCCAAGTTTGAGTGGCGGAAGGTAGACAGACGTTCTGAGGATCTACCAATGACATGTTGCACATTGTACCTGCCAACTAAAGTTCCTGTCACATAGGCCAGTCTTTTCGAGTGTAATGGTTGGCATCACCACAGTTGTACCAAAGATACAAGAAATGTGTTTTGTGTACCATAGCTGCAATCCAAAGAGAGGAGAAATAACTTTGAGATCACCACAAATTTTCCATTTATGATCTGAATAACTTGTCACTTTCAAAAGGAGTTCCATCGACTCTTATGTTGTCTCTTTCAAGCCAACTGCATGAACTATAGGAACTGAAGGTTTTTGGTTCCCATGATGTAACAGCACAGCTTATGGCTTAGTTTGCTGTAGTCTATGAATAACCTCCATTCATCAGTTACATACCATAAACTAAAAAAAACATGATGTCCTAGGGCAAAATGGTTTTCAGATTTGAAATCAGCATGTGAAATACTACAAAGTAAGCATGATAGTGTTCCAGTGGAAAAACCATTGTTGTCCAGTGTTATTTTTATTTTAACATTTTCATTTAACTGTTGAAATAAAAATTAAGAGTTTTTAAAATAGGTATTGCATAAAGATGGGTTCTGAAAATAGATCAATTCTTCGTAAGCAAAGTTTCCCATTTTCATCAATAACTCTTGAATGAAAAATACTTTTAACAGTAAGTATACCAATTTTAAACAACAGCATGATATCATGCAGTTTTAATTAGTTCCTTTCACGAAAAAGCTACAGCCCTTTTTTTTATATAACTCAAACCAGATTTCCCCAGTTTCAGTTTGTTTGGAAGCGCAACATTTAAAATTTGTTTACCAATTCCAATTTGTGGAGAGTAGCAACCAACTTTGTCTAAACACGTTTTCCTACTTATTCCCTAGTGTGCAGGGCACTTTTAATAGCAAGTTCCTGCAAACAAACAGTCCTTTCTACTCACATATAGTTACTCCTGCTACTGTAACTATTTGAGATATCTGAATAACAGTTCCATATCAGATTACCTTTTTAAAATTGTTTTTAAAGTTCTTGGTCAGTTGAACAGAATCATTTTTCTTTTAAATATTAAAATTGTGGGCTGGTGGGTAGAGGCTGATGTATACAATCCAAACTACTACTTTGTATCCCAACCACAGATACTAAGCTAAAGAAAAATCTTCATTACAAAAGTGGGAAGAACGAAGTGCAAGTTCTCTAACATTAGGGAAATAACAACAAAAGTGGTGGTTACACAATACGTTTTCTAACCACTGATCCTCACCCTGGACTACAGACTGACAGTCTGTCTGTCACAATGTTGAATGTAGTTAAATTTGACAAGATTGTTACTAACTAGGAGATTGGAAAACCTGAACTAACCCAATACTTTCTGTAAATAGCATTTTTTCCCTAACTCTCTTATGTAGTTGATAAGTTCCATCTATATAAGCTTTTTCTGTGGGATTCTGTGATATCTAGTTTGGTCTCTGCCCTTTGACCTTGTATGTAAACCTCTCTTCACAAATGTGTTTTGTGATACAATATACAAAATTTTATTAAAATTTGTCCATACCATATAAAATAAAATGGCTGCTATGATGGTAAGTTTTTAAACTCAAGAAATTTTGAAAGCCTAATTCATTCTGCTATAAACTCAACATGTTGCTGCTATATTAATAACAGCTAACAACAAACAAGATCTAAAAAATTCATCATGTAAAGCTGCCATGTTTATATTTAACCATCCTAATGAAGATACTGATTATTAGATAGGCTACATAACATGGATATCAGGTTTCTTTAATTATGTATATTAAAGAAGTCTGGGGAAAAACACAATAAAAGCAGAAATAGACAATTAAAATAATTGCCAATCTTTGTTTTTGTTAGTGAAACAGTTCATTACTCAAAATATATAAGAAAAGAAAGTTATTACAAAATAACCCACCTTCCACACACGTAAGTCTGTCCAAAGCTTTTGAAACTCAACAAATCCAAGTTTTCCAGACATGTCACCCTAATTTATAGTTAAGAAAAAAATTTCTTTGTTTGGATTCATAAATAAATATTTATCATGGCCAGATAAACATTCTTTTAGACTCACCTGGTCTTTCAATTATTTAGGGTGCATATTAGTTGTTTCTTGTAGGCGAAGTTTCTTCAACAAAGCGTGCGAGGTAACTAACTTGATATTTCCCATACTTTAAGTAATATCATCATAATCAACTTTTACTTCAATATTCTCTGACTAGCAAGCTGAAATTTATACAGCCATAATAAATCATAACTTCATATTCTCTGAATCACTATCACCTAGAAGTGAATCAGGTTTCATAGGTGATAACTTCATCTTACACGATACCACAGAAGCTATTACTGTATTTTTCGGCATTTAAGTCAACCCTCCAGCAGAAGACTGGGCTTAGACTTGTACTCCAAATTGACTTACCTATGGATAGTCACTGAAATTGTTTAAATGAAAAAATTTAAAAATGGCAGTTATTGTCTGAAATAAACTAAAATTGTTCATCTGAAATAAAATACGGAAACTATTGCTAGGAACATTTGCTGACTGAGCAATCAGCATTAATGTGATCACTGAAGGCTAGAAGTTTTTAAGTTTGCTAAAGAAAATGGTAATATGGCCACACACAAGAAATATGGAGTCAGTGAGAAGTGCTAGAGACTGGCATAAAGCAAACATTACAGATTATGAAGAAAAAGGCAAAGTTAGACAGACTAAAAATGAGGGTAAAGTTGGAAGAATATGTGGCTAACCCAATGCAACACGTGTCGTGGACTTAGTACTACACAGCAATTGCTGTCTTCACATTTCTCCCTTTTACTGGTATATAGTATTCAACATGGTGGTTTTCCTGAAGGTGTGTACCATATTATCCAATCAGAACAGCTGAGCCAGTTGGTCTAGTTGTGAACCCCAGAAATGAAAATAAAATCATGAGTTTAATTTCTGAATTTGAGTATCCTGTAATATCTCAAAAAAGTCGAAAATAGATAAAACTGACATGTATAGCTTTTTTTAAACATAGGTGATTCAACACAGTACAAACAAAATGTGATCACCTGATGATCTGATGTCATGGAATGACTAAAAATAGGCACCAGGCTTTTAATACCAGGATCAATAACAATATTTGCAGGTTGTTTCAGATATCCCACCATGATTAAAAACAATTTCAAAACCTCATTTATTTATTTATTTAGAAGATCATCCCAAAAAGTAGTTGAATGGTATGCACAAATAGTTCATTAATATTCATAAAACTGAAACAAGGTTCATACACTTTCCAAACAACCAAATTCTGATTTTCCATGATATTAAACTTATTTCAGAATTCTATACACATTTGCTTCAATGCCAGGGGCCATTTGCACATTATTAGTGATAAGTCTAATTACAAAAATTACCTTTCTTAATAATATAAATGAAAATTATTTAAATTGTCTTAGTCAGTGATTAGCAAAAAAGGATACATCATGCATGGCCACCATACTGCGACAAGTATCAATGCCAAATCCTTCAAATTCAAATTCTAAAAACAGAAAACTTTGCTGCTTTGGAAGGAAATGTGCATACGTAAATCAATCTTAACCTTTACTGGCAAAGATAATTCCCCTGAAATGTTATATTTCACTACCACTATAAAAGGGGTACCAGTCTTAATGGACTAAAGGGAGACACTTCATTTAGGGGATCAAACCCAGATACATTCCCAAACAGGAATTGTTCATTGTATGTTATAATATGAGAAAGTAAATGAAACATTTTTATACTATCAATATATTCATCTGTTTCTATAAGACAGTACATAACAAGAAATACTGTACAATTAACTTTTTGGAATCTTTATCAATTTTAACAAACTGTGAAATGCAGTGATCATTTTACCCACATATAGTTCAATATTATGAAAATCAGTACGAGGGCTTCTTACTGAAACACTAGTGGTTAAGAGATGTGCTACATTTTCAGGAATCATTAAATTTAAATTTGACAAGTGTGGCTTATTTGTAACATACAGTATTGAAAATAAAGGAAAATAAAAATAATGCAGGATAGAATTGCATTTCATGTATAAAAATTAAATGTTTCATGGTCTTGTGTTGATACATGATAACCAATCATCAAAGTGTACTGTAAACAATCAGAAAGTGCCATACCTGCAGGACTATAAAAGTATAGACATTGTAGTGTGGTGAATATTGAGGAGGAAAATCATGTAAGCATACAGAAATCAAAGGCATATAGTGAATGCTACTTATATGTGGCAGATTGCAGTTCAACTTCATGTTTCAGAGGCGATATGTAAAACTCTTGAAGAATCACTGCTACTGTTGATGGTAGATGCATTTGAGGAATAAAGTTCAAACTCTCCTAAAGTACCTACCTCGAGGTATATGTTCTCTACACACAGAGCCAGATTATGGCAGTTTGGGCTCCCTATAACCCCTCAAAAAACGAACAAACAAAAAAAACAAAACTGATGATGATGCAGGGAGACCAAAATTAATAAAGTTTTGTTAATCAAACCATAATTATTGGGAGGGGCACACAGAAAACTTATGCTTATTCATTTTCAAAAGTAATTTAAAATGCTCTTTTATGTAATTATGATGTTGAAAATTCACTAAAATCTATCTTCCCAAGCTCAGGTTCAGTGGCCATTAACAACAGATTGCAAAGGTTTTTTTTTTCTTGTCACATTTTAAAACACAATAAACATTTTACCTGCTCCAAAGTAAAAAAATGATTGCTCCCCTTCAGTATTAGTAACTACAGGGTTAAATATAAGTAAAGTACTGTCTCCACATTAGGAAATGCTTCAACAAAACAGTCTGATAAATGCGTTTTAGCATACTAGATGGATTCTCCTTCACATTTTCCATCGCATGTGTACGCAGAAAATTGGATATACTCCAGGCAAATGTGTCTTTTAAGTCTCAGTAGTATATCTTCTGCAAATTGTTTACAGCTTCTTGAATATCTTCCTCTGTCATGCGATGTTTAAAAAATAGCTCAAATTTTGTGTTTGACTCAATGTATTCGGTTTTGTGCTGTGCTAGTTCTATCAGCAGAAAGTCCAAAATAACTAAAAATGTACTGCAATAAAATTGTTCTACTCAAAGTTGTTCAACTTCATTTCTTGAATTCTCATTAAAACACTTCATCTCTTGTAACCAGTTTCTGGCTTCCAGTATAATAGCTCTTGCAGATCACCTTGTTTTCAACAAAGATTTTGGCACTATTTCATGAAATTTTGAAGTCAGTACTTCCCATCAGTGCACAGATGCAAAAAAAGTATAGCACTTGTATGAATCCAAAGTATGAAAAAACTTTAGTAATATTTTCAACCAAGGTAAGAGATTGAGTGGAACAATACAAAATCAGCCATAGGATTTAGGGCCGTGGTTCTCAACCTGTGGTCCGCGGTCCCCTAGGGGACCGCAAAGCGATTTCAGGGGGACCGCAAAGGGGTCACTGACTTGTGTGCCTTTTGTTTTTGGTGGACATATTTGAGGCAGTTAACTGCGTTAATTTGGCATTACAAGGGAAGGAGGTCACCGTGCTCCACTGCCATGAAAAAATGAATGCCTTCAGGAAGAAGCTGGAATTGTGGCATTTAAAATTAACAAGGAAGAATTTTGCACCATTTCTGGAGCTCAACGCTTTCCTTGATGAAAATAATCTCTCAGTTGATTCTGGTATTCTCGAGTTGATGAAGAATCATGTTGATATTCTCCACACACAGCTTGCAGGCTATTTTCCTGAACTTCACGATTTTCAGAAGTATTATAACTTTCTTTCGAATCCATTCTCCATCTCCATCAGCGAGCTGCCTTCCGAAGACCATCTCATTGAAGAGCAGTTCATTGACTTGGTGAATGATGGAGCTGCCAAAAATGCTTTTCGCCAGATGCATTGCAGCGCCTTCTGGATTGAAATGGTACAATCATATCCGGATGTTGCAAAGATGGCTCTCAAATTGCTGATTCCGTTCGCAACAACCTATGAGTGTGAGTCAGCATTCTCAACTCTTGTTTCAATCAAAACCAGATCGAGAAACAAACTCGATGTAATGCATGACATGAGAGTGGCTCTTTCAAAAACGCAGCCCAATGTTGATGAAATATTGAGGGCCAAACAGGTGCAGATCTCTCATTGAACTTTTTCTTCATTTGATTTTCAAGAATTGTCATATTTTGAATAAATTTTAATTCAACAGTTTTTTTTTAAGACATTTAAATTGACTAACAGTTTAGAATAAGTGCTTTTAGTACACTTTTGAATATTTTCAAAAATTCTGAGTTGATTTATATATATATATATATATAGAAAAGTTTCTGAAATTTTTGGAAATACTCATTTGACGACATAGAAGCAAAAACCTTGACATGCTACCATAATAATAATAATAATAATAACATAATATAGTAGGTCGAGCTGATTTTATGGGGGACCGCGAAGGGTAAAAAAAAATCTAGAGGGAGCGCGAAGCAACATTTTTAGAAAAAGGTTGGGAACCACTGATTTAGGGCTTTAATTATGGCTGTAATCCAATGTATTATCCAGTCATATTGATAATATGCCATATCAATGACCTCTATAGTTTTCCAGACAGATGCTCAAATCATTTAATGCTTCAAGAACTGAATCTGTCAATGACTCTGTTCCATCTCCATAAATTGATATGAATTTTAAAAACTGCTCAACAGGACTTATCTGAACAAATGTAGCACACTATTAGAGTCAGCTGATCAGCATGAAATGCATCAGAATGATCTATGCATAAAAGAAATATTTAGCAGTGTTAACTTCCAATACAATATGAAACAACGTTTTTGATCATCTGTTGAATGAATTCATCACAAAGTGCTGATGAAAGATAAGATGAATTTCTGCTTCCCATGTTACCATGCTTAGATGATCTGCAAAGAATAAAACTATGCTAAAAGCTCAATTATGCCAAGAAAATTTCCATTATGAAAGTGCAAGGCAAGCCCACATCATGATCAAAATGTTATAGCAGCCACAATTTTTTTGAAAACATTTCTCAAATATTCATGTTCCTTTGCATACAAGCTGAGCTCACTATTTTCATGTTCAAAAATCTTTTGAATATTTTTCCAATCATTAAATCTTAAGTTTTTCTCAAAGAAAATGGTTTGCACACAAAACAGAAGACCAGTCTTGAAGTATGCAAGCATATCAGCCATGATCTCAAAACAGCCTCTCCTTTTGCAAAGATCCTAAAGATACTTCCATTGATATCCATACCATATTTTTCTTTTTTCACTATACTTCTTAGCAGAAGTTTTCTGAAAATAATTATTAACATTTTGGAAAAGATAGTTCACTGCAAAGAATGATCTATCACATCTCTTTCATTATATCTTTCCACAATACCAGATCATTTTCAAAACTAACCCCCCCCAGTCTACTTTTCTATTTTGTTGCTTCTTTCATCTACATAATCCTTGCTTGACTTCAGCTGTCAATGTACATTTAGATTTATCTAAATCTGTTAGTTGATCTTCATGCTGCTCTTGAACAACTTTAGCTGTCCTTATAGTATATTTTGCTACTTCCATTGTTTGGCATTTGAAAAATGGTTAGTGGCATAGTTGAGGTAATTAAATTTAGCACTCTGATAAGTTTTTGCATCTTTAATTTCCACTTTTAGGTTTCTCTTGTATAAGTGCAACCAATTTAATTCAATTTATATTCTAAAAATAGAAAGTAATAATGAAAACAAATGTATTTCTAAACAGAAAGTTATTAGGAAGCTGAAGAGAACTAATCCAAAATAGTAAGGCACCCACAAGCTCATCTGCTCCATTTTCCATGCTGTAAATATAGCCCTGAACAGTCAATCTAATAAGTTTTAAGAACTGACTCTTCAAAAACCAAATATCATCTGGTACTATTAGCAAACTGAGCAAAGAATTACTTCTAGTACAGAGCATCAAGTATTTGTAGCATATGTATATTAACCAAGGATTTTGGAGATTCTCATCCTTCATGCCATTTCGCCAGGAAGGCATGTCAATGGATGAGGATTCATCTTCCAACATGGCAATGACCCCATGCATACAGCCAATGTGTGAAAAACTATCTGGAATGTAAAGAGACTGATGAATACTCACAAAGATTCCTTGGGCTGTAAAAAGTTCTTTTATGAACATTGAGACTATATGGAGTTATATGGCTACTGATAAAGTCAAACAGCAACCAAACATCTTGGATGAATTGTGGAAAGTGTTACAGGATATTCGAAACAACATTCCACAGTCATCCATTGATAACCTGCATGGGAGCATGAAAACACTGTCACGCTCTTTATAAAACAAACAACTCATATACAAAATATACTGTACAATGTATTTCATTTTGTTTTTGTATATTTTTACAATAATGCATTGTGTATGACACACACTCTCTATATATATATTTGCGCATTTCCTGTCGGTTTTTTTTCATAATTATTTCCAGTACTGTACATGTAAAATTCTTCTTTTTTTAAAATTTCTTTAGAAATATCTTTTGTAGAGTAGAAAATATTAAGAAATTTTATTTAATCCATGGATTCTTCTGTTTACTGTTTTTCAAGCAATGACATTTAAGTTGCTGATTGTATGTTGTAAGGGCTTCATCAAGAGCAGCAGTTATTGGCAATACAATACCTATTTATACAACTACAGAAATACTTCTGTCCCTAGACATGTAGAAATAAAAGCTATAGGGAGCCTTATGGATATATCATAACATTTCAAATAGTCTTGTTATATTAGCTAGATCCTACTGCCAGAAAGTAGCTAAACATTTTATTTATGCATAATTTTTCTTTTTTTCTTGATGATATGTACTAATAAATATTCTGTATATATATCAGATAAAATTTTTTGAATCCAAATTACTTTAACTTAGTTTAATTTCTACAATCAGGCAGGCCATCCATCTAGTGATTAAAATGGCCATCAAGTTGATGAACAATTTTTTCCAGCATTACTGTTTATTTACAATTCTACTGCTAAATTTATTCTAGTATCATACTGTGTAGATTCTTTAGCCTATTTATGGACATTAACATTTTCAAATAACTGACAAAAATTTCTGAAAAAAAAAAAAAAAACCCCTTAATTATGTTGAAAATCCTGTATTAGGTATTTAAAGTATAAAAACCAAAACTAGGTAAATTTAATATTTAAAATTGCTCTGCACATTATAACTGCTTAAAAACTACCTGTTGTTGCCACGCTGCACTCTCTTAGGTTTTCCTACCCGCTCTTTGATATGGACTACACGGATGAGCATCATATTCAATGCTCAGACAAACTCAAAACTCAAATATACTGAAACACATTGCCGTTAGTTGCAAGCAGTATTTTAACTATTACATATTGTATTTCCAGATATATTATCACCTTTTGAGGAATGCATTTTTTTTTTTAAATTTAGAATAAAAAACAACAATCACCAGACATGAAAATTTTAACTTGGTGTTCAAATTTTCATAATAGTAAATCAACTTAAACATTTTGAATGGAAAAACGATCACGTGCATTCTAAGAATCCCTTGTCTGAAATAAACTATACTAAGTGTAAAATCTGACCATTGCACCAATTTAAAGGAAAAAAATACACATTTACAATTAGTAAGATAGTAAGACATTGACATTTAAAAAATGAAAAAAGAAAATATAACAAAATATAAAATTTTGGTTTATGCAAATCAGTGTTCATTATAATATTAATAAAATGAAAGAATTTATTAAACAAAAGTGAAGAATATATTGATATAAAAATGCCCCAGAAGTCCCCACAAAAAATGGCAAATAATTTAAAACAGTTTAATCCTGCATGTTTACTTCTCAAGTGTATCACATTCTAAGATCTCCTAGTTACCATTTTATAAAAGATTTTCTACTTTCTAAAGATATATTTTTCTTTTTAAAGTTATTACAATATGGAAAATAGTGAATCATAATTAACCGTATGTAAATGTAACAGCACAAGTAAAAATACAACAAAAAATGAAATTAAGTAAAAACAAGCAGTAGTAAAAGAATTATTAATGATGTACTTTCTCAACTAATCTCATTCTTTTTATACGTATAATATTAATAGATAGACAAGGATAAATATTGAACTTAATGTCATTAATCGGTGTTAGGAATTTTTGTTATAAACTTATTGTAAAAACCCTCATAACAGCATACTATCAGTGTTATGCTTAATTTGACTGTTTCTAATTTCTTAAAATTTTATTTTAATTAAGATGTTGTGTGAGAGAAACTGTTGTTAAAAACACCACCTTAAAAATAAATATTCTGTATAAAGGCATTATCTTCTATACTGAAAACTATTTTGATAAGACCCACCTGTTTTGCTGAAGACTGAAGCAAATTATAAACAAAAAAATTTCTTTTCAAGTCAATATTATAACAACTATTAAACAGTTTCATTACAAAAAAGGTGTTAATTTTTCCATCCTGAAACAAACAAACAAACAAAGAACCTATTTCAGCAACATTCTATCTACTGCAAGCTTGTTACTACATGTAGCATCCACCAAAAACTAAGCTCTTTGCATGCATAACTGCTACAAACCAACCAGCTAAAACTAAGGCATTTGCAATATGGTTTTTCAAGTATTGAAAAAGTCAAAAGGACCATCATTACAGAAACCAAATTCCAATCAGAAATATAGTGCAGTGTATTTTATAAAAATAACTATTTCCTGTTACCCATCCCCCAAAATTAAAATAATTGTTTATAATCGTCTTTTTTTTTTTTTTGGAAAACTGTGTCGACAAAAATAAATATAAATTACTCTGGTTTTATTTTCCAGAACTATGCAATCAGCAACTAGAATAGTATTGTACAAGGTGGTCTGAAAGTCTTGTCACCCCTACATATTGTTTCAACTTTATCAAGGAGAAAGTTTCACATGAACGATACCCATCAGTTACAGGACGCCGTTTGGAGAGCCTTTGCAACAATCACCAAAGCACAGCTTCGTAAAATATCACACAGGACATGGCGCCGCATTATTTTGTGCCACGAAAATGATGGTGTTCATACAGACCTTCTCTGTGTGTGACAGCGTCAATGAAAGTGAATAAACTGAATCCAGTACATGTGCTTTGTATTACCGTATTATTTGTTCTTCTATTTTTCTCATTACTATTTTTTGGTAGGGGTGACAAGACTTTCGGACCACCCTGTAGTTCTTTCTCAATTTTCTACTTTACAAATCATCACTACAATCCAATATGAAATCCACACGTCCCAAGAAACATCACCTGTCTTGGCAGTATTTCATTCATAAATCAATTTCTAACTCATACAAAATATTTTATAATTATATCTTCTCACTAATGAGATGATCAAAACATTAATTATATTATTTTACCTACTTTTCATTTTGGGATACTTAAAAAAAAAAAACAAAAAAACCATCCGAACAAAATATAGTAGATCATATAGTTACTAAAGTTAAAGTATCTACAATCCACTTTTTAGAATAAACTTTAGCAAAACACACACTGGACCAAAAATATATATTCTTTAGGAATAGGAAAGTAAAAAAAATACTATAAAATCTGAAACTTTATAGGTATCTACAAATGTGTCAGCTAAAATAAAAATTGATCTCAGGCATCTTGAAACCAAAATTTGATCTTTCAAACACAATCAGTCCATTGTCAATTCTACTTTTACAACAACGATAACAATTCAAAAGCCATTAACTTTTATTAGTTTGTTTTGATTAATTTTATATTTACCTTTAACCTTTTAGGTTTTTCACATCTAACATACAGCAAATGAAATAACTATAATATTAGATAAGCCCATTTCACATTCAATTATATCCTCTGAACTATATAAATCCCCTTATCACCAAAAAATTCTGTAATTTAAGTATTCAGTAGCATAGTTTGCTGGCTGTAAAAGATTACTGATAAATTTTGACTAAAAAGTCGCAGTAATAAATTCTCTAAATCCATAGCACAGTTGCTACAAAAACATTTTCTATTCTATATGATGTAATAATTTTAAAAAAAATCTCAATGCTAAGCACTGAAATTATTTAAGCCAAGACTTAGAACCTGCATTGGTACAGGTGTACTATTTTCTACTGCTATGTTAGGCTTATTTTATATTATTACAAGCAAATTTTCTTCTTTTTTAAAACTAAATTTTAAAAATGACATTGGGCAACTTCCAAAAAATTTAAAAACAAAACAAAAACAACAAAAAAAAATACTGAAAACATTGTACATGCAAACTTACATGTGTAACATTTAGCTCTTAATCGGTTTATTTTCAATGAACAATTATGAACGGCTTTATTGGTGTTGCAATCTAAGACAAGTGATAAATTGGTCTGGTCAAAAGTAATTTTTTGTTCACTCATTCTTAAAAAAATAAAAGAAAAGAATTTAAAAATCTTTTCAGCCTAGTCTACAGTTAAATGCTAAACAATTTTTAAAGTTCATATGCAAAGTTGGCTGTACAATGCAAAGAATAAAGAATGCAGAACTCGGTGAAGGGTTAGTAATATAAAACTTGGTAAGCAGGTGCTATGCATAAACTTATATTTAGATGCATTAATGAATGAAAAAGGCATGATGAAATGCTGCTGGGATAGCAAATGTTCTTTGTCCATGAAAAAGCTTAATACACTAGCACTTGTTTGATTGGAGAGAAAACAAAAATCTTACCAATTGCTCTTCCTAGTGAAAGGTATTAACAGAATAAGCAAAATGTAAGTACATGAAAATAAAAACAACAAAAACAATAACTCAACCTGTTTCATGTAACCAAAAACTGACTCAGCTTTTTGATAACTCAAAATTGCACAACAATCTTATTACCATTAAGATTAGACAGTAAACTAACAAAAAGAAAGAAATACTAGCCTATATTATACTGGTAGTCTATCAATTCTAAGTTCTGTTTGTTGTTTGTAAAATTTCTGATTTTGTGCAGAAAATCTCCCCTCCAAAAGAAATGATTATAAAAGAGACCACTTATCTTTTAAGTGACTATTTTGTACAATCCTAGTATACTTCTTAATAAAACAGACAGACAGAAACTCCCTCTCTTGATTAATTTGTTTGGCATCCATAGCTTCTGTGCAAACAATTAATCTACTGTACCAATGATACCTTAAAAAGCAGCAAAGATTTAAATCGGATATTTCGTATAAAACATGAAACAGGTTCAACATCAATACTTATACAAAGCACAAATGTAAAAAATATCATGTTAAATTTAAGTGAATTTCTTAGGAGATACTATCTTTTCTAAGGTATATAAACAGTTTCCACACAGTATTTATGACTACAATGTTAGATTTATAGTATAGTTAGTAATGAGAAATCATTCATTTGATTGAGAACATTTGACAATGAATATGTTAAAATATACATTCATCCAAGTGACTAAATTTCTAAAAAGTTAAACATTTACACAAAAGATTTTAGAAAGCAAGCATACCAAGTATTCAAATGTAATTTTTAAAACAAGTATACCTATTAAGCTTTTGCATGAGTATATAAGTAAGATTTACTAATAAACAACTACAGAAAAACACAGATTTGCCTTATCACTGAGTAATCTAAAACGTAAAATGAATTAATTTATAAAGCAGACATCCTTGCAAGCAGCAGTTTATAAATAATTGTGCCAATGTTTGTTTAAACCTATTTTGATTGAATACTAACAAAAACATTGCTTGTAAACAGTGTTAGTGTACAATAGCATGTCCACCAATAGTTTCTTTAAATGATTTTACATGAGCAATTCACAAAACTCAAACACTTGTTGTGTAGAAAAGTGTGAAATCTTACAAAATTTCTCTTTCTTTGGCCAGTATTCAGTCAGATTCCATTTTTCCTTTCAAACAAACCTAGTAATTGATTTTGCATTTATTTCCAAAGTGTGTTTATTTTAAATGCTGTTGACTACCATAGCTGTCATTTAAAAGAGTGACCAGAGAAATAAATACTAAACAACAACAACATTGTTAATAAGAATGGCCTACAAACAAAAATAGCATCAAGGCCATGTGTAAGCTGTTACTTATAAATTTGGCAGCAAATTAAACCAAGTTTGTTTAGTTTCAAAAGAGTGAGAGAGAAAAAAGATTTTGTTACCTAACATATTGTTTGTGTGATTGTCTATTACTGTTTCACAACCGAGCTGCTGGAACTAGAGGCCCCAAATCTTGGGTGTAGGTACTTCTAGACAAGCTTTTAAGCTACAGCACACTGCTTAAAGCCGTTTTCCCCATGCAGTTAATATAAGAGTCCAACTCAATAGGTCTCAACCAAAATACAGTGTGTTCATTTTCACACTTAATGCATATATCTGGCTATTAAATAAACTGATAACACAATCACTGTGCTATGTAATTACTATTAAATAAAAAAAACACACACACACTAAAATATTGTTGAATAACCAGCTCTACCTTAAATTAACATATTCAACATTTTGGATGCCTTTGTTTTCCAGAGATGCAACCATATTTTCCACATTATTCTTCGTGAAAAGGATACTTTAAATAAATATTAAATGGCACTAAAAACAGCAGAAAAATTTACTAACTCTTCTTTTTCATCATGGAAATTTTGAATTGGAAATGATTAGCAAGATTGTTGACAGCAAAAACACAACAGTTTGAAATACTGAAAAAAAGCAGCCTTTATACTTGCAATGAAACAAACAAAACAAGTAAATCTAATTTTAATCATATTCATAGCAGTTATTAAATTTCCCCCCAAAATTAAAAAAACAAAAACAAAAACAGAGTATAAGATTTGCTTTACTGCACACCAATTCAACTTCACAGAATATAAACAGCATTGGCACAATGTGCTACTATGGTAATATGCTTCTTTTAACTTTTCTATCTAGAATTTCTCATGTGCAACTCCTAGTCAGCAGACTCTTCTGTAGTGTAGGTTTATTTAAAAAATGGAATCTAGTTTAGAAAGCTATTTCAAACCAGCTTCTCAGTCTGATTATCATTTTTGATTGAAGATAAGTTTTTAATGGTTTTTTCTTGAAAGACAAAGAAACTTGAGCAGTCAAAAAATTTGAGAAAGCAGGATTAACAACTGCCAATCTCATGACTAAATAAAACATAACAATATTAAATTTTAAAAAAATATTTTTTTAAAACCCAGCAACAAGGTGATAAATAATATAATAATATTGTGGATAGCAGCTGGTGGCTCAGTGCTACTGGACTAAGTACAATTCCTAGTCGTGGCTGGCCTGGTTTGGTGTACCTCCCAGGTATGGTTTTGTCTCTCTTTTTCACCAGATGGTGGGTTTTTCTCAGGGCATCCCACTTTCCTTCTAATCTAAAACTGAAGAGCTCTAGTAGGGATTTCTCTGCTGAAATTGTAAGTGACAGGTTCCTTATTCTGCAGGACAGAAACAGATAATTGCAGCAGTAAACTCCCTCACTAGAGTTGTTTCCAATGTAGAGAGGTTGTCCCTAGTTGGTGAGACTGGTGCATGACAACACAAAAATAATAATATTGTTATTTTAATTTTATTATTTTTGGTAACAAATACAATCATGTTTGTCATTATCAGTGAACACCATTTACATTAGACTAAATTAAATAAATTAGCCTGTAGAACTGCAGAATCCCTGACTTTGTCTTAAATCCTGACTCAGAAATAGGTTATTTCAAGGCAACACCAGCACCCTGACTTAACATTTCCAGACATTATAACAATACTATTATCACATCATACAAATCTGCTATATAAGTTTGTTTATAGAATCCTGGCCCCACCATAGTATGTTTTTTTTTTTTTTTTTTTACATTTTTACAGAGGAAGTATTACATATCTTTCACATAAATTAAGTCACACAAATATAAGCTTTCCAAACATTCATGTAGCATATCTACACCTGAATACTGATACTGACTAGATTTGAAATGACAAAATTCTAAGCTCACTGAGAATATAACATTTGAACTAATTAATGCTTTTTAAAAAAAAATTGTAACAAATATTTTCTTTATTTTAATTTTCTATTTTATAGATTAAATTTAGAACATTTTGATCCTATAGTGTTGTAAGAAATTTTAAATCCTATTATTTTCTATTCTACCTAAGTTATGAATTCAAACTTATTCTAAAACTATATTTGAAGTACCAACCCCTTTTAACTCTGCCTACCTTGGTAATAGACTTCATTCAGAATGTCCTTAAGTTCAAAAGCATCAATCTCCATGTCATCTCCAGCAGTTTCCTGAAACTTGCTCCTTACCAATTCTCCTTGTTCCTGTTCTCTCTCTGAGGGTGGTGGAATATCCTGTTGACAAGAATAAAACATGTAAATCGTTAACTATTTGGGTAGTACTATCATTATGAAAAAATACCCAATTTGTACTACTATGTCTTATATACAGTAATTCTTTTCCAATTTAAAAATCCACATCTTCCATTCCAGGTAACTAACATTAGCCTATGATTTTAGTTTTGTTCCACAAAATATTTTGAATCAGAACTCAAAATAAAAAGGAACCTATTGAATCATATATAATCAGTTAGCCTAAATTTCATGAGAATGTCACTACCAAACTATAGCGCATACTATGGGATACATCAATAGTTTTATGGCAATGATCAAAAAGACTTGAAAAATCACTTAAGTCTGTTAATACAAGTATCATCTCATCATACACATCCCTGGTCACGGGGTTGCAAATCTCAATCTTGGTGACTAGATTAAAGATCATATGCTTACATACTGAGGCTGCATGAAAGCTCCTAATAAAATTTAAACTTCCGATAATCTTCAACGCGTAAGGTGCTCTCCTGTAAAGACTACTACAAATAATCTCGTGTCATATGTGACTGTTGTGTTGTTATGGGTTGACACCACTACTTTTGCTCTATCATTTCAGGAGCTCAAAAAAAAAACACAATTGCAGTTGCTAAGAATCAATGTGAAAATATTTATTTATTTAATAAATTGTCATCAATAATTTTAGTATTGAATGAAATCATTACTGATACATGTTAAAACTTTCTGGAGTTTAGTGTGCTCTTAAATGCAAAACCTACATATTTTAATAAAAGGATACTAAACATTACCAAATGGGCCATACCATATAAAACAGAATTCTTTCAGTACTGTGACATTTTGTTTAACTACATTTGGAATCTGATTCAAAACTTTATTAAAAAAAAAAAAAAATACCCACAAACACACAAAAAATGATGATAAAGTTTTCAAACACTAGGTTATTCTAGTTTAGAAATTATCAAGAGCTCTTATTATGGGAGAGACTGCTATTTCTTCTTTAAATTAACACCCCCCCCAATAAAACTAGAGTACACCCATAAATTAACTATCTGCAAGATCAATTATTAGAAAACATTTCTTTAGTAACAATTGTGAATGAGTGGAATAAATAATTTCTTTACCGAGGGAATCTTCTACTCACAGATAACTAAACCCCTACAGGTATTAAGATGTTTTTGATTTGCTTACGTATAAAATCTTCTTTGGTAGATCATCTATAATACTTTCTTTTATAAGTTATTTCTGATATCTCTTAAGATAGTCTTGCTTGTTCATGTGAAAAACAAAGAATTCTATTAATGAGTTACATTTGAAATTATGAATGGCAGAACACTAAACAACAAAAACAAAATTTAAAAATAATATACTTCAAGATTAAATCTAAATGATAATTATATGCATCTACACTATTAAAATCTATCAAATGTAGCTTTTTTTCTTGTTTAGTGATTTTAAGTAACATGGTACAAACAGAATGTTGGACTTTTGTTTTAAAAAGGTATTAACACTATATAAAAAAAACTGGGTAGGGATGGATGGATCAATCGATCAATAACTACTGTACATAATTAATACACCAGTTTCAACTTACTGGCAGAATTTTAAGTAAAAAAGTATTAACATCCAAATTAGTTATATCTGTAATTGAGAAATAAACAAAAACTGGATATTTGAGGTTTGACTTCTTTTATGAAGGAAATATAATTTAGAAGTTCTACAATAAGCATTTGCATCAACACTACTAGTATATCAATAATAAAAAAAAACTGAATAAACGTTTAGTGATGTACTGACATTTAAATATAACCATAAATGAATTGTCACAATTAAAAACTTATGAATAACAGAAAAACCATCAACCCATTAAACATTCTTTTGCCAAAGTGTCATAAGAAAAATGTTTGATCAGCATTATTTGGAAAAGTTTAAAAACAGTATAAAAATAAATGAAATGTGCTCTGCAAGGAAAAAAACATGTTAGAATTAAAGATACAAGTCAGAAATCAATACAAATTACTCCAATGTTTGTGCTACAATACTATAGAAATGAGGTATTGGATCTGCCTGCTAAAATGTTTAACAATGAAACTTCAGGAAAGGTAATTTAGATCACTTGCTCTCCACCAGTTTGGCAACCAAAGGCCAAAGTATTTTTTTTTTTACTTATCCTATTTCTAAAGTATTAAACATTCTGAAGCAGCAACAGACCTATGGTTGTAAAACTAAAACTAAAATACTGTTATACCTGTAAGTACCAAAGCAGTTATTTTTATCACCATATCTGGCTTAGTAAGCAGAAGTCTGACCTGCTCTGAGAACATGCCTTTGCTTGAAGATGAACTAAGTAGCACATGCCTCTTTGTATGTGCTAATAGGAAAAATTTTCAGACTTGTTGAGATTTATTGTACAATGAAAATAAAATGACCAAGAAAACAGTGACTGCACTACAGTGTTTACAGGGACCAGAGGTTGAATCTGGAGACAAAAATGAGGTAGACTTAGATAGTGATGGAATTTACTCTGATCAAAATGAAGTTCTTGTAAAAAGAAAATTAAAAAAGCCCTGACAATAGCAAAAGTGAAAAAGAAAGTAAAGAAATTTTGGGACACAAACAAACACAACCACAGCTGTCTATTCAAACTTAACTTTTGTTGACCCATGAAAAATTGCACTAATTGCTAAACAGTTGCGTGAGTAGACAAATAGGAACACGTGGAAGAGAACAAAGTCATGCACCAAACCAAACTTGAGTGTGAGCACTAGCACCAGGAAGTAATAACGTGGTTGCTTTCAATGGCACAGCAAAAAGCGTTGAACGAAGTTCCAAGAGCAACTCCATACACAAAATGCCACATCACTATTGTATTAAGTACTTTTAAACTCTTGATAGATGTACCTGCACTTTGCTAAATACACTGATGTACTAAAGCTGGCCTACTGAGGATCTATCAAACTACCATATGCTCATGAAGCATATAGTGCTAAAGAGGCCTGTTTGCCAGTACATGTGAGCTGTACATTTTTCATTAAACGATGAGACAAAACAGGTTTTCTGAAATCACGCAATTTGTGTTTTGACTTAAAGGTAACCAGAAACCAATATTTTTGGCATATAAATACTTAATGAAAGCTGGATCTTACAGATGTCCTGTTCAAGTATTCTACAATATCCTGAATCTATAGACATCAATTCCTGGATCCTTTATAAGGAAATAACAGGCAGGAGGGAGGATCAGTGGAAGAAACCTCATATTGCAACTAGTAGAAAAATTCTGTCAGATATACACTGAGGAAAGGAAAAATGCAAAGAATGTAGCAGAACTTACAAAAGTTGTTGACTTCTTAGCTGCAAATAATACCAGCACCAAGTCACAAAGTGCAAGAACCAGATGGATGCATGATAGCTGTGCAAGTGTCATGTCTGTGTTGATTGTACACAGATGCAACAAAGTACAATGCTAGACATTTTCTACAAACTTCAACTGTTGAAAATAAAATTAGACCTGTTACCTTGAAAATCATAAAATGCTACAGAATAATAGTTTTATACAACTCTTAAGTGATCAAAATGAATGCTCCTGCAGTTCTAAGTATTATGTACCTTTTGTTAGTTTTAGTATTAAACATTTATAAAATTGAAAAAAATTCCAGTAAACTGCAGATGCATTTTAAATTGCTTTCATTTTCTAATAAAATAAACTTTAAAAAAAAACTAATACCATCTAGAGATAACACTAAGCATGACAAATAAAATAACACAGTACAGTAGTAGTAGTGTTTTTTCACTATTCTGCTGATGACACACTTAACTGAAAAAACAGGCAGACATTTATTCATCAGTTGCTTTTTACTTTGGATGAGGAAGTAATTACTGTAGCTATTTTTTTTCTGATATTTCATTCGTCATTTTCATCAGTATTGTAGCACTTAATTAATAGAAATAGCAAATTTAAAAACTTTAAAATCCCACAAAATCTGTAAGTACAGACAACCATAATTCATAAAATGGTTTGTAGAGACCAAGAAAAAAAAATGATTGTTCATTTCAGTTTTGATCATAACAATTAGTGATTACACAGTAAATATTCCATGCAGAAATTCTTTCTGAAAGTCTATGTTAATGAAAAATATATTTCATGCGCAAAAATAAGATGTTTGTGCATCCGTATATTTATAATAGCAAAGAATACAAAAACTGAAAACAGTAAAAAATTATATAAGTCAATTTGTAAGTAGCAGAATTTTTATTTCCCCATTAAGTAATTATTAAAATGCAAATGTATAATGTAGTTCAATTTCATTAGTATTTGAAGAAAAAAGTAGGTTACATAGTAGGCAACAGAAAGGAAGGTATCAAGATTCTGTTCATTAAAAAAATTTTAAAATACAAATTTTAGTTGAAAAATAAACTAAAAAAGAAAAGAAAAAAAGAAAGAATTAAATTTTACCTGCCAAGTACACTCATAACTTTCTTATATTTTACAATTAACAGGTAAATTATCTTCATAGAACACTAAGGGATGCAAGAGAGAACTGAAACTAGGCATACATATTTTAGGACAAAGGAAGAAAGAACTGATTGTTGGGTTCAATGCTATTGCAAAGATATGTAAAAACAAAAGCTAAGCAGTGGTATCAGGCTCATAGTGCCTGGCAACTTCAAATTCAGAAATTATTGATTTTATTTCCTTTGTTTTCAAAGTTAGGATCCTCAGATTTTGTCAGGGTAACAAATTTTGTGTCATCTGGCTAAACATTTTCAATAAACTTTTTTTCGTTTCTTAAATGTCAAATGCCTTTTTTCAAGTTTATTTAAAGTTAAACAGGAAAAACAGACAAAGAATTTTTCCCTTCATGTTATAAATGTTGGAGAGATAATGATAATGGATTTATGTAGTTTTTTTGCTCTTCATCTAATTAGTTTAGCATAAATGTGTGAAATGAAATTATTTGTAATCGATCATTTGTAAAGCAAGCTAAAAAAAAAGGGGTAATTTATATATATATATATATATATAAAACAACTAAAAAGGGAAAAAAATGATAGGTGTTTTTGCATGTTCTAGAGTGATATTATCGACAGGTATTTATTAGCATATTTGTTTCTTTTGTGTGAAAAGTCAATGCAAGAAAAACATTTAAAATTATTGTTTGTTTTCTCTTTATTTTAGTTATATTGTATCTTTTTATTTTCATTTAAAATCATTATTAATTGATATCAGAAAACATTTTGTTTCATATTCAACTACTCCTTAGACTTCTGATGCAACTAAATATTCCAAAAAATCTCTCTAATAAGCCTATAACCTTCAGATGCAGCAGTTCTGACATTAACCTACTCCAGCTCCAATAACAAAGAACCTGGTAACTTTTTGATACCAATGGATGATTATCTTTCTCAAAATACCTATATCTGATGTGGATCTAAATAACCTAAACTGAATTCCCATCCTTAGTTTAATTTCTATATTTAAAAAAATCTTCACAATTTTAGTGGTTTAATTCAGATCTTTGGTTGAATTCTAATAAAACAAAAATTGCTGTTCTATGCAGGGTTTTCAGTGATTCTCAGATTATCGTTATGAAGTGACATTTCAACAAGATGGCTACAGGCAATATAGTACAATGCACTTTAAACTAAGGTTTTAACAAGCATGTCAGTAACCACAATCATGCTGAATGGAAGTTTGGATGCATTTCAACTTCCCGTAAATAAAATGCTAAGTAATGAACAGAAAATTTTTAAAAATGTTTCCTTTTCTTTTCTTTAATTAGATTTTTAGGTCATAATAGGTTTTAAAAAGCCTATCTGGTGCATAAATGTTTTGGGAAATATGAAATTTTTTGAATTTATTTTCACCATGTAGTAAAATAATTTTTACATCATCATTATGACATTTATCAAAATATATAGTGAAAATTAACCAAACTTCTATGATAAGGTGCTTGTATTTCTTCTTATTCTATTCTGGATGTTCTTAATCATCTTCTTCTTCATCATATGCCTAAGGTAGCTCTCACTGTTAATTATTAAGTTGAAATCTAGCCTTAGATAGATATTTTGTTTAAAACAAATTAAATTTATTAGGAGTAGCAAGTACCAATCAAACTGGCGGAAATTTTAGCTGTAGAATGCATTTTGATATGCTTTAGGACATAACCATATTTTTATTTCATTACCTCATATGGAACAATAATCACATTTACAGTAGAGTCCTGATTATCAGCTGATATTCTGGTTTATCCGACATACCCACATGATGTGAGCTATTTCAAGGCTGAGTGTTGTCATTTCTATTTATAGTATTGAGATGTGCGCGCATTTGTTTTTGTCTGTCTCAGTCTGTTGCTTTTTGCCACCAGAGTAAACTGTTTGTCTGCACTAGTAATTCGTGTCATACAAACTGATCGTGATTTATTTTTCATTTCTTTTTTTGTAAAAAAAAAAATGGCAAGTGAAAAGAGAAAAAAAGTGGTTCTTTTAATTGAGCAAAAACTTGAAGTGTTAAAAAGACCAGACAAAGGTGAGTCCATGCAAAGAATTGCATATGAACTTCGCATGGGAAGAGTTACTGTTAGCGATTGGAAGAGGAAGAGAAGCGTGTTAGAGAAGTGGTGCTCCAATCAAGCCTCTAATTACGGAATAAACACTAGAAAAACTATGAAGAAATGTGAAAATGAAAAAGATGAGCAAAGCTTTATTTCTATGGTTCACACAGCAAAGAGACAAAGACATGCCTATATCAGGCCCTATACTAAAAGAGAAAGCTGTGATTTTCCAAAAGGAAGTCAATGAGGGGGACCCTGATTTAACGGCTAGTGTAGGTTGGCTTGATCACTGGAAAAAACAATACAGAATAAGACAGCTCAATATTTGTGAGGAAAAATTATCAGCAAGTTCTGAGGAATTTCTTGAATTTAAAACAAAATTTCATTGTCTTATTGAAAATGAAGGAGTATCAAGGGAGCAGATATATAACTGTGATGAAAGTGGATTAAACTATAAAATGTTGCCTGCAAAAACTCTAGCTTCCCGTCATGAAGTTTCAGCTCCCAGGTATAAACGAGGTAAAGAAAAAGTGACCATTCTCACTTGTAGTAACGCTACTGGTAACCATAAACTACAGCTCACATTTATTGGAAAGTCGAAAAAACCAAGGGCTTTTAAAAACCTGGCTCCTGCTGCGCTTCCGGTTTCTTATAAGAACCAGAAGAATGCATGGATGGATTCAGACATTTTCCGAAGCTGGTTTTTCAATGAATCTGTTCCATCAGTAGAAAGGTTTTTGGAATCGCTAAACCTGCCAAGGAAAGCAATCCTTCTCATTCTGATGAGGATGAATTGAAAAATGGTGACAGAGCAATTTTTCTTCCTCCTAATGTCACCTCGTTGTGTCAGCTAATGCACCAGGGTGTTCTTGAAGCATTAAAGAAAAGATATCGCTGTAAGCTTTTAACTACACTTATTATGCGATGGACGATGAAAATGGTATGCTAGATATGCTAAAAAAAAAAAAAAAGTGAACCTTATAGATGTTATTTACTGGATTGCACAATCATTGAATGAAAATGAACCACAAATCCTGGCAAGATCATGGAGAAAGTTAGTTTCTGAAGATGAACTAAACAAGAAGATGGTGATAATCTGCTTCCTTTGTTACAAGAAATTCCAGGCTGAGAGAAAGCAAATGATCATGACATACAGGAATGGATGCAGAAAGACCAGCAAGAAAACTGACTGACAATGATGTAATTACTATGGTGAAAGGGAATGAGAATGAAGAAGAAAATAGCACAGAGACTGCACTGGGACTAGACAAAACAGAGTAAATGAATCACAGTGAAGGGGTCAAGGTCTTTGTGGTGGTCCTGGCTTAGGTAGAACAACAAGAGGAAGCAACTGCTACTGACTACTGATGTTATGTTATTGAGATGCTGGCTTGACCTCGCCGCAAGGAAGAGAAATAAAACAGGAAAACAACTTTAATCACTAAATTTTTTAAATAATAATTTTTTCGTTGACTATATTGTATACTCATGCATTTGCTGTAATTACATGTAATTTAAAATGTGTTGTCCAATTAACTAAACAAATCTATTTTTTTTAAAAAATAGTTATGAATCTATTTCTATAAAAATATCTATTACAGTATAAGTAGTATGGACAGTATTAATAAACAAGATTTCAAACTTACACTGGACTTCCATTCAATTTGCGTTTCTTTCATCCTGCATCCGACATCTTCGTTTATTCAACCACCTGTCGGTTCCGTTTATGTCAGATAATTGGGACTCTACTGTATATTTTTTTAGTTCTAAAACAGCACAATATATTTTTTTTTTTAATTCTTCACATAAACATGCTTGAAGTACATAAGTATTGGGTGTTTTACCAGTGGGATTCAGGTCCAAGTAGTAGTCTGGGGACTCAGGTTGAAATTACTAATTTTTATCTGCTAGCCCAAGAGCATAAAACCAAAGATTGTTTACTTTTTTGTGCTACAGAAATTTAAAACAGTAATAACCTCTTATTATCTTTGTGATTAGCAATTAACAATTTTTTTTTTTGCTTTTCAAATTTTTCATGATAGTGTGACTAATGTGTGTTTTCATTCATGTCTGCATGCCAATTGGGTATCCCCAAATTTTTCACCTGCCTGACACTCCTGTAGCTAAGGTGCCGAATTTTCTAGAATTTACAGAAAGTTTTCTTCTTCACACAAAACTCTTTATTAAACTACTTGACTAAGTCCACCATAATAATGAATTAAGCTTTTGTTAAACTCTCTCGCTCTTTTAAAAAATAAGAAAGAATAATATTGAGAGTATAAATTAAGAATATGATTTTACACAATTTGTAAAAAATTCTTATTGCCTTTTTCCAAAAAAAAAAAAAAAAAAATCTTTCATTTCAGTAAAACCCAAACTTATTTTTGGCATTCAAAACAGAGCAGAACATAAAATCCACTTAAAACAATAGTACCTTCAAATACATCATAAACAAAATGTTTATGATAACAGAATCACTTATTTATTTGCTATCATTACCGTTTTATTGATTTAGATATGAGAGTGACGAGAAATATTTGGTAAAAAGTGTATTTTTTAACCCCAGAACTTGAGACATGCGGAATATTAACAATGCTATAGCTTCACACTCATCACTGTGCGCCATTTCATGTCAGAAATTTCTGACATTAATGTCCACGAAACAGATAAATCCAAGCAGTTAAAGTAACTTCTAACACTAATGTTAGTAATTTTCATTTGGCAACAGATTAGAAAATAATCTAAGTCAACTGACTTAAAAGATTATATTTTAAATATTCCAAGATTTGCTGTTTATAGTTGCAGCATTTACTTATAGCAAGATAATTCTTCAAAATTTCTACTCTGTAAAATCAATGCCTTTAACAAAGCACCAAATCTTGCTTCATGCATTCTTCTTCAAAACTACAAATCCAAGATTTTTTTTAGATTTCATGCATTTGTTTCTAAATATCAATGCTTGTTAGCTTTAAAAAATATTTACTGTTAAAGAGCAGCCAAGATACATTATCTAAAAATTGCATAAACAAACATTTCTTCATTCTCACTTACTCTGCCATGTGCAAACCTCTTCAGGAATAATGTAAATCACCAAAAAAAGAAAAACAGCAGAAGTTATTAAGTACAGAACAAAAAATTGAGAAATCTATCAGAAAAAAAATGTTATATAAAATATCAACAACAACTGAAACAATATGAATTTGTTTGGCAATTGTATTATCAAAAATTTCAGACATTGCTCAAATTACAAGGCAAATCTTTTGTTATAGATAATACATTTGTTTGATAAATGTACAGACCTGTACAAATCCTCTTAATTTTACTGATTAAGGTATCCCATTTCTTTTTTCTGTCATTTACTTTACCTTAACTGTTTCACTGCTGAGGCCCCAGCACTGTAGCCTGCCAAACTTGTTGTAAAATGGCCACTTTGATTCGTTAATAGCAATGTTTACAGTATAATATGATGTAGAAAAAAAATACTACTTTTATATGCTATACATTGAGAAAAATTAGCAGCATAACAGTTAACTTCTTATTAAAAAGGTCTACACAAATATGCACAGAATAAATAACATAACAAAATTATCTAATACTTAAAAATAGTTCTACTGAAAAATTCTACAAACTGATCTTACAAATGATATACAGTGTGTACACATGAAATCTTTACAACCTAAAATAAGCCCGTTCAGCATATTGTTAAGCAACTCGGTGATTTTCCAGCTAGATGGTTCTCATCCACATTAGGGAAGGGAGGTTTGAGATTAGTTTGATGCAACATTTACAGGTTGCTGGATCAGCAGTGGAGGTCTGATTCTGTGCTCTTGACATAAGGCTATTAGACTTCCTCTTGTTGGATTGTGTATTACAGGAAGGTGAACACAGTGCAGGAGCTGCAGCAGTGGTTCATTGATGCTGTTGCAACTGTCAATGCAAGCATACTCGAATGAACCTGGAGTGAGCTAGTATATCGTCTTGATATTTTCCAGATAACAAAGGGTGCTTATGTCGAAGCGAAATAATGAAAATGAGTGATACTTTTGGAGATGTTATTTTAAATAAAGCAAACCCCATTAAATGTGTTTTCATTCAGTATTTATAGTGATTCAAAGTTGTAATGGTTTCATGCGTACATCCTGAAACAAAATTCCAACTGTTTAAAAAAAGATGGTATAAGAAAAATAAAGGTAGGTGTGTTAGTAGTAAGTTCATAGATTAGAAATTAGATATCTGATTTCAAAACCTTTAAATCAGTGGCTACCAACAAGTGGATTGTGAAGTATTTTCGGGGGGGGGGTCGCAGAACTCTGGAAGTTTCAATTTTTGTCATATGACTGAGTCAAGAAACTGTTCACGAGTATGTATTTGTTTTGTTTATATGTACCGTATTTGCCAGCTTATAAGACGCACTTCTTTCCAGAAAAAGTATACAAAAACTACCCTGCGTCCAAAATGCCAGTATCACCGATGAGCGGCCAAGCGCTGAAGGTGTCAGGCTTGTCTCCTATGGCAGGCACTCCCAGATGCATCACAGACCTCTGTGGGACAATACACACTGGTGACAAAGGCCAGAACTTGAACTGTTACCACAGTATGACTGATGCAATCGAGCCGCGCTCCCATTGGCTAATGCCACTGGGTCAGAGCAGGCTACAAGGATTGTTGGGCTGGACACACACACTAGCCAGCTCCATTTTAGGCAAACTTGGGCACCAACACCACACAGCTGTTCTGATCAGAGGTAGAGTTCACTGATACCAGTAGACTTCTCTTTAGCTGTTGTGAATTTACTATATGTGCTGATGTTGTTCCCTGAAAAATCACTACAATAATTTTCAATAAATGTATGATGAAATAAACTAAAATTCTTTTGTGTGATTTTTTTTTGCTAAATTTATTCTTTGATTTTTTTTTTCAATTATGGAAGTGTAGCAGGGGGGGGGGGTTGCAGTTATTTTGAATATTAGAAAAAGGTCCACCAGTCCAAAAAGGTTGGGAACCACTGCTTTAAATTTAAAAAAAAAAAACAAACTTTTTTTAATGACAAATAACCTCAAATGCAAAAATCGAATAGTTTAACCTTGTAAAAAAAAAAAGGTTACTGTAGAACTATAAACAATTATATTATAAGAGACAACCACTAGTTGCTTCCTGGTTATTTACAGAGGTTAATATTTACTGGTCAAAGGTCATCTGGGCCACCAGAATTTATTGCCCACTATAATATAATTATTGAAGTGCAACATTATAAATGTGTGTACACATGAAAGGAGTTTCTAAAAACATACAAATTTACAAATAATTGTAAGTATCAGTGACCATCTTAGGTAATAATGAATTTTTCGTATGTATATAGATGTAGGACAAGTCATGGGCAGTAAGAACCTAAAAAATTTTTATGACTTGGTTGGATTGCTCCTTAAAAAAAAAAACTGAGTAGAAGTCCCCAGCCAACAATTTCAGTTTTAATTTTTAAAAATATAAAATATTTCCTGATTAAACTCCAGTAGTTGTGCTTTCTAAGATGCATTTTCACACGTTTAAAGCCAACCTTGTTTGATACAGTCACTTCACTCTAGTGCCAGTAGTCATCTTATACACCAAATCTAGATTTCCTCCTTTAATTCCCCACAACAAGAGGCAGAGACTTGTAAAAGTAAACATGTTTTTAAAAACATAAGTGGCTCAGAGCTGGAATTTTTTTTGTTTTTAGGCATGCATTATGCATTTGGATTTTAAAAAAATTTGTGCCAATCTTTAAAATTCTTTAATCTAAACAATTTAAAATGTGGCATGCAGCTAACCTTTACACTATTCTACACTTAGTTTAAGAAACTAAAATCAGGAAAGGTTACTCTGGTGAATGCCTTATGTGAAGACATTGGCTTGCATGTATGAATAATAATAATAATAAAAAATATAGCTTTTATTCTGGAAGAAAAAAAATCAGGAAATAAATATTATAAGTAACTTTTTTAACTACCTGTCTTCTTTGTAGAACATACTTGAAAAAGTTATTCATGATTTTAAAAAGGAAATATCCAGTATTTATCTTTGATAAAACTGTAAGCTTAGTGGGCACTAGTTTGTGATTATTAAAATTCCAAAATAATACAAATCAACATCTCTCAAGAACTAATAGTATATACAAAAAAAAAAAAAAAAACATTTAAAAATTCAAATATAAGTTTCATAAGAAAAATACTGGTGCATGTGGTCTAAATAATATAATTTTAAACAATATTATCTGATTATTATTGCCTATCTCTTTAAAAATAAAATAAAAGACAGTGTACATCTCCAAACAATAGTTGTTTACATGGAAATGGGCAACAATGAAAATAACTGCTTTATGAATTCATTAGTAATGATTTCCTCTTGAATTCTTTGAAGTAGATCAAATATTCAATAATCTAAAAATCAGATACCATGAAATTATCTAAAACAAATTAAAATTTAAAAATATCAAATATACATTGTTATTTATATGCCACAACATAAATTAAGCACCACCAAAGGAAGTAAACGCAGCATTTCTAAGTAAAATTCCATCTCAAACATTACCAAACTTTTACATATGCAAACATTTTGACATAAGCACCACTAAATTTTCCTCTCATTAAAAGCAAAATGCTGCATCACTAAAACATTTTCACAGCTAAACTCTAAGTTGCTTATGCACTCAGAAACCTCAACCAGGTAGCAAATTTTGATTATGTATGCTGGTGGAGTTGGCTTTAGAAAAATAAAGTATGACATTACTATGCAAACTGCACTAAGCAGTATAAATTTTGGATAATGTGTTTCTTAAAACTGTCACTGAGACAATAAAAAGAAGCCAAGAGATATCAGATAATTAAAATTAAAAATGCTGGATTTCCCTACACAGATATGAGGAAACTTGACATGCTCCATTCTGTCATCAGTTGTCTTAGTGCTAGACATTGTGTTCATAACAATGTTATTAACAAAACGTAACAAATGACCCCCTCCTTGTAAGATGACTTACTGTATCAAAATCACCAGATGGCATTCTCTAAGTAGTAATATTTCAGTATTTACATGTGTGTTTGATTATTTTTAGAGTAAATAAGTAATTTTAGCATGGAAAACAAATAACAAAAAGTAGTAAAATTTATTAATGCAGAAATTTATACAGACAGGGAAAGGCATGGTATTGTCAAAGGCTATTTGCAAGCTGACCAATCAAATTGTTTCGAACTTTTTTAAAACAAATAGTAAGTGTGCATAAATTATCAAAATGACAGATTACTGATTAATTGGCCAATTAGTAAAATTGATAGAGGAATTTTGGCCTATTCCTACTATAAAGCCATAAGTTTATTTCTGTAAACAGACTATCATCACAAAGAGAAAAATAAAAGTGCACTGGGACACGTGTAACTTTTTGTTTCCAAATTTTATTCAGTTGCTCAAAATCTTAACAACAGAAATGTAATTGCTAGTGAAATTAGTGTAAAATCACTCTGAATAATTGCACAGATACACAGGCTTTCATGCATTGATCATCTCTAATTTTAACCATTTTTAAAATATTTTTTCAAAGTCTATTATAATATTCTCTTGTAAATTATCTATATAAACCATTTTCCAAAAATTACAAAACCAGAACTAAAACTTTGTTCTGATTATGGGATATGCATATTCTAATTAAGCAACCTGTATAACATTAAAGTTATAAAGCCTTAGTCGAGTCGTAGTAAGTAATGTTATCTGTGCTGCCTGGTTAAGAATTTGCTAATCCAAGTAACGAACCAACAAGAAACCATCTCTATCCAGAAAAGTTGATGTTTCTGTATTATAATTTGAGAGTTTTTGGCTTTGAATACTAAGTTATGCTTCTCTCAGACTTCCATAACTGTTTCTAATTTTGAATCTGTATTTGTAGACCTTCACATAATTACACATTAATCTAGATTTGGAAGGGGCTATATTTATTAGTCTAACAAAAAAATCTTTAAGTTTTTGATTTCAACTTGGACATTTACATTATTTTTGAACGCCCTTAGACGTTTGATAAAGATGTAGAATTTTGAATCTCTGTTTGTAGAACACTATTGTTTTTGGCTTTTAAATTCACCTACTTATGTATTAATTGGAATTTGGATAAACCTTTATTGACTAATTAACATTAAACGTTTGGAGATTTCAATTTCCGCTATGAAATTTTCTTTTGATAAACTGATATCTCATAAATGTGTTGAGTTTAGAATTGCATTTTAAAGCTGATATTACTTCTTGTTTTAGTCTCCACCTAATTATGTGCAGAACTATCAATTCCCTGAAGGGGCAATTGCCTTCCCTTGCTCCACAGAAAAAAATAATTTGTGCTAAAATGTGTATTTATGTAGGCATTCCTTCAATCACTATTTTTTGCAGGTGCATGCACACACGCTTAGCCTATGAGATTTACCATTTTTGTTCTCCCCCCCCCCACAAAAAACTCCAGATAAACCTGGTTGTGTGTTGTTAATCTGGATGAATTGTTGATAAAACAGAAGCAGTATTACAGTTCTGACTAAAAAAAAGGAAAATAATTTGTTTTATTTTTTGTTAGGATGCCTAATAATTGGCCAACTAATTAATCAGCAAACTGGCTGATCAGGTCAGTTACCAATTATTTGCTGATTAATCAGCATATCCCTGCAAATTAGTAGCATTACTATAGCTATTGTATATAAATCATGCAAATATGGTCATTTTTGAAACTTAATATAAAAAGCATCTATTCTAAAATAATTTCTAAAATAAATTAGATTGCAACTATGCTATAATGTCACTTAACAATGTTGGCATATTAAAAATTAAAAAGAAAAACATGTGATCAGCTGTTACATTTGCAATTCAACTATAGGATGGTGCCAGGTAGGGGAACCAACATAAATGAGTTAGCTTGGAGAAAAGTTGTATAAGTGGAATCAGCCAATGCAGAAATAAGGGCCAAGAAAATTTTTTCAATAAAAGCTTAACAAATATTTTTATTTCTTTCTTTAAATTTTATAATCATAAGAAACTAAAGAAACAACACAACCAACAAACTTGAGATTGCATCAAATGAAGGCTGTGGGAACACCAATAACTAAAGTTCAATACATAAATTTCAGAAAAACAAAAGAAATCTCAGAATTGCTTATGAAAAAAGTGATAATGAAAAAACAGAGCAAATTTAGTGTATTTAGAAGAAAAGTGAACATCCCAGTAATTCTGTAAATTTAAAAATCTGTTTGAAAATTAAGTAGGCCATATAGTGTATTTTCAAGTTTGCATGTCAATACATTTTGTTTTCCTTCAACCCAGCCAATATGTTGATTAGATCTAACAGATTTCAAAAGGATGAATTCCAGACAGCTATACCAGATTAATACCTAACTGATACTAAGAATAGAAAGAAAAGTCAGTCATTTGAATTTCTTACGGAAAGCAGATAATCCCCATGTTCTCAAAGTAGTTTACAAGACCATAAACAATTTCAATCCAGAAGAAACAGTTCTAATCTACACTGATAGATTCACTGTCAAAGACACTACAAATGGCAGCAGTGAAATATATTTCAAAGTGCCACAGGTAATCAATCACATTTAGGAAATTCAAGTTAGTAGGTGAAACATACTTAAGCTTTTGTCTTTAATCACCCCTTTCATCCTAGGTAATCATACATCTTTAAAAAATCAGGTATTTATTTTAACAGCCTCAAAATATGGGCACTGAAGTTGGGCATAATGATGCCATGTTAGTACAATAGTAGATGCATCTTTAAAATTGCAATGTACACAGCAAAATTGAGATATCCTTCAACAAACAATAGTTCTGTATTTTCACCATGTGGATTACAAGCCATACCATGAAATGAAACTCCATCATACTTGACCAAAATAATGAAAATGGACTCAATGAAAAATAATAGATGCTGCCAATACTTGAGGGCCATGCCAGATACGTCCTGACCACATCTTTCAAAGCATTTTATTCCTAATGGACAGCATGGTTTCTTATGTACTATTAGGTCATTACAAAAGTTTTGTTGGTTTTATATTATGTTAATTTGGAATTCATTTTTTTTGCATGCTTGTGAAGGTGTATTAGATAAGTTATGTATCGTTTTGTAGCGAGTGCTTTGGCATACATTATGCACAACCTACCTTTCTAAAAATCATAAAATGGATATTTGTTTCAGGGCTCTGAGTGAAGCATGGATAGAAACGTTTTTCATGTCATTTTGCTTCACGAGTTCAAACTAGGCCACAGAGTGAGCAAAGCAACTTGTAACATTAGGCAAGCAAAGGGCAAGGACACAGTCAATGAGCGCACAGTACAACGATGGTGTGCAAAGTTTTGATCAGGAAATGTGAGCCTGGAAGATAAAGAATGTAACAAATGTCCTTCCAGCTGTGATGATGAGCATCCGAAAGCCTCAGTTGAAGCTGATCCAAAACAGTGCAAGGAATTGCTAGAGAGCTCAATGTAAGCACTGCAACTGTTTCCTGGCATGTTGACGCAATCAGCAAGGTGAAAAAGCTTGACAAGTGGGTGCCTCACAAGTTAAACAACTAAATCGTCAATTTGAGTTCTGCTCTTTGCTTGTCATAAGAAACAAAAGGGACCCATTTCTTGACTGAATCAGTGTGTGCATGTGTGTGTGATGAAAAATGAATCCTTTATGACAATTGAAAAAAAATCATCATAGTGGCTCAACAGAGACAAAACACTTAACCACATTCCAAAACCAAGCCTCCACCCAGAAAAGGTCATGGTCACCATCTGGTGGACTGCAAATGGTGTCATCCACCAATCACAGCTGAAAGGTACTGTAATGAATTAAATGTTATTCATCAGAAACTCTCCCAATGACAGCCGGCATTGGTGAATCAAAGAGGCCCAATCCTGCTCCACGACAATGCTCGTCCCCATGTTGCAAAAGTGACTCTTCAGAAACTGAACACGTTGGGGTACGAAGTTCTCCCTCACTCAGCCTATTCACCAGACCTTTCTCCCACAGACACCTTTTCAAACACCTCGACAGCTTCCTCCATATGAAAGCCTTCTCCAGCCAAGCAGCCACTCAAACTGCCTTCCAACGGTTTATTGACTCCAGAAATCCAGGTTTTTCTCAAAATTGTATAAATGTGCTTGTAACTCATTGGCAGAGGTGTATGATTGCAATGGAACTTACTTTGATTAATAAACTTCATGTTCAGCAACAATATGAAGTCTCATTGTTGCGGTAAAAAAGCTGACAGAATTTTTGTAACAATCTAATACATACCCTCTGTAGCCAAGCCAGTGGAGATTACATGAACCAAAGAATGGTCAAATTTTCCTACTTAGATGTCAATAAGAGAATCTTGATAGTAAGTGCAAACATGTTGATTAATGGCACATTCAAGTCATGATTTTATTGATGGAGGCCTTCCAGTTCACTTTATTGCAACAGTGACATTTATCTCAGTGACCTTTTCAATAATAATGGTCATAGATCCACAAGAAATGTTGAACCACCTATAACACAACCACAGTTAAATGGAGAAATAGCATGGAATCTGCCATTTAAGCATGGTGAACATAATCAATGAAATTGTAGACAGTAACACACACTCTCTCTCTCTGCTACTGGTAAAGGTAAAAAAAAAATAGTATAAAATAGCAGACATAACTAAAAAAAAAATGTTATAGTTACAAAGAAAGTGAAGATACCAAATAAATACAATTAACTTAAAGGTGGCTTGATTTTCTGAAGAAAGGAAAATGTCATATTTATGTCAGAGTATATGTTGTTTCTATTTAGCATTGCATATATGAAAAATTTTTAAAAATTAAAATTAAACATTTATCAAACTACTAGATTGGTATTTAGCACAGAACATTATAGGCATCATAAACCAGAGTAGCATTACCAATATAAATGTCTAGATTGTGGTAATATTTTAATTTGAATACATGTATCACAAAAAAAAAAAAATTTAACTGAGAAAATACATCAGAGCATTAATATACCCAGGGCAATAAAGAACTTAAGTGTAGCTAGATGTTGTCAATGAAATATTAAATTTAAAAAAAATATATACCCTACATTAAGTCAAACAGATAAAAGATGAGATGATCTCCATTTATGAATAATTTATTCTTGTACAGCTGTTCCTCACTACGTCGATAATTCAAATACCAAGTACCAATTAATAAATAATGAACTGTTAGTAATACTTGTATCAATAATTTCTTTGCTTTAAAAAAAAATTATTTATGACAAAATTTAAAATGAGCATAATACATTTTACTATGATCTGAAAATCTTCAGTTTAACCAAGATCTAGGTGTATTGTGAAAAAAGTCTAAGAAAAATTAAATTTTAAATATTTCAGTAAATTAATTGACATCCATGATTCCAATGAATAGTCAAAGAAGAGTCTGCTCCCCAAAGAATGCTTCAGCTTGTTGCCAAATCTTAACTCAACAATGTTTTAGGAAACCTGTTTAAATTTATCAACTAAAAACTTTTAAATCCTTTTTTCATCTCAAAGACAAAGTTGGTGATTAATAAATGTGGAGTGTCACTAATATTTTTAAAAAATAACAAAATTTAAAAACCATGCCAATAAACACTGCAAAACACTCACTTTCCTGAAGTTGTGCAAATGTAAAATGATACACATCAGGTGGATTTGAATGCAAACATGCAGCAAGCAAATACCTGTGCAGCAGCTGGAGCAACATACTGGGATTTGATGTGCTCAGCAACAGCTACAGCTGCTTCCACTGGTTTGTTTCTAATAGGGGACATGTATTCTGTGTAGACTTGGCACGGTGAAAGTTTATCCACCAACAAAAATATACAAACAAAAATATCATAAAGCATTCAAAATAAAAGGGTGTAGTTATAAAAGTTTTTTTAAAAATAAAATACAGAACTAAGGAATTACTTGGATAACCTAAAAGCTATGACCAAAGATGTTGGCATTTTTTTTTTGTTGGAAAAATGGCTTATGCTAAAAAAATAATCCCTCCAAAAAGATGTAAGAAATTGCAAATGTGGCACTATTATGACAAAACAATTAAATTTTATTGTAAAGAACAAAATTGGCAGAATGCATAAGTAAACAAATAAATTGAAGCTTTAAAAAATACAAAAATAAAACAAAATTATAAAATACTTTTTGTGAGAAAAATGTCAATGTGATGATCAAAATTTGTATGCTTGTTACCGTATTATACACTGCTGCACACAAAAAACTAAATTTAAATCAAAATTAGTCCATCTCAAAAGATAACTTTAAATCCTTATAAATAGTAGTTATTGCATAGCATTCATTAATTCTAAAATAGTTCTACAGCAATAAACTGTTGAATGTGTTACTATGGAAAAAAAATTGAGTTTGTGATACATATACATACAGAATACTTTCCAGTACCGGTGTCAGTGTATAGGGTTGAAAACCAGCAGTTTTATTTCAGTAACCAGCTGCCTGTATGATGCCAGGTGGTTAGTATGCCACTCAAAACCCCACCAACAGAAACTGGGTAAGAGTCCAGTTACTAGCCAAACTAATGTGCAACAGGCAGATATGCAAAAGGTCCATACTAGAACACCTCTGTTTAACTGTGAGAGGAAAGTCAAGCTGAGAGACTTGAATAGAAGAGTGAGGAAAAAATGTGTTGTGACAGGATGCCAAACTGAGCCAGATCATTATGAAATTTGAACATGGGCTTTTAGCCATATTTAACCATGATTTTGTGATATATATAAATATATATATTCTAAATTAAATGTGTTTAAGTTTGAGTTTACACCTTGGTGTGAGAAATCTTACTGTAATTTAAAACAAAATAAATGTAATACTCACTCAATATAAATTTTAGAATTTAAAAAAAATTACTTACTAAAGTTAATAATAATATTACATGATTTATGCCTTTTCTCCAATGCATGTGATTGGGAGGAATCCATCTTAAGCTGCAATGTATAAAGCTTCTCTTGTGGCACTGTTATAAAACTGCTTGCACAATCATATAGAATATTATCTAAGCTAATAATATATTTTAAACATAATCTCTGTTTCTGACAGTACTCAAATACTTAAATAAAAGAAAGGTTTTTTTACCTGAGAATCATCAATTGCTGTTTTTTCATCCATTTGACTTAAAGAGAGAGAGAGAGAGAAAGACTGAGGTAAACAGATTTGCTATCAAAACTATTTTCTTATTCTTTAATGCATAACTTAGTAAAAGACAAAATAAAAATGTTTAATTTTTAATCTCTACATATTGATAGACAAGTTAAATAAATCAATTCTCAATGGTTTTGTAAAGGTATTACATCTGTTCATCATTAGCACACTAAAAATTAGTTATTCTTTTAAGTTTTACATTTAAAAGTGAGCATTTAGGGGATAAACAATTTAATAAAATTATCTGTTAAAATAAGTTAAAGACAAAGACACTTCCAAAGGTCACTTAGCACACACTTCAAATCAAATGTTTCTGTGAAACTAATGACTGGCTATACCATGGAATGAGGGAGAAATACTTACTGTGTTTCATTCGACTTCTCAGTAAAGACACGAAGAATAAATTCTCCTTTCTGATCAGGTTCAAATGTTGATGGAACAATCACATAGGTTCCTGGGTCAAGCTTGTGACGACCACACATTTCTCGAAGGTTGATAAATGATGGAGATTTGCCTGCAGAGGCATTGTATTTGAAGAAACTGGCATCTAGTGTGCCACAATGTTCACCTGAAAGCTGGAAAATAATGCAAAATATTGTGCTTTAATAAAAACACTATATCAATGTTCATTACATGACAGCTTATTTGTAATTATGTTCCACAGAAGGCAATAAGTGAGACTCTGACAAGAGTACCAAAGTAGGAAATGTACAAGCCCCATTTCATACATTATCAATATGAGAATTTTTTAAAATATTTTAGTGTTGTGTTAAAATATATACACAAAATTATATTAAAACTTCAAATTGCATACACAAAATTAACCTTAGAAGTGCACAATTACTACAAAAGTTCATCAGCAATCAGAAATTTTAACCAACATGCTGAACTTACCTTATAGATCATGTAGCCAATTGTCAACATATCCAGTCCTTCCTTTCTCTTTTTGCGCCTGTCCTTCTGTAACACAGCAATAATTGCAGTGCACTTGTTGTCGTCATCGTCATCATCAGGGTCTGTCAAAGTGACCTGGAACTGTGGGTTGCTTGGAAATGTCTCTGTCAAGAAAAGAGTTTCAGCAATGATTCTTAGTTCCAAAAGGAACAAATAAGTGAGAAAATTAAGTTTTTCAACTGCTAATGCTCAATCTGTTCATTTCTTTTTATCTTAAGGTTCAAATAACAATGACCAAAAAGCAAATGGATGTACCGAACAAATAGCATATCAGCTGTTTATTTCAAATCATTTCTACAAACAAAAATTCCTACTTCAATTTTTCAACTTTCTTTTTTGGTCAAATTTTTTTTCCTAGGCCTCTGCTGGACAATGTAAATAATTTTGTATTATTCATGTTGCATTTGAATCTCTAAAGACACCTTTAATAAACAAAACTTTTCCATCCTTTGTCACCAGTCAATTAGATGTCATAGATTGCAACATTATGTAAACAACAAGCTTAAGATGCTCCTCATTAAAGAATAAATTAATATTAAAAAGATAATGTTAATGTGGCATAAAATTTCATTTCTTTAAGTCTAATAATTTCAATGCAGAATTCTAAAAATGATTAATAATGCAAAACTGAAAAAAACTTCTGGTTAAAAAGAGAGGAATAAATTTAACGCATGCTATCTTGGTTGTTTTCCCATATAAATTGCAAACTGTTTGTTTCTCATTACAACTGCTATTGTGTCACGTCTGTAATACTTTGGTTCCTGATGGAAGTTTCTTTTAAATCAGCTGTCAAACCAGAGATAAGATAACCTACCTAAATAGTTCCTGCAGCCACCAGCACTTACTCCAGGAATCCATGCCCCTTTATCTGTAGTGGATTCCCATTTTTTCTTTGACCGAGAAGTCAACTCTTCCTCAGAAAGTGAATCTGGACCCAAGTTACAGATCTCCAGCTTCTTGAAGTTTGCAATAAAGTCCTTGTATGCCATCCTAAGTAAGAGGTAAAAGAAAACAAACAAAAACTGAGCATAAAAATCCACACAATGTATTCACATAAAAATCCATAACAACTTTCTTCTTCCACAATCATTAGTCTACAACTGTAGACTATCTGAATAGGTTGTGCAGTACCAGAGTTAACTCTAACAAGCATTTTCAAGCAAAACTAGAAAGATCCTACTTGGAAACCCCTGTTAAATTGTGGGAGTAAACCAAAGTTGCAATAGAAAACCTACATGGCAGACTAGTACACAAGAGAGAGAGAAGAAACCATGCTCATAGATTTGATAAACCAAGTCAATCCCAATGAGAGAAATGAATAAAGATCTTCAGCTACAGTAGGCCAGTAAACACAGATCATGTATATTACAGGGGGTCCCCAAAAAGATGTATACACACTAATGTATGCTGCCATACAAATATATTTTGTCTCAGTATTAGGACGTATTTCAATCAGAAGCTCATAGATGACTGAACCATGCAGCATAACAATATACCCCTGACATCATGTGTATTAGTGTATGGCAAAAATTACAAATGTAAAATTGTCCTTTGATCAGTGCAAGCAGATAATAAAGTGGTACTGAAAATTTGGGAATGTTTGCTGAGGTACAGTGTACATGGACACAAGTATAAATCATCACCACCAACCTGCCTTACAATCACACGATTACGGTACAAATTTGAGACCAAAGGCATCATACAAGACATGTGAAAAAGGCACTTTTAAGGACCACTCTCTGTATAGAATGTAGAGGAAACTGCCTGTTAGCCAAATTTGAATGCTAATTATGAAAATCCATCCACCAATCTCTAAAGGATGCATATTGGATTCCAGAGCTGTTACAATAATTAAATGAAGATGATCCAGATTGGAAGTTTGAATTCTGCAAGTGGTTTTTAAGCACAGTGTATCTGAATCCAATCTTCGTAGACATTATTGTGGTCAGACAAGGCAGGCTTTAAAATAAATGTGTACCGGGCTACTGAGAACCCACAACTTCATGTCAAGAAAGAAAACTTGCCAGGTGTCAAAGTGTGGATGGGTGTCTTTACTAGCAGTCTTAATGGACCATTTTTGTTCAATGACAGTGATAGGTGACCAATACCTGAATCTCCTTATAAGCAGTATCATGCCTAGCATTGAGATCATGTATGGTAATTAAAAACTGAGATGTGTTAAAGTACAAGGTGCACACCACAAAACCAACTACAATCCACAAACTTCAACAGAAATTTGTTGATTTTTCAATAACTATTTCTGTGAAAATGTGCCAATGTGTGTCATTCTGTTGTCAGACACTGCAATCCCTACATTGCTGCCAACAAATGGAATTTTGAACACCAATTGTAGTGCAACATGTTTGAGGGATTTGATGTATAAAACAAAATATCTTCTTTTACTGGGCTATTAAAAAGTTATTTGAGAAATTCTGTATGTACTACATACATATACTAGTGACCAAAATTATGAGTAAAACATCAGAAAAAATATCTGCCTTTTCAACATTGTATTATTGATGACAATCCATTATTCTACCAAAAGAATCTTGCATCATAACTACAAACCACGAATTGTGGCACTATTTCAAGCTTTTTTCATCAAAATAGCCACCTTAAAGATAATTGTAACACATTTTTGAAATTCTGCTCACTAACTATTCAAAATATTGCCTTGTATGTAAATCTCATTTCTCCTGCAAGTAGTTCCAAAACTAATATTGGTTAAATCTTTTTCCTTGACTCTTCATTCTAATTCCCACAAATTTAGTGGGAGTCAGATGTAGAGATTGAGGCAGCCAAACCATAGTTTTAATAAGTCCTGATTCTTCTCTAGCAAGATAACCTGCATTGAGGTTTACAAAGTGCTTCAAATCATTTTGCATAAACCAAACACTTACTTATCAAACAGAATATTATATCTCTTTGCGAGAACCTGAAAACTTTCATAAAGTTACTACACAAGTAACTAGCTATAACCACATACTTTTACATTTCTACCACCATGCTTAGTTGTAGGACAAACAAAGCTCTCTCTCACTTTTCTCCAGCCATTCTTCAATATATTGCCACTGCTTAAAACCAAATACCTTTAACTGTTCTAATCTGAACAAGGTACAATGCACATTGCTTCAATGTGTAATTTTGATGCTATTTAGCCCAATTAAGTCACAGGTAAATTTTTTCATCACCACACTTAAGCAAGAGCTTTTTAGCTGCTGCTTGGCCAATCAATCCACCCTCTCAAGTCTTTTGGTGATATAGACTGAGAAGCTAACTGCTGCAAAATAAGTAACCAATTAACTGTTGGCACAACTATCAAGAAATGGTATACAAACTAGCAACCTATCTTTCAGTGGCTATGCCAGCTGACTTCATTATATAAATGATTATTTGCACAACACACTGCATAATTTTAACTTCCACAACTTTTCACTGAGCACTAACAGATAGAATTTCATATGAAATAAGGCTGATTTAGGTACTATTTTCATCTGCCAAACAATGCAATAGCAATCATCACGAATGAGGTCCATTAATATTTATGCAAAGGTAGCATGAACTGACAATTATTCAAATTAATAATAAGAAACATCAGATGAACATGAAAAAGTCATACTTTCAATATAAAACTAAATTTAATGTTCACAGAAATAATTTGTTGAGGTCATAATTCACATTATGTTCTGATACAGTTCATCAAATTTTTAATGAACTGTTTTTGCTTGGATGATACATTTCCATAAAATGTTGAAAAAGCAGATAATATTTTCATATAGGTTAATATTTTGAACACTAGTGTGTGTTTAGGTAAATGGTCTAATTTTGAGTTAGTTGAAATGATTGTTTTATTTGCAAACATTTAAACTAGACCTTTTATCAACATTAAATGATAAATAAATATAGTAAATAATTACTTATCATGGAGGCTGTTGTATTATGCCATCAGATATGTTATTTTGGTGTCAAATTACAAGTCAAGAAAGGAATGTACAGGTACTCTTTGATTTATGTAAGAGTTACATTCCTGGAAGTGTTATGTAATTTGAGTTTTACATAAGTCAGATTTTACTCAGTAACCCGAAGTGAGTAGTCTACCTACTGAATGTAACCTGCATAATACCTAGCGTAAATCAATGCAATTTTTAAAATGTAAATAACTATCATTCTGTACGCATTGAATTTAAATTAAATTAGGAGTATTAAATATACAATTACTCGAATATTCACTAGCACACTATCTTAATTCCTAGATAACTCTTACACTTTCCAGTCATGATTGCAACAGCAACAGTTTGAGTGAAAATTAATGAAAACAGTGAGTCTCATGGAGCAGCAAAACACTATACACAGTAAGGTGGCTACGTGAGACTGGGAGCGAGTCACATAACAGTTTTTCTCTGCAAACAGAGTAGTACTTTACTTATCTCCTTAAAATTATTTTGCATGTCAAATTTTTTTACGTAAAGTCGAATTTATGTATGTTAAGTGATACGTAAGTTGAGGAGTGACTGTACTGGCTTATATTTTTTAATCAGATACTGAAGGTAATATAGTACTTTACATCAAGATTTAATAATCAATATGATGATGGTATTGACTGCCACTGATGTATCTACTGTGGATGTTCATTTTTCAGAAATCTCCAGCATTTGTTTGTTTTTCGTTGTTGTTTTCAGCAAGTTATTTAAGTAAAACAGTTTACTTTTTTATTATAAAAGTTGACACAAGTTGGAGCCAATGTTAAAGTGATAAAACAAAAACTACTTTGCAAGTGGAAAAAAAAATTGTTACGGTCTGTGTATTTGGAATCTTCCATTAAAAAAAAATTACAGATAGATGAGTATCCTTGATCACTAAACAGAAGAGTACATTGATGATGGGCAGCCAAAAAACAAAGAATTGAGAGATAGTGTATTCCACTTAGTAGGCCTAATGTGCTTATATAACACAGAATCTGTAACAACTATTTCTCAGAACTAGGAATATGATAACTTGCAATATATGAACAACTTGGGTAATGTATTATACATCAAGCCTGCATATACTTAAAAATAAATAAATTCCTACCAAAATTCTCCATCATCCTCATTTATTAAACCAATCTCTGCCTTTTCATCATCAGGAATAAAACACCACTCTTGAGACCTAAAATAAGAAAAAAAACAAGTTTGATTTTGTCGTCTTTTTAGAGCAGACTTAGTATTTGTTCTATCTGTGCTTTTTGATTACAGAAATATCAAATGACAACAAGTAAAAATGTCTGCACACTTACTGGTCACTCCAAGGGCCATTCCATTCACTCTGACCCCATGGGTTACGGATTCGAACCATGGGGATTTGACCTCGAAGTCGAGGTGTTGTGATATCAACCTATTTTTAAAAAAAAATAAATCCAAAATTTTTAAATTAAATTTTTACAACAATGAACTTAAAAAAAAAAAAAAAACTAAACAGGAAATACTTACTACATTACTGTAATATATATTACTTTTTTTTATATTCCCTTCTCCTACTCCCAAGGAAAACTGATACAAATAAGTAACATAAAAAATTAAAACAATGTAACAACAGTATATGTCCTGACTTTATGTACAGAAATACAAAAAATTTACAATTTCATATGAACTTGGGATATTTACTTACCGCAGTAAGTATTAAAAAAAAAAAAAATGCTATATGCTATTTCTCAGTGTGCTGACCTTCATACACCAATCAAACTAATCTTGTTCAAAAGTCGAGCTTCAGCTCAGGAGCAGGTAAAAAGCCAGAAAAAAATGTCAATGAGCCACACAAACAAAACATCTCTGGGTGACAACAAATCTAAAGGTCTACATACAGTGATTTATTTGTGATTACTCATGTCAGGTGTAAATTGTTTTTAATTAAAATACTGTATATTTAGATTGCTCTAATGAACAAAGATTCAAAGCTAGTTGGCAAAAATATAGTTTTAATTTAGTTTCCATTTCTCCATAGCTGAACAATTTCCATCTAGAAAAGCTAACCTTTCAGCTGTGTGAAACCAAGTTCTAGAAGTATGATGTTATAAGGAAAAATTACTCTTGTGCATTTGCTTTCAAAAGAACTTAGTTTTTTTAGCATCTTGAAAAATGTTCATATCTAATAAATTTTATTCTTTTTTATGTAGCTTTAAAGGAATTTTAATGTTTTATTAAATATAAAGTACATCTTCAAAGTGATAAATGTACATCTGGTAGCTTCCTTATATTATATTTATTTGTTTACAATAAGATCAAAATTAAATAAGATATTATTTTAGATTAGTGGCAAAGTTTATTGAATCTGCCAGGAAACCTGCAATTATAGCATTTGAATTAATCAGACAAATAAGTTCTAAGGCAATTCTTTTTTAAAAAACAAAAAAAAAGTCTTTGCATTGGATGCTGAAACAATTCTTCTCAGAGGGGAGAGATAGCCACATCACTGACAAATAGTTAAATCAAGTTTCTTGCAAAAGTCTCAATGTGGTATCTGTTAATCTTAATAGAATATTAATTTAAAATTTCTAATTTTAAAATGAAAACTTTACAAAATGATTACAAAGGGTGAAAATGAATGAAGCAAAAAGCTGTTACATAATTTTTTTTTTTTTATCACATTCAAATTTGTGGTTTTGACTGTTATTCCAATCCAAATCTTGGGGTCAAAAGAATTCTAGGGGAATACAACAACTCCTGGCTGAATGAAAGTCAGCATGGTGGTCCAATGGTAGACTACTGAACTGCTATGGCCAAGAGCCCAAGTTTGGTTCCTGCAGGAAATTGACACTGTTTGGCTACTTCCACAGCATGGTTTTTTCTCATTTTTCTTCAATAGCCAGCCACTTGGGTTTCCTCCCACGTTTAAAATGAAGAGTTTAGTAAAGTTTTCTCTGCCAAAGTCACAAGTGATGGGACCTTTTTGCACAGGATTGGCATCATTTCCTAGAAAAAAACTGCAACAATACACTCCCTAATAGACATCAGTGTATGACACACCTAAAGGTCAATTAAAACCTTTGAAATCTGCAGACCCCTTCAATTTCAGAAGCAACCAATTACAGATTATGAGAGTTGTAAAATAATTAGTCTTGTTATAAAAAGAAACCAGCAATTTTTCAAAAACAGTCACTCAATACATAAACACACCCACATTACCTTTTTTAAACTATAACTATTTGTTTGTCCACAAGATGAAACAAAATGAAAAGAAAAAGATAATATAATAAAGTCTTAAATTACAAAAGAATGAATCACTAAGTATACAGTAATTTTCAGGCAGCACTACCTCATAGAAATCAGCAGATTTTTAAGTAGATAGAAAATATTTATTTTCTCTTATTACTAAATCCAGATAATACATCAGCAGATAATTAGTTTTTTTTAGAATTCCATGAGCCCATCTCACTCAGATTTAGAAGTAACTAATTAACCCTGTTTCAATCACAAACAACTAGGAAACTGAAATCTTATTTTTGTATTAGTACTATAAAAATTACATAAAGATCTATGTTATAAAACAAGAAGCATAAGAAATCTTTCTCGGATTTCTAAACTAAATAATTATATTTAAAAAAAAAAAACATTCCAGAAGCAAATATGTTACTTACAGCCAACAGAACCTAGCTAGAAGTTTACCACTAAACTTTATAATACACATCCTGAACATTCTATAACTGCAATAATATTTATAATTTAAAAAAACAGAAAGGGGATTGCCTAAGAATAGTTCTGTAAGCTAGCTTTATCAGTGATAAAATGTGCAAACATTTTTTGAATTATCAACAGGAATAAACTGTATTGCAGATTTCATTTTCTTCTCCTTTAAGGGCAGATGTCACTATATCATTTTAGCAGTGATATGGTAGTAAAAATTCAATTTGAAAAGAACACCCTTGGTGGCTTTGGCAACAAAAATGTTTACATAGCATCAAATGAGGAAAGTTTAGATAAATGTTAAAGAAATGAAAAAAAAATTAAAATAACAATATAGAATCAACTACTAAAAAGTCAGGTAGCAAATAAAATACAAAATAATTGTCCAAGTTCTAGTTTTATTCTATTTTTAAAAATAAAAAAATGATTTAAATTAGTCCTCTGCCATGTTGATGAATTAAGATGTATACATTTGCATTCTATTCTTCCTAAAGAAAGGCAAACTGAAAGAAAAAACAAAAACAAAAACAAAATAATAATAATAATAATAATAATAATCATCATCATCATCATCATCATCATCATTCATGGCCTATTAGACTACTGGACTGCCAAGGCTAAGAGCCTAAGTTTGATTCCTGGTTAGTGCCAACTTGGTTTGGCATACTTTCCTGGCATGGTTTCTTCTCACTCTTCTTCACCAGCCAGTTGTATGGATTTACTCTGAGCATTCTGGTTTCATCCCATATCTAAAAATAGAATTCCAGTAGGGTTTTCCCTGCTAAAACTAGAAGTGTCTGGCCCCTGGTGATGAGGGATAGACAATGTTCTCAAGCAAGTACTCCTTCGCTAGAGCTGTCTGTCTCCAAAGTAGAGGGGTTATTTCCTTTGTTGAAACCGGTGTATGACAAAATAATAATAATAATAATAAAAGCAAGCAAGCAAATAATTAAAATGAGCAACAGCTTAACAGCATCTTAGCTTTTTCAAGTCAAACACTGATGCAAAAGAAAAATCTGATTATTAATATTAAGAATGCTAATAAAAATTGATATTGATATGCAAAAATCCATTAACTTTTAATGACTACATATAAATAAATAAATGAGAAAATGCCACAAAATCATCTGTATGGCATTGGTTAAAATGTGAAAGTTTATTTCTGAAAATCGTGCGTGTTTCTGACAGGTTATACATTCAGTTATTCATCCAGTTGATTACAGAAAGCATTCACTTATTTATTTTTGTTTTTTTAAATAGCCAGTAGAGACACCACTTTTTTGTCTGAAATTAAAACAACAGTAGTAACTATATAAAATAGCTTATGTGCATTGCTTACACATGCCAATAGGTGAGTGAGTTAGACAGTAAAATCAAAAATTTAATTTGAAAAAATTTGAAGAAACAAAAATATTTTATTAAAGAATTATTAGTGTTCTGGTTAAACTGGTGTGGTATAAATCAAATTGAAAAAAAAAAAAAAAAGTTAGTCATGAGAAATGCTGACATGTAGGTGGAAGGTATGTAGGGTGTGTGCATGCATAAGGGTAGAACAATATATCCAAAAGTCAAAGTTTACAACTAAAATTATGGTTGTTACCTGATAAACTAGTTATTTCACCAGAAGGGAGGCAGTGACCATAATAAAAACACCCCCCCTTTTTTTATATAACCAAATAATTGTACAGAAGTGTACCTAGCACCTTAACCCATATATAAATTTTATTTAAACAAGCATTAGGTAACTAAAATCTTTATGTGGAAGTGTACACAATCCTAGTTGGTCCAAATATGTTTTTTTTTACTTGCATTCATTGTTATTCACCAATCAACTAAACACAGAATTACTAAAAACTCACGACAAGATTTTATCTTTTAATATTGAAGCATTTCAATGCATTATATGAGTTATGTATATATTTAGAACAGTTAGTATTTTTATGGTGATTGTTGGATTTATTCAGCTATCATTTCACACGCAGATTTGTATTCCCATCCCACTTCATCACCTTGCTCAACATTTTAATAAACTACATCCAATGGAGTTATCAAGGTCAGTTTCTAGGTATGTTTACTTAAGCAAGCACAGCCGTCATCTATTTTTACAGTGTTGTCTGCTTTTTAGATGTGACTAGTTCAATACAGATGTAGGATTGATTTTAATAACAAAACCATGACCCAATACTCTTTTACTGATTATCAACCCATTTATTCACTGTACCACAACAAGAAAGGAGCAAACAAACAAGTTTTTCATTTAAACCTTTTATTTAGCTTTGTCCCATCAGCAGCACCTGCTATATTAAAGTAACTCTAGTGAATAAATCTAGCTACCCAATTTCCATCAATGTTTTGTTAATTTTGTTCTACTTTCAAATAAATAATCAAAATCTTTGCAACATTTTTCAATTCTCGTGTTTGGTTTATGAATAATGCATACAAAAATAGCACCCTCAAAATCTTAAACAAATGTCTATGATTCCAAGAATTTACAATCAGTTGAAAATTTGTTAATTTATATTGCAACATACTAATACAGTTCCTAAGTGTAACATCAAACCTGCTAGGTTTCATGAATTAATTTTCCCCCATTTACACATATCTAGAATTTTTTTCTCATGGAATTTAAAATTACAGAAAGTAATAGCTAGATATTTCTAAAAATTACTAGTCAGTCATAAATTTAAAAATGTAAAATAACCCAAAACAATTCAATTAAGAGAATTAATTTGATCTTTCCTTATACATGAGGTATCTGTTCTAAAAAACATATCAAAGCCGCCATGTTTAAATTATCTCTACCCAAGAAACACTATTCTTAGAAACAAGGAAATTTTTAAAAAATGCTTTTGGTTAAAAAAATTACCAAGGAGATATTTTTTGATTCTCTGATTATATATAACCAATTATTCTTATGTTAATTAATTAGTCTAATATTTACCTTGATTAATGATTGTATTGTAAGATTAGACAGATAAAAAAAACCAACAACAAGAAATGGTATACCATTTTGACACAGGTGATACTGTAAGCATGGCCCATGATCAATCCATTATCCAGTTTAGCTTCCAGCTCATTTGGATCAGCCTAAAATGACAACCAAATAATTCTCACTTAATTAAGTAAACAAATTATGTCTAAATCTTTCAGTAATTTGCTGGGTAAAGCAAAAGAAAAATAATTTTTTTTGTTTTTCTAAATAATGTTCTGAAATAGATCAACCTTAATATACTGATAGGTGGTGGATTTTCTAATAGGTTCATTTATATATATTTGCATGTGAATGATGATAAATATAATTAGTAAGCTACAAAATTTCATGTGAATACAAAATAATTAAATATTGCAATGGATAAGTCTAAACAGTAGTGAATTGGGCAAAAAACTAATCTGATAATTTTAGCAGTCCAGTCTAACTAAATAGTTGGAAACAGTTTAGTTTGATGCAACTCCCTAGCATAGTTATTTCTTGCTCTTCTTCCCCAGGCAACTACACAGGTTTCCTTTAAGGTCTCATACTAAAGATTTTTGCTAGGTTAATTAGGTTGGCCAAAGTCAGAGTAACTTTTGTGCTTCCTATAGTTCCCATTGTATATGAGATCTGTCAAAAAATATCCGACCTTAGGCTGGAAAAAAAAAATTACATACTTGGTGGGGTTCAATTGCTAATTCCCTTCGAAGTAGGCCCCTTGTGCCTCCACACACTTAGCCCAGTAATCCTTCCAATGTTCGAAGCACGTCTAGAATGCTTCTTTTGGAATGGCTGTCAACTCTGCCGTCGCATTCCACATGATGTCCTCTCGGCTCTCAAAGCAGGAGCCTTTCAGTGCCATCTTCATTTTTGGGAACCACCAGAAGTCAGGAGGAGCCATGTCTGGAGAGTAGGGAACCTGGCAAATGAGCGAAATGCCTTTCTTTGCCAAGAAATCTTGTATCAGCTGCGACAAATGAGCCGGGGCGTTGTCATGATGCAGCTGCCAGTTTTGCGACGCCCACAGATCCGGTCTCTTGTGCCGAACTGCATCACGAAGACGTCAGAGGACTTCCCGATAGTACTCCTTTGTAACTGTTTGTCCTTCTAGTGCGTATTCATGATGCACAATGTCTCGGTAGTCAAAGAAAACAGCATCACTTTGATTTTGCTCTGGACCTGATGTTTTTTTTTTGGGCCTTGGCGACATTGGGTGCTTCCACTGTGATGACTGAGCTTTGATTTCCGGGTCTTACCTGTACACCCATGTCTCATCTGCAGTTATAGCATTCTGGAACTCAGGATCCCTGTTGGCAGTATCCAGCAGGTCCTGCGCAACCTCAAGACGATGTTGTTTGTTGTTCCTGAGAAAGCAGCTTGGGCACAAATTTTGCTGCCACTCTGCGCAAGCCCAAATCCTCCTTTAAAATTCCATGTGCAGAATCTTTACTGATTCCAACCTTGTCACCAATTCCCCGCACCATCAAATGATAATCCTTCATTATCAAGGTCCGCACTTTCTTGATAACAACTGTATTGCGGCTTGACGACAGCCTCCCGGAGCGCTGGTCACTCTCCACCGGTGCGGCCATCTTTGAACCTGTTGTACCATTCTTTTATTTGGGTAACACCCATGGCATTGTCACCAAAAGCCTGTTGAATTTTATGAATTGTTTCCGCTTGGGTATCTCCAAGCTTTTGGCAAAACTTGATGCAAGATCACTGCTCCACATGTTCCATCATCATGGGCAAAATGAAAATGCGACAAGTAGGTAGTACAGCACATCACACGATGGCTACCTGACAGCGACTAACGCACCCAGCAAGACCGCCAAAACTACACATGCGCATGAAGGCATGCAGCTCCACTATGCACACTTTTGCCTCCCTAGCGTCATTACTTCTCACGGGAAGAAATAAAGTTGGTTACTTTTTCAACAGACCTCATACATCCTCTTCCCTGCCTGGATAATGTTTTGTGTACCAGCCTACATTAATAATTGGGTGGAACAGGGGATAAAACAACAAAAAGTAGCATACTGGTTTGCCATTTGGAGTGCCCTGCATTCCAATTCGAGAACCTCAATTTAATATCCTGTACTAATACTGCAGCATGGGCCTCCTCAGAGATTCAAATCCTCACATTCTCTAAAATGCATCTACACAGCATCCCTCCTCTATGTGCAGATTAAGGGGGTGTTGCCATGATAAATTAAGAAACAATAGTGTCCTTTAGCTGTTTGAAGCCAAGACTCATAACTCTGCCTGATAAAGCCACAGTACATCTCCCATTGTATCAACAAGATATACTGAGATACAATGTACATATTCTTAGAGGATATTACTACAAGCCACACCTACCACTTACCAATCTGGAAGAGAAATCAAGGCAATCTTCTTCCCTAAAGTCCTGATATAAATCCAGTGATTAAAATACCTAAGAGAACATCTGGATTTTCCAAATGAAAGCAACCTGCCCATATCCCACCAAATAATAGAATTAAAGGAAGCTCTCATACAGATATGGGAGCACATGAAGCAGACTGTTATAAAAAAGTTTGTTAATTCAATACCAAACTGGGTACAGGCTCTTCATGCTGCAAAAGGCAGCCTGACCAAGTACTAACAAAGAATTTTACTCTTGCTGAAAAAGGCAAGACAAACACTACACTAATATTTTATAATAAAATATTACCAAATTATGGCAGGGTACTGTATATGCTGGCACTGCATGCATAATAAAAATTATGAATATCTTTATTAATGAAATGAATTTTCTAAATTTTTTCTTCTAATGATGAAAGTAATTTTACTTAGCATTATTTTAAAAAACTGTATTATTGTCACTGTTTCATTTCCCCTTATTATCTTGCCATCAGTCTTCAACTCAAACAAATAAAGTTTGAATTTTCAATATATATTTTAAAATAATTTTCTTGAGCATTAATTGAGTGAACATCTGTTCTGTTTATACTTTTATCACTCATCAACAGTTAGGTGAACCCTTTAAGTTCATTATGTATACAGTAATAATGGCAACTTTATATGGATATTAAAAATTAAATTAATGTTTAAAATTTTCCTAATTCCTTTTACAAAAACAGACATTCTTGCTAAAGTAATAAAACTAAAAAGGTTGAACCACCAAAGTCATTTAATTGTATCCAAAGTAATACTGTCTTTGACATAGTACTTTTCCAATGTTATTTTATTTAAAGTACTAGTGAAGTCTATAAATAAACAGGTTTAATTTACTTCAGAACTAAAAACGTTTCATAACATTAACCAAAATCATTAATCTCAAGAGAATTTCTTCAGTAAATTAAATTTTTTTTTTGCTTTCCAAAAATCTCTGGTGATGGTATAGCTATCCTGTCTGAACAACTCAAATATATTTGTTTTATAGATGAAAAAGATGCTGTACTGTAACATTTGTATATATATATATATTCTGTCCTTATCTCAATTACAAAAAAAAAGCACAAAAACAATGGCAGAAAAATTAAAATATAGTATTTAATTGTTTTCTTAAATCCATCTGATAAATTCTAATTATCATCAAAACATAATCATAAATTGTGTTAAATATGTTAAATCTATAGATTTTAATTACCCTATAAACCAGGATTTTAAAATTATTTTTTTGCATATGTAAGATTCACATAAATGAATTGAGAAACATGTGCAGATGAAAAGTGCTTGTATAAATATGGGCAAAATGTTTTGACTAAGCTCAACATGAGCCATCATGGCTAAGAAATGCAGGCAAATAAGAGGACCAAAACAAGACTGACCTATTGAAACAATGGAACTCAGTGTCAAACTATTGCTTAATGTCAAAACTGGATTTCATCTTGAGGGTGGGAGTGAGGGAATATTTTATAAAGTAAAGGTGTGTCAATTAAACCAAACATGTCAAAAGTTGTCAAGAGAAAGCGGTAACTTTGACCAAGTTACTTAGTAATGTATATTAAAATTCTTTAGTTTACATTTACAAGACTATATGCATCAAACAGGATTGTGGAAATGTCATTGTTAATCTCCCATTTTCACAAAAAAGCTTAATCTTAAAATTTAAGACAATATTACATAAAACAGATTTCTAAGATTTATTATTCATTATGGAATTCTGCTGTTAATATAAACATAAATTTAATTTGTAATTTGAATTAGTGACACAATGACAGAAAAAAGTACTGAAACTAATGAAACACTGATACCAGTAGCTATGTCTATATCTTACACAACCACCTATAGTAGAGAGATGTTTGATGGTATATTATGGGAAGCCCTGGTTTTCTCTCTAGTATCTGTTAAATCAACAAAGATGCATCATCAAAAGTATTTCTATGTAGCCAAATCCTCAACTGGTAAATGGACACATTACATAGATTTTAGGTTCGCTCTTTAAAAGAAATCAGGCTCCAGAAGTGGAGTATTCCAGCTTTACCAGCAAAGGAAAGAGTGCTCTTCAACCAAGCCCCTTAGGATTTACTTGTTTAGAAACTAATGATCACCATAAAATAAGTTTTTTTCTTTCACAAAGGTAAAATGACAGTTATACTCCTCAAATGGCCAGAATATTTGACAATTAATGAAGTTTAGTATAAGTGATACTCTTGAAACTAAGTAAATACAGTTTAGTTCTTGTTTCCTCTGTTTTTTACTGAAAGAAGGTTAACAAAAAATATTTAATTTATTATGGCATTTAAAAAGTTATAACTTTTAATCAGCTTGTGTGTGCATCATGAAAAATGAACAAAATCTAGCAGCTATTTCCCCAATAAAAAAAAAAACAAAAATTCTTTCACCGTGAGAAACAAGCTCTTAGACAATATGTTGCAATAACATTCTCTCAACCTTTTCTTCTTTACTGTTGTCAATTGTTCTGATCAACAATTTTTGACATAGCTTTAAACTATTCAGATTTATAAAGTTTTTACTTTCTTAGGCTTGTTCATCAGCAGATTAGTTTTATTTCTCTTTCAAAGATAGATTTAAAATGTAGGAATTTAAAAGGAATGGCTCAGATAATGACATACATCAATTGAACATCCTAAGAGAGAGGACCTCTCAAAAGCTTTAAGCATAATCTTAAAGAGGTTGTCATCGGGTTGAGTCAAATCAAACATCTCCGTCACACCACCTGTAAAGTCTTCCATGGCTTCAGAACTGCTGCCCCCTTTTAGACTTTCATATGAACCATTCAACCTAAAAAAAATCAGACAGTCCAAAAAATAATAGTTAATAAAATAAACAAGCTGCTTTTGAAAGTACTCAATTTAATTAACCTTTTATAAAACAGCTAAAAAAGCATCAAATTTATTAAAGAACAAAAACAAACTATAATATACATATATAAATTTGCTTTTTACAATAAACTTCTAACAAAGGTTAAAACTTAAGAATCAAATTTCCGTAAAAAACAAATTAAAAAAGGAAAAACTTTTTTAACCATCTAGGAGCATATCTGCATAAGAAAAAATTGCATAAGTTATATGCTGTATTGTGGAAAATTTAAATGATTAAGTAAATCTATTAGAACTATACTAAAAACAAAAACAAAACAGGGTAGGTACAGTAATTATTGTTTTATTTAATTCTAAAACATTTTATTAAAAAATAACTAGTATCATTGGTTATCAATGAATGTAGGTCACACCAGGTTATCTTATCTGACTGCATGCAGCCAGTTCAATTCTCTAAGTTTGCTCTTATGCTTACTTAGGGCAGAAAAACAATTTCACTATACAGTAAGTATCAAATGAAAGAATATCTTGTTCACTGAAGAGGTCAGCAATAGGAATGCATTCGTGTTTTGCCACAGAACTCACTGTAATATCTGTACTCACATATACAGTAGGAATGCTGTTTATAATTTTGATGTCAATGAAGCAAACATTCAATGGTGAAAAAAAAACACAGAAAAGAGCTATCATAGTTTTCTTGTACATGTTTCAATGAGACAAAGGGTGGGACATACCCTAAATTAGAAGAACTTTTTGTATTTATTCATGATCTACATGTAACCAATAAAGCTGTTATCATCAAGGCTCACAAAATGATGAGCATCTGGTATTTTACACTGAGTTATGGGCAATATGGATGGCTTCTGGTTTTTAAAACTTGTACATGAAAAGAGAATTTGTGCATCTGTGTCTGCTAACAGACTTAGAAGCTGGTCCAATTACAATGATGCATCATTTCATTAAAAGATATTAACTACTGACCAAAAGCAATCACCAAAAAAGGATTGCGGTGGACATAAAAGCAACATGCAACTAGGATGTTGTACTGTACTGTACTGTACTGTACTGTAGACAAGTTTAAGTTTCCACCAAACAGTTTTCAAAGGTTTTATTTCCCTTTTGAATTAAAACTTCTTGCTTGTGCTTGATGCATTCAAGGGCATCTTACTAATAAAGTGAAGTATCTTAAGAACATAAGACTAACTTTGTTATCATTCAAAAAAACTTTACTTCTCAGTTGCAACTCTTAGACATCTATATTAACAAATAATTGAAGGAAAACAATGGAAGGAAGAATGTATACAATATATATATGAATAGTGATGAACATAAACAAGCACTAACAGTGAAAAAAGCAAAAATGAGTCAAGGATGCTAAAAGAGACATTAAATCTGATGAAACATTAAAAAATGCTGCATATCAAATTCCAAAACAGAGCAAAATCTATTATGACAACTGGACAGCAGTAAAGAAGCATCTGAGTCAGAAAATGATATAACTATTAATGAAAGCATAGAATGTACCTGCTTTTAAATTTTATTTAATCAACTTTTATCTAATAAAATTTTGTAAGTAAATCTATTTTATTCTATCAAATATCTTCATTCTATGTATGTAATAACTTTTTCTATTAAAAACAGGATAGATCTTAGAAATAAATAAATGCAGTATATGCATCCAAGTTTTGCAGATAATCAAGAAAACTAAGTTATTAACTATTTGATAAGTTAAAAAATATGCTTCATCTAAAATAAAATTATTACAATTTTTAAACAATAGTAATCTTTATATTCCATTTAACTAAAAAAACTTTACTAATAAATGCTACATTCTATCTTATGTTCATAAGAAAACACTAATTGGTCCAAGGAGTACTTGTTGAAAAATGATCATCTGACTACTAGATTAACCTTTGGCTTATGCCATAAGTATGCTTTTCAACTCCCAATTGCATTTTCTTGCGACTAAAAAAGAATTAAACTATTCTTCATCTTCCTATGTTTGTTATATCATGCTGATGGCTAAGTGCCATCTTTTACTTAATGAAATTATATTTCATAAACACAGATTTATATATACATAACTGTCAATTTATTTTTTTTTGCTATTTTAAGATTTGACACCAAATAATTAGTAGGCTAGTTACATTAACCCTTTTATTACAACCTATGGGTCTCTTCAAACAATTGCTTTCTAAATAACATTGAGAGGTAACTTTTGTTTCCCCCACTGCCTCCAGTACCACCAAAAATCTTGTTACTTACATTAGAGTTTGATATAATGTCATTTATTATACAGTGCATAAACTTGTCATCTATGGTGTGATGAGAAAATCAAAAGAAATAAAAAAGTACATTTGTTATACATAGTATTAGGTTGTTCAGAAAGTTTTGTCGGCTTTTTTTTTTACCCCAACAATGAGACTTCATATTGTTGCTGAACGTGAACTTTATCAACCAAAGTAAGTTCCATCGCAATCAATACTCTTCTGCCAATGAGTTACAAGTGCATTTATACAATTTTGAAAAAAATCTGGATTTCTGGAGTCGATAAACTGTTGGAAGGCAGTTTCAATTGCTGCTTGGCTGGAGAAGGATTTCATATGGAGGAAGCTGTCGAGGTGTTTGAAAATGTGGTGGTCTGTGGGAGAAAGGTCTGGTGAATAGGCTTGGTGACGGAGAACTTACCACAACGTGTTTAGTTTCTGAAGAGTCACTTTTGCAACATGAGGATGAGCATTATTATGAAGCAGGATTGTTGGGAGAGTTTCTGATGAACAACGTTTAATTCGTGACAGTACCTTTCAGCTGTGATGGTTTTGCCAGGTTGCAAGAAGTTGTAGTGGATAACACCAGTTGCTGTCCACCAGATGATTTTGATGTTGCTCATTCAACTTATGAGGCACCAACTTTTCAAGCCTTTTCATCTTGCTGATTTTGTCAAGATGCCGGGAAACAGTTGCAGTGCTTATGTGAAGCTCTCCAGCAATTTCTCGCACTGTTTTTCTTGGATCGGATTTGAATGGCTTTCAGACGGTCGTCATCACAGCTGGAAGGATGTCAGCTACGTTCCTTAACTTCCAGGCTCACATCTCCTGATTGAAACTCCGCAAACCACTGTTATACTGTGTGCTCATTGGCTGTCCTTGCCCTATGCTTGCCTAATGTTATGAGTTTCCTTGCTCACTTTGTGGCCTAATTTGAACTCATGAAGCAAAATGGCACGAAAAACATTTCTATCCACGCTTCACTCAGAACCCTGAAACAAATATCCATTTTATGATTTTTAGAAAGGTAGGTTTTGCATAATGTATGCCAATGCACATGCTATAAAAAAGTTTCATAACTTATTTAATACACCTTCACAAGCATGCAAGAAATGAACTCAAAATTGACATAATATAAAAACAACAAAATGTCTGTAACAACCTATTAATAAATATTTTGTAAAAAGAGATTTCCACTTTTGAAATTTGGAGAACAACCAGGCTAAGATTTCAAGCAACGCAATACAAAATATAACTGCACATTATTATTTGTAGACCAGTCAGTTCTTCTAAATACTATTGCTGATGAAGAACAGAAAACAAGATCACTAAAATTAGTCTTCCATGTTTTGATTAGGCTAAAACAATCCATAAAAAAAAAAAAAAAAAGGAATCCTGCTTTTTCTCTTCATAGATTGTTGCTTAACCAGGACATCTTTGCTGTTTGCATTTTTTTTAAAAAAGTCGTAACATCATAGGAACCTGATACAGCACTATTGAAAAGCATCATGACTAAGACCAAGCAGCTGTTAAAAACCAAAGCATGAATTCTATAACCCACCAAAAAAACCCCAGAGAAACCAGTTGTTTTCATTTATCCCTATACAGTTGTCTCCCGGTATTCGTGGGGGTTACATTCCTAGAGCACCCGCGAAGAGTGAAAAACCACAAATATTGGACGTGGTCCATAAAAATGACTATAAATGCCTATAAATGTCAAAATATAATGTAACATAATTAAAAAAATATAAATATACAATAATAATTTAATAAAAAATACAACAGCAAAACACTAGAGATAGCTACACGCAGTAAACTGGGATGATGTGGGGCTGCTGGGCTGCATCTGCCTGAGACAGCGCCTTGTGGGCAGCAGCCAATCAGCAGCAAGGAGAAATGAATAACGCTCTCGGATTGGCTACTTTCAAGCCTCCAGCCAATAGCGTTTATTTTATATTGATATTTTGCTGAATTTACGTTAGTATTTATATTACAAAATTAGTAAATTATATTGTTATTAATAATTTAGTGTAAAAAAGCGTGAAAAAATATGTATTGCCACGAAAAAAGCCATAAAAAATTGCGGAAGATATTTGCAATTCCGCGAATATGCGGGGGTTTCCACAAACAATTATTAGTTAGGTTCTAAGGAAAATTCTGCGAATAACCGGGGGCTGCAAATGCCGAACCGCGAACGGGATCAACTGTACTCCATTTTTTCTTATTCTTATATGGTTTCTTTAAATCTTTGACTTGACAATGTCTACTAACCTATATACATAATAAAATATCTTCACCATACTCCTTAAAATAATATATACATCTAATGAAGATAAAAACATGACAAAATATTTTATCTAACTTATATACAAGGTAGATTTATTTATTTTACAGCACAATAACTGTTGAATTCAGAATATATAACCATATTTTAAATCATTTTACATTTCCCTTATTGCTAGCCTTCTACAATCTAATCAGTACTTACTTAGCATAAGCCTTCTCCAATAAAGCACTCCAGAACTCATTCATTTCTGCTGAATGCATGTATAAAAGTCTACCATATTTGACAGGCAGACGGTCATCAACAACCACATCTATCCAATCCCCTTGATGCCAAAATTTGAAGAGGAATGCTCCAATGTAATCATCATCAAATGACTGTGATGCTGGAACTACTCTCAGCAGAAGTTTCTGGTCAATTGTCAGTGATGCAACAGCAGCCAACAACCAACAATCACCTAGGTAAAGAGAAAACCATTACAAATAAGTGTGATATCACAGAAGCATCTGAAGTCAAATGAATAAACATGGGATATTCTAATATAAATCACAAAAACAAATAATTTAAAATGGCCACAATATCAAGTTCCTCATGTTTGGTTGTCAAGAGCATATGTATTATAAGAATATCTAAGTCAGTCAGTCAGTAAACTCATTTTTTTAGACTATGCTACCCAGATGAGGAAAATTCCTGCTGTAACAGCAATGTTACCATATTTTGTTAAAATTCTTCCGTATGCCAAGACACTGTGCAGGAATTTCACTGGAAGACAAGACAAAACAATACTACATTCATAGTGAAAAGCTGATATTCCTGCAATTTATTTAAAAAGCTTTTGACTTTGAATGCTACATTATACGTTTGACACTTAAAATTGTTTTCAATTTTGAATCAGTGTTTGTAGACCAGTATTACTTCCAATATTTTGGCTTTCACATTGTTATATATTAATCTATATTTGGAAATCAATGTATTGATTAGTTTAACATAAGAAATCTAAGTTTTTGATTTCAAGTAGAAAATTTTCATTATTTTTTGACAGCCTTTAGAAGTTTCAAATTTCAACACCTTTATGAATCTCTTTTTGTATAAGACCATTGCTTTTGGCTTTTAAATTCACTTAAAATTATTTAAAATCCTAATTAATACATATCTAAATTGATTAGTTAACATTAAACCTTTTAAGACTTCAATTTTCTTTAAAAGTTTCTTTTGATAAATTTAACTCTCACAAATGTATTCCATTTTGAACGGCATATTTAGACCAACATTACTTTTTGTCCTGACCTTCACCTAATTATGTGCAGTGTTGTCAATCCTGGTTTAAGGGGAAAAGAAGTGTCAGACAGCAATTATCCAACAAAAAAGATGCTTCTTTAAAAAAAAAAAAAAAAAAAACAAAAACAAAAAAAGTTGTGCTAAAATATGTATATAAGGTATGTGTGTTTATGGTGGTGATTAAATGAATGCATATGGGATTTACCATTTTTGCCCACTCCCCCAACTTCAAGCCAGATTGATCCCCCTAGTATTGTTAATCTGAATAATGTGATTGGTTGATAAAACTTGGCGTAATATGGAAAACTCATGAGAAATATTCCAGTTCTTTCTGACTAAAAAAGATAGTTTTCCATTCACTATTATGAAGCCTAATAATGGGCACATCCTGAATTACCTAACAAGGCAATATTCCATAAATACTACAGGGACAATGTAGTATGTAGATAGGCTGGTGTGTCAACAAACAATAAGGAAATATAAATAAACAGTGTATTTAATTCAGTGGTGAAAAGGTCTATAAATTAGGCTAATGAATTAAACTGTGATGGATCTTTTTCATTTAGTATCTGTAAATGCAATGATCAATGCTCATACCTACAGAGCAAATTCTTTGATATGTTACATTCACATGACAAAATATTCCTAGAGGGTGGGAATTTATTGGGAATGTTTATGAATGCAGACAAATAAGAGCTTTGTGATTGCTTATCACTTCATTTCCAAAAAACTATCAGAACTAATGACATATCAGTTAAAATGTGCCAGCTACCATCCACCTACAGCTGAGATCTGACTTGTAGGGGTCCAATGTAGTCAGAAGGTTAATGTTTTATTTTAATTTTTAACATGGATAAAAAACAATTTAACTTTTGTGTCAGATCATTAGTGCCTAAATGGGTCATTATATTTAAAAAATCAAATCCACTTTTGTAAGCATATGTCAATTTCCTTTTTATTTTAAATATACAAGCATAAATAAATACTTATCCTTGTCATAATTTGATCTGCCCCCACAAAGTGAATTTGTATTTGATTTTTGTCACTGCTATAGAATAGGCTTCCATGTTTAGAGAACTCATCTTATAATGTGCAATGCTGAAAGCATGACAGATCACCAAGATACATCTTCATTTACTTGGAGTCAGGTAATTAGCCAATCCAAGATTGGTCAATTTATAATACTGTATTGCTGCTTATCTTTTGCTGCCTTTAGGTGCTGCGCAAAAAAATTAGTTATTTACAAAAATCCTATAAGTACTGCCACTATCACTGTACAAACACCAGACTATTCACCTCCAAATTTGTAGTGATTGTCAACAATCCCTAACTATTTCAACATCAACTTCATCAAGTCAACTGTACAATGACATCTGCATACACTTGATGGAATCAAATGGTGACATTAATAAAGGCCATTTTGCCTTGCCTAATGCAACATACATATTGATAACCCGTAGTCTTTACAGGTAAGCCAAACTTTCAACATTTGACATCTGGATGCACACAGGACAAGAGAAAGACTGAAGAAGATTCTACCCACTGCATTAAGGTATCTTCAGTCATAATCACTATAACCTTTAGTGAAGATGGAGCAGCATGATGCAGAACTTCTACAGAAAAGACTGCTTTTGTATCCCTGGGCCCAAAAGAGTCCAAATAAAAATCTCTGTGACCATCTATTTGAGTAACATGATAGCTAACTAAGAATCAAACTCATAGCAGCAACTGAAGGAATGTGTAAAAAACTTTGTGAGAAAACCTGAACCAAGTCTCTAATAATAAATTGATAGATTCCATGCCTACACATGTACAAGTTCTGGATGATGCAGAAGGTGATCTTACCAAATACCAAAAATAACTTTTCAAGAAGTTATATATCTGCTACAGAATAAATGTACATGTGCAAATTTTTGGTGTTTAAATTATTGACAAGAATATGAATTGTATAGTTGGGGTAGTTCAGAAAAGTTAGAAAAACAAAAAGATTACATCAGCTCCTTGCCAAACTAAGTCAATCTTGGATGCCCTATATAATAACTTTGACTGATCATGAAAAACAGAGTAATAAAGTAATAGTAGTTTTTATGTTAGTTCTTAAGAAAAAACCAGAGGTTGCCAGCATGTGTCTAGCTATACTGTCATCTAAAAAGACCCCCAGTTTATAAAAATTCTTGGTACCAGTCCAATTCAGCATTACTACTGGTATGCAGTCAGCTAATTTTACAGTTTCATTACATACATTTTAAGCCTAGTATTATCTGGCCCTAGATGTAGTTTCAGTGATCCTAGGACATTTAGTTTCTGTAATGCATGAGATTCTACATACTTAGTCATTTTGCACAACCTACAACATTTTCCATAAAAAATGATAACAAGACTGAATATACTTTATATTTGACAATCCAAAAAGAAAAAAAGTATTTTTTAAAAAACTTAATTGTTAGTAAAAATGTTAGCAACTAATTTTATCTATTATTTTATATTATTATATAATTTATTTAACATTTAGTCAAGCCTACTTGATCAATTTTCTGTGCATATAATGACCATCTATTTATTCAGCTTTTCTTAGTTGGCGGTTATACCCAGATATCATCATAATATTTGAAAACATTTATTCCCTTCTTTCTTCCAAATTTATTTAACTAAAAACACACCTTCTGCAAAAGTTTGTTTGCTTTTAGTCTATAGAGAAAAGAAAAACTCTGCTTACCAAGTTCGCCTTGTTTGATATCAAATCGACTGGCCCCTCCAACAAAGAACTTAGGATTATCACACAACTCCTAAAATAAAAACATTAAATTTGTTATCTTTAATATTAACATCAAAATATGTTCTTAATGACAAAAAAGTTACCAATTAAAGATAAAAATGTTTTTACCAAATTTCAAAGAATTTTTTATTTATATTGTCTAGAACAGAGCTGTCAGACTTGTAACATCACAGGGGCCATATTTCTCTAGAAATATCCACCAGGGGTGGGGGGTCTGTACTCTAAAAAAATTAATTTAAAATGAAGGTTTCAAAGTTTTTTTTAAATGAAACACACTTTTCAATACTTTATGTCTTTATTAACTACACATCTCTCAACCCACACTAGATTTGTTGAAATTAAATTAGTGAGAACATCGAGGAAAATCATTCTCTATAACCAAAGCTGGGTATATCCACATTTTGGTTATAGCAAGTCTCAGCAAGTGTTTCAGTGATTCAACTGTTAGGGAAGAACGGTAACAAGATTTTATAAATTTCATATTTGAAAAGGTGCTCTCACACAAGTACTTTTAAACAGAGAACATCTTTAATCTAAAGTCCCAACTCTTTTCTGCCCTTTTAGTCACACAGTTCAAATTGAAACTGATGGGTTTGGTTTGCAATCACTATACTGAGTGGAAATGCTTATTAAATTCTTCCAAAATGTATGCTATAATGATAGTAAAAACTAAAACCTGCACCTTCACACAGTTCTTTGGCTATTTATACACATGAAGGAAAGTGAGTAAGATCATTTTCTCTCAATGCAAATTTAAATAATTATAGTTTATTTCAGAATCCCTGCACATTTGCTAAACAAATCAGAAATTTCGACGCTTCTCTTGCAATTTTAAATTTAAATCATTCAGATGATTTGTGACATCTGTTAAGAAGGCTAATTCACTTTGAAAGTCAGGATTACATAATTCTTCTTCAAGATCAGTAGTGTTAGACTTAATTTCTCAGAAATAATGGAAGCTCTTTCTTTATCTCAAAAAGTGCTAAAGATATTTTCCCATGCTCAACCAATGTTTTATGGAATGCAGGATTAGGTCTCCATAGTTGGCTTCCATTTCCTCTAAAAATGTGGGAAACTTGCAATATGTAAGAAACCTGTTGCCTCCTCAAATGAGATTTGTTATCCTAACAACTACTTTCATGGCATTAGCTTGTTTTACTGATTTTCCACACTGACTCTTTGTTAATAATGTAATGAAATATAGGGCAACTAACCCCTGTTTGTTAGTAGCCCCCAAAATCCATCCTTCATCCCAACCATACCTTTGTCCCATCAGTCACTATGCATGTTTTGTTCAACATAATAGTAAATTTGCAAGTATGAATTTACATATAATCAGATCTTTTTGTGTAGCAGAGTAGGTCATGCATAATAAAGTTGCTATGTGAAGTATTTTGTTTTTGTCATTTACTCTCTTCATGAAGATTGAAAAAAATAACCCAGCCTTCTGGCCATTTTCAACCTGTTCTGACAAATTCTTATATTCAGAAACTTGATTCAAAGGCTACATATATGTACACCATATTGGAAAATATCTTGTTGTATGTGACTTAATCTTTAAATAATATTCAGTCAAAAACAGGTAGATACTAAAAATTCAGTTATTGAAATGTAAACTAATATCACCACACTGCTTTTTAAAATATTTTGTATACATTTTATTTTGCATCTAGATATTTTAGTCTGCACAGAATTAGAATATATTAATTTCTTTCACTTAAACTTTTCCATAACAGGTTTTTTATTTTGTTCATCTCCATAATAAACATATACAGGTAAGTATCTGAAATAAGAGAGGTTAGGAAGTGCAAACCCATTAACATATTTGAATTGTGTCCATATAAAAAATAAAATTAATACTAAAAAGTAACTTAAAGCTATAATTCTTACAACCCAATCTCCTGACTTTACTATATTCGATTTGTTAGTACATACATAGCAAAATTATGACTCACTCCAATTCCATCGTAATTAGGATCTCAGACTATCACTTATTCAAAGCACAAGCCAAATATTTTCAAAAACGGTTTTCTACTATCTCATAAGTGGTGTGATATATGAAAGCAAAAGTCCTTTTACCTAAATGTCAATATATGTAAAATTAAGATTTTAGCATATCTGAAGTACAACACCAGCAGAAACTTGCATCTTGATATATACAATACTTTTCAAAGTTTACATAAATAATGACCTAAATTTTCAAGACATGAATCCTCATAACTCTATGAAGAACAATATCATTAATGATACAACCATACAAATACGATACGTGACTAGCATAAAAGAAAGAAAATTCCTGAATTTGTTTATGCATGAAAAAAAAAGCAAGCATAGTATTTATTAGATATGAAAGTTGCATACAAGAAAACTAAATAGATAAATCTATTAAATAAAATGGGAAGGACCCCATGCATTTTATTCTTCATTAGATTATTTAAATTACTTTGACAAACTGTCTCTACGAATAAACAATGTTTCTAGGCCTCCTTCAATATAATCTTTTCCAGATGATCTCATTTTGAGACCATATCCATATTTACAAGGTAATGTTAATTGGTGGCTAAAGTTAACTAGTATTATAAATGGCATTCTTATTTCATCTTAACACACACCAATTTGTTTTAAATTTCTGCACTGGATTATTTACCATGGTTCATCTGTGATAAATAAGACATCTAAGATGCCAAGATACTAGGGATATTCAAATAAAACCTGGCTAAAGTAGCATCACCATAGTGGCATCTTCATAAATAATATGACTTAATGCCACAAAACACATGCAACAACAACAAAAAAAAAATAACCAAAATATACTTTAGTAACAATCAGCAGTGATCTTTCACCACATTTCAATGCACATACATTAAGTGTTTTTTTAATTTGGTAGCAGAATATCAAAATAAATTCATGTGGACATTCTATAGATATCATAAAAAGATCACTAGCAATTGAATTAACATCTATCACTGTTTGTGAAAAGATGAGAAAGATGTTTACCAAAGCAAGGTTACGACATAGCTAGTGGAAAGATCAGAGTGCGAACAATAATGGCCTATAGCAAAAACATCAAAATCATATTTTGTCAAATCCAATTTATAAATTAAAACACTGACAATTTTTTTTTTTTCAAATTCTAGATAAATTTTGAACATTCATTTTAAAAACTAGATTTATGTTAAAACAATGATATAAGATATACATAGTTTACTTGTAACCGAGGAAAGGGGGATAAATACTTCATTTCACACCAATCAATTCATCTTGACTCCTTAAAAAAAAAATCTACTTGTGTAACAATTTGGTATCAAACCTTTGCAAAACAATTTCTATCAGAAATAAGTCATTCTTTTTATTAAAACAAAAATAATATTTAAAGACAAGTTTTTTTTGCACAAAATCATGTGTCCATGAAATCTTGTGCTGTATACACTGCTAATTAATGTGTATTTTCATCTACTTAAAGTTTTGTAAAATAGTTGTTACTTCAAATTGTCTTATGTTAAAATTTCTTAATACTGCTGAGTAAAAAAAATAGAAGACTAGCTGTAGAATTTACTGAAATGGTCCTTAACCGTAACCACAACTCACATGTAAAATAATTTCCCATAAAGTCTGCAATTCATTTTTGTTTGTTATTGTCTTCTTTTGCAAATAATGCATTTTTAAAATTTAACTACAACTAGAAATAATGTATTATATTGGTTCTAATTACTACCCATGTTCCAATAAATACCCAAACTTACTTTAGGAATTTTTTGGCATGTGAATATCTAAATTTAGTTGACCAAAGAATCTACTTTGTAGACATGATCCTTGCATCTACAGATAGTAAATTAAAATTAGTCATCTCAATTCAAATCACCTATTTCAAAGTCCTTTTCATCAATGTATCTATTACTTAATGATTATCAGATTACTGATCATGTGATGCTTTATATTTGATGATCTATCATGGTGACTGTCAGATTATCACTTGCTGTATTTTTTTTTTACCATATTAGGTTTCTACAACACCAATTTTCTCCAAAGTCCACTCACCTATTTTAAATTCTTGAAGCAAGCATAATGTACAGTGCCTTTACAAGAGTTAGAATGCCAAAGGTGGAAAGCTAGATGCTGTAAACTCTACAAAAATTAGTAAAGTAACAAAAAAAAAAAAAAAAAAATGGTTTGGACAGAAAAAGAATTCAAGAATGAATACAAGCTAACAAGGTAAAAATGATTATGGATCTGTCTAAGCCCAAAAAGGTGGCTAAATAGAAATGATTAAAAGCTAAGATGCTGAAATAGATAAGACTTTTAAACTGTTTTTTCAAATGTGGTTGGTAACTGCAGAACAGGATTAAAACAACAAAAAATATGAAAAAAAAAAAAAGACACTATCTTTTTTTGGAGGGGTGGTGCAATTGTTGGGGTATGTGTGTGAAGTTGCAAGTGTGTGGTGGAACCTGGCTGCCTTAGCTGTTTATAATTGAGGCCTTATTTCGACCTATATTTTTTTTTTTTTTTAGTATTAGTGTACCTCATCCTAGCCAGAGCAGGGCTATCCAACTCCTTGGTAATCTAATATGCTCAGGAGAGGTAGGTTTATCCAGGCTGAACCCTCTAGAACAGTTTTCTCTCTGTGAGCTACCTACAGATTTCCATGCAAATACCAGATGGCTTTGCAAATGGATGAAACACCATGCCATCTTTACAAGACAGAAAATCTGTGTAAAAACTGCCTCAAAAACAGGAGGAAAAGTTGGAAATATTCTACTGATACAGTATTTGAATGTGATCACTTGGATTAATACTTTAATCCTGATATTATGAATATGCATGAGTTAGCTATCTATTTCAACTTGCCAGGCAATATGACTTTGCACCACTCTAAGGAGAATGTTTTCTTAATCAAAATAAGCAGGCAGAAAAAAGAAAGTGACAATCATGCTTGACATGATTTTCAAAAACTATTGCTGCAAAATATCTGCTTAGTCCTGCAGGAATTGACATTTATTCAGAATAAAATCAAATGGTTGGATGAAAAACATAATTGTCCTACTGATTGCAAAAATAAGTGGGAATCACCATACCAAATTTAAACTTTGTTTGCTAAGACAATAAAAGAGAAGCAAGCAAAAAAGCATCAGCTGATGTATCTTAGAATCAACCATTCAAGCAAAACAAAATAAAAAATCGAATTAGTGGATAGTAAATGCTGAGTACTCATAAACAAAGGGCAGGCACATTAAACTAGTCATGCTTCTTCTTTCAGTAAATTAAAGATGCATAAAATTCCTTGTCTTCTGATGCAATCAGGAAAAGTTTCAAAATGGGCATAGAATGTTTTAGACAGCAATGAAAACCATATGTAGTGGACATAGATTTAGATGATGAAGAAAAGGAAGTTCTAAGATTCAAACGAAAAGATTACAAATCAGGTGTAGTGTGAGAAGCTAATAGACATGATATCAAGGATGAAGAGTTAGGGCATTGTCACAAACAAAATCTGTTATATCAAAAAGTAATTCAGTGAAGTTAGATCCAGTGATAAAACTCAAATGCATGATTTGCATCTATTCATCTTTTATTTTATTTTTCTTTATCCAACAACCTCTTCCCAGAGAGGCAAATTTCTAGGGCAGTCCGCTTTACAGATGTCATTCTTTCCTTCTTCCTGTCATTTACAAAGCAACCACAAGTAAAATTCCTTCAATTTTTTTCTTCTTTTTTCATTATACATAGATCTATGCTGCCTGTTATGTATATTCAATGCTACTTGGATTTTATTGTAATTTGGAGATATTCGCAGAGTTTATTTTATACAGCAATACATTAATCATTGCTGATTGCAGATAGGTTTGTGTTTCATTTTTAGGTGGTTTTGATTTTTTTTTTTTTGTCCCAACAATCACCTATCCCAACTTTCAAATTTTGATGAGATGCTCTGTTTATTACTAATAATATTAAGCCATTACAAAAGATTTGTTGGTTTTATATTATGTTAATTTGGAATTCATTTTTTTTTTTTTTTTGCATGCTTGTGGAGGTGTATGAAAATAAGTTATGTACCATTTTGTAGCCAGTGCTTTGGCATACATTATGAAAAACCTACCTTTCTAAAAATCATAAAATGGATATGTGTTTCAGGGTTCTGAGTGAAGTGTGGATAGAAGCATTTTTTGTGCCATTTTGCTTCATGAATTCAAACTAGGCCACGAAGCGAGCGAGGCAACTCATAACACATTAGGCAAGCATAGGGCAAAGACAAAGCCAATGAGTGCACAGTATAACGATGGCTTGCAAAGTTTCAATCAGGAGATGTGAGCCTGGAAGATAAAGAATGTAACAGACGTCCTTCCAGCTGTGATGACGAGCATCCGAAAGCCTCAGTTGAAGCTGATCCAAGAAAAACAGTGTGAGAAATTGCTAGAGAGCTCAGTGTAAGCACTGCAACTGTTTCCAGGCATCTTGACACAATCAGCAAGGTGAAAAGGCTAGAAAAGTTGGTGCCTCACGAGTTGAATGAACAACAAAATCATCTGGTGGACAGAAACTGGTGTCATCTACTACAACTTTCTTGCAACTTGGCGAAACCATCACAGCTGAAAGGTACTGTCATGAATTAAACATTGTTCATCAGAAATCCTCCCAACAATCCTGCTTCATAATAATGCTCATCCTGATGTTGCAAAAGTGACTCTTCAGAAACTGAACACGTGGTAAGAAGTTCTCCGTCACCAAGCCTTTCTCCAACAGACCATCACCTTTTCAAACTTCTCAGCTTCCTCTGTAGGAAATCCTTCTCCAACCAAGAAGCAATAGAAACTGCCTTCCAACAGTTTATCAACTCCAGAAATCCAGATTTTTTTTCAAAATTATATAAATGCGCTTGTAACTCGTTGGCAGAAGAGTATTGATTATGATGGAACCCACTTTGATTAGTTAACTTTACGTTCAGCAATGATATGAAGTCTCATTGTTGCAGTAAAAAAAAAAAAAAAACACATTTGTAACCTATTAAATACTATTTTTATAGTAAAAACAGTAAATATCTTGATGCAATATTTTAAGCTAAAACAGAAGACAACATAGAAATTCTAGAAATTTGTTATTATGAAACTAAAAAATTGAATTTCATTCCAAAATTCTTCACTTCTTAAAGTGAAGCTAAGAAAATGAGTCAGGACATTTTAACTGGAATTTCATTTAAATGTTCTTTTTCGTGTGCACCATAACAATGCAGAAGTTAATTATTTCGCTGCTAAATTTTCTCCATGATCTTATTTTAGCAGTAAACCATTAAAAACACTCTTTTTATCAAGTTTTGGTATGGGTCAAATTATGTAACAAAAAACTGCTATTAATGAATCAAAGTGACTGTTTTACAAGTTCAGCAGGCTACAATGCTGGGTCTACCACGGTTTACCATGGCCATAATGCTGAGTCTGCAGCAGCGTAAAAGATTATGACCTGGTCTATGAACAGTATTGGCACTATTAACAAATATTGCAAGTCTATGTTGTTTTGTGCAAAATTAAGTGACCAATTTGTTCTTGGAAAATGTTTGTTGAATGTTTCCACATAATAATAAAAGCAATTGGCATGGCTAGGGATTACAAAAATCATGAAGGTTAGTGATGTTACATATTCATCCTAACTGCCACCTAATATTCTTAACATACTAGATTTATACATATGAAGTCTTATTTTAAACTGTCTTCCTGTTTTCAGTTGTTTTGATGAAATTAATTTCTGAATAATAAAATGTAAGTACAGTAAAATTCCTTTAATCCAGCACCCAATGGTCCGGAAAGCCTGATTGTCCAGCATGAAAAAGCCACGAGACAATGTGAGGAAATCCGGCTAGCAAGCGTCTGCTGCAGAACGAGTCTGTCCAAACACTGGTCTACCTCCCAGTCCACCATTTTCCTTGTTTGCATTTGGTACACTTCTCAGTGCAGTGAACTTTATCATGAATTATCACCCTCATTTTTTGGCCATCCATCAATTTTTTTTACCATGGCTTTGAAAGGTACAAAGAGAAAGTATGTTATTTTCACCTTAAATGAGAAATTGGCCATAATCAGCAAGCTTGAGAGAGGTGAGAACAGGAACTCTATGATGGCTGAATACAGCATTGGCTCCTCCAAGATATATGACATCAAGCAGCAGAAGGATAAATTGAGTGCATTTGTGACTGATTCTGAGATGACCAAGGGAATTGAAAAATGGATAACTTTGAAGAAGGCTAAGACAGCTGAGCTGGATAGTGCTCTCTACAAGAAGTTTATCTCGAAGAAGTCCAAAGGAAAGCCACTTTCGGGAGCGATGCTGATTCTGAAAACTAAGCAGGAACAACAGGACATGAATATTGATGAAGAGTGTAACTTTTCTGATGGATGGCTACAGAATTTCAAGTTGTGTCATGGTGTTCAGCAGCTGAATGTTTCAGGTGAGCAGAAGTCAGCCAATCATAATGCTGCCAACAAGTACAGTGATATCTTCGTTACTATACTACAGTATATCACACAAAAAAGTGTCTTGAGGTTGTGACTAAGAGTGATATCCAATAACCCAGATATCCAATAGTTTGGCACCACACCATTCCTTGTGTGTGCTGAATTATAGAACTTTTACTGTACCCAAAAGCTGTGTGTGTCCACTATGCTGCTCAAACTCAATCTGATTGTGAACAACTGTGTACCTGAAATGTGCAATACAACTGGTACAATCAAAGTTATCATACAATTTTTCCATGAGAGTCCAAAGAGAAGAAACTTTTCTCAAATGTGCCACTACCATCTGAAACAAGTTGGATTCCAAAACAAAAGTATTAGAATTTTTTCTGACAACTTTGAACACATTTTTGATCAGTTAAGTTAAAACACAACAAGATGCACACCAATCAGAATCTACTTCAAGCACAATGTTTATTTTTTGTCTGACTAATTTCTAGCCATTCAGCAATGTTAAAATCTGTAATGCAAGCTGTTGAACTTGATATCATAGAAATGTGTGGTCATGTTCAGGAGCTTATAAGTGTTTCATGAACATTGACAAAAATCAGAACAATAATTCAACAAGAATTTCACTAAAGTTCAACAGTTGTTGAATACTGAATTATCTGTTTCCAGACAATGCAGACTGCAGACATCTTGATCTGATGTTGGAGGCTGAATAGTAGAGGAATATTTTTGTCAAACATTGTTTATACCATAACTGATTTGCTGCAGAAAATAAAAATCTTTTTTGCCTTTATCCTGTACAAATGGTGCACATTGGACACACAGAATTCAAAAACCAAATTGTGAAAATAAATTAAGTGTACAAAATTGAAAACTTTGAAGCTGAAGCTATCACCTGGTGGTTTGAGATATGGTCCAAAATGGGGGAACAAAGTGTTAGCAAATTGAAAAATGGATTCATTGAGTTGTTAGAATACACTGATCTGTTCCCTTCCAGTCATCAAGCAAATCATATTGCTCTAACATTATAAATAATAACCTGCATAGCAGAAAGGTTGTTTAATACAATGAAAAGGGTGAAAACATGGCTAAGGTCAAAAGTGGCAGATGATAGTTTGTCTGGACTTTTATAAGAATTCAAAGATTAAAAGTTACAACTAACAAGCATGAACTTATTCAAAAAGTAATGGATACATTTGGGAAGACCAGAGGAATTTACAATTTGTATTGAATAAAAAAAATTTTTTTTTTTGTTTCATTATTGAAAACTCTGATGGGGGAGCACAGTAGCAAAGGAAGCAAGCATACTAACATGGAAAATACAAATTAACTTTTAAAAATTCTAAATGAATCACATGAAATATTTCTAAGTAAAAAATGTATTGATCAACATCAAATACCTATGCTTTCATTACTAGGCACATTTTCCCTGCTGCACTTGATATTATTTTGTCAATTTGCCCTCTCTTCTCCTGTAACTTATCCTGTGGGCTATTTTTGTCATTCCTCTCCTCCTGGAAAAAAACCTTGCAAATGTCCACGAATAGAAATATGAACATTAAAACAAATTTTTTTATTTTTTCTATGAACCCTGTAATATAAACAGTACTGTATTGTTAGAACAACTTGTAATGGGTGTTGTGACCTATCTCCTACTTTTAAAAAAAAGTACACCTGCTCCCTTTAAATCATATTTAAAGAGTACATATTCATTGTTAATAGTTTGCCTGCCAGAAAAAACTAGTTAAACAGGTAAGAGACCTATATTCTAACACACCGATCCCAACATTATAAGTACAAAGCTGTGTGTTAACCTTTTAGCTTAAGTTCATTTTAACAAGGGGTGCACAACTTCTCAACGCTGGCCACTTTCATGTGACACCTCCATCAGCGGGCCACAAAAGTTCAGCATCCATCTCTGTACCTTATAACAAGAAGTTTTTTTATAGACTTATTCAGATCAATTTGTTATATAGAATTATTCTACTTACATGAATGTCAGTTACAAAAAGAAAAGGTTGTGGTCAGTGGGAGACATGGCAGTGCTTCTTTGACAACTGGTTAATGTTGGGCTCCAATGAGGTGGTTGCAACTCTGAGCACTGCTTGCAGGCTATCATCTGTTAGTCTTGTTTGCAGGGGAGACTTGGTCATCTTCATTAAGGAAAACACTTGTTCACATATGTTAAGTGCTTCCAAACATCGAGATCCATTTCTGAGCATTCACAGTGATATTGAGAAATATAGGAGTGTTATCTACATGCAGAGCATTAGAGTTCAATTACTTCCAGCTGTACATCACCAGGTACAGTTTCAGCAAATACAGAGAATGGATCTGCAAGTAGTTTGAACACAGCCTGCTCATTCCTGAAATGCCCAAATCTGATGGTGAACGCCTGCTACAGGTCTTCAAGCACACAGCTGTGACGGCTCCAGTTGTAATGCTTGTGCGAAAAGGCATCTTGGCATCCTGGAAAGTGTGCTGGATTCCCTTTCTTTAACTGGGTTGCAAAAAGTTTCAATTTCATTTCAAATGAACAGACTGCCGCCTCAAACAAATTGCAAATCAGTTCAGTTTCTCTCCCCTGCAGTTTCAGGTTGAGATCATTCAAGTGTCCAGTGAGGTCTGTTAAAAAAAGCAAAATCAGCAATCCAGTCAGCATCCTCTCTGCTGTAAAAACAGCTTGATTTCATTTTGCAGAGCAAAAAGTCATTTCAAAACATTATCATGGCTCAGCCACCTCACTTCTGTGTGATAGAGCAGTGCTACTCAAAGTGTGGTATGATAGTACACAGGGTGTTTCCAGAAAAGAAGGAAAAAATAGTATAAACAATATCAAGTATTGTCCAGGTGGCAAAATAACAGGAAGTCATTGGGGTTGATTACGCCAGGACAAGTTAACCTGGAGAGACTGTGATGCAATCGGGATTGTCCCACTGCGGGAGACAAGAGAGAGCTCCTGATGGGACATAAAATATTGAGCCTCTTTGCGTTCATCAGACAATTACCTCGCCACGAGGATTGTGGACTGAGTTGGCCTGGTGGACATCGACTACCTGGTGCAGGAGATAAACGAGCGGCGGCAGTGTACACACGCATGCACATAGCGAATTCTATAGATTACATGGTTCACCAATCAGCACTCAAAGAGCGATTCAGTAAGTTCGATAAACCACGAGAGCATTTCAGAAAAACCTGATCAGCTGCGTGTGTGGGCGTGAGTGGGAACGATCGCTCATGCCAAACGAAAAAGCCTGTAAAATAATAAAAAAAATGTTTTCACTTTTATTATATTCATTGTTTTTCCGGTATAAATTAATATTAATAAAAATTTTCAAATAATATTTTCTCGGATCGTAAACAAATAATATGGCAGAAACATGGTACCAGTCTGTGGCACATTGGAAAAAAATACCTGCTGGTATGCCACATTATATGGTTTGAGAAGCACTGCAATAGAGAATGTCCCCATAAGCCGCACTGACTTCCTTCAGAAAAGACTGGAATTCTGTGTGATTTAAGGATCTTGCATTGATAAAATTGACAGTAGATATAATAAAGTCCATTATGTCTTTGAAAATTAAATGTTTTCTGCACAATGCCTCCTGGTGAATTATGCAGTGGTAATCTTTTAGTTGTGCTGCGAGATCCGATCCTAGGTGCCTCTTCAGACATCTGATGATGCTATTCTTCTCACTGGTCACGATGGGAGCATCATCGGTTGTGACGGCTACTAACTTATTCCATGGTAAATTTAGGTCCTCGACTGTTTTTTTGAAGGCACTGAAAATTTCGGACCTGGTTGTTCTGCCATGAAAGGGCACCAGTGATGCAAGTTCTTGATAGACATGACATGCTTCGTTAACAACACAGATAGATATTGAGAGCTGTGCTGTATTGGTTTTGTCTATGCTCTCATCCAAAGCAGCAGAAAAATACGTGATGTAATTCATTTTGCTTCTTAACTGATCATATGAATTATTGGCCATGTCAAAAATGCGTTGATGAATGCTTGTTCTTGAAAGACTAGTGTCGTTAAAAACATCTCTGACATTCGGGCAAAGTACGTCACATATCTCCATCATAGTGTTTTTCACAAACTCACCATCGGTGAAGGGACAGGCAGATTTTGCGATAAGTTTAGCAATCCCATAGCTGGCAATGGTAGCTGCCTTAGACTCCTTTCTTCTCTTATCAAACACTTTGTTGACACACCAGTCGCTTTTTCAAGATTTCTTTTGTGTTCTGTTCTCACCTTGTAGATCGCTAAATTTTGAGTGTCTTGTTTCGTAAATTATATTCTTTTGTCACTGCTACACATTCCAAACACACTAGGCATGTGAAAGTGCCAGGACCTGATTCGAAAAAGTTCTTGGGTGTCCATTCTGGATTAAATTTCCTATGCTCGTGATCAACCTTTCTTGTTTTATTTGCACTTGTTTTTGACAAAGATATGTCAGCATGTGGAGAAATAACGTTTGCCTATTCAGGTTGTTGGCACCTAGCTTATCTAGGGAACGGAGCCGAATGGGTATGTGTCCGGTGCTTGGGTCGCTGTCTCCGCTCTGCAAGTACCTTTTGCTGACTGCCTGCCCACGAGGTGCGGCATGTGGCAGTCCATATTTCCCAGGCAGAACACCCCAGCGGCATTAGCCAATGGCAACATGACCTCAATTGCATCAGTCGGGCTGGCGATCATGGTTTGACTGCCAGCCCCTGTCTGCGGTGGCAGTCGGTGACCTGTGATGCAAGAGTGAGCCATTGCTGTGACAATAGTATGCGAAGTACAGTTCCATACAGTATTCAACTGTGGTTAGGTTCATAACAGCAAGGTCTCTTCCTGACAATTATGGTCTCCTGTTGGCCTACTGGAGGATTTCCTCATGGGGCATACAATCCCCCCAGATGATGCCAGCAACAAATACAAAACTCCTTGAGGCATCAATGATGTTGACGGAGCAGGGTCCAGCACTTAGTGCCGTATGTCAGCGCTGCCAGGCCCATGACCCAGTAGACAGCTACCTTCGCCGAGGTCTACAGGTTACACAACCATTTAAGATGAAAATATGAGCTGCAGAAAATGTAATGACAATTAAAACATTGGAAAACAATCACTAGGTGGCAACATTTAACTAATTTATCCAATCAAATTAAATGTGGTGGCTGCTATATTTATTTTAAAATGTTTTCATTTTGGCCAAACAGCCATATATTGTGCACCCCATGATTTAAACTATATTCACACTCTAAGCATGAAACTGCTAGTAGTTTTACTGCAATGCTATTAATAATGAATACTTTGGTAACATAATAGGTGGTATTCAATTGTAACACAATAGCTTGACAACACATACTAATGCCATTTTGTTTAGTAATACTAATGCAAAATATTCATTTCCCACTATTATGGCTATATCTCTTTAGTTTTTTCACAATACTATACTAATTTACATGGTCCAAACTACTTGAGTTACAAGAAAATAGTTCTGTGTGGTTTTGATCCATACACCAAAAAATAAAAAGGATTTTGACTGATTTACCCATGTGCCCTCCAATATAATATCTAGACATAATGAACTACCTTGTTTTAAAGATGTTGCAGCTTAAAATGAATAGGGATGTGCCAATTATCAAAATGGCTATTTACTGACTAATTGGCTAATTATTAAATTCCATAAAATATTTTTTTGCCTGTTCCTACCTGATCTGTATAAAGATCACAAGAAGAAAAATAAATAGGTCTAAAAGGTTTCTTATCCTCTCTCCAAATAGAACAGATATAAATGAAATTTCTCATCTCCAAATTTTATTCAGATGCCCAAAATCATAATAAAAACTAAAAAGTAAAAACATCCTATATCAATGCCTAGTTCATGTAAACCTTGAGAACTTGTGATATATTGACATCTTGGCAATATACTGATGGAAGGAAAAAAACATGATGCAAACTTAAAAAAATATTTTTAAAATGGTTAAAATCTGAAATAATCATTGCATGGAGTGCTTATATTTCACTGCATTAGTATTTAAATATTCTTTTGAAGTATGTGAAGTTATCTATATCAGCAATTTCTTTTTTATAAAAATAGATCTAAAACTTTTGTTTTGATTATGGAATATGCACGTTTTGCATATTAAAATATAAGTAACCAATATAATATTAAAATCTGATTTTCCTGATATAGAACGTCTCTTCATTGGTTTTTTGCCTCACTATTCATTCCTAGCAATATTGTGTTGACTGATCAGAAATTGATAATTCAAGTAATTTTCCTTTAAAATATTAACAAATTGAGTCACCAGGCTGCCAGTTTTTCTACAGGAAAGTAAACTGCAGATCTCAAAAACTAAAACAACAAAAAAAAACAACATAGAAGATATAAGGAAATTAAGGAATATTTTATTTACCTCTGCTACCCAAGCATGAAGGAAATAACTCAACTTCAAAAGGCTGAAAAACCTTGTGCAGGTGCATTTAAGTGCAATGTCATCTTCCATAACAGTGAACCCAGAAAGTAGTGAAAAGCTGATATTCCAGCAATTTATTTAAAAAGCTTTTGATTTTGAATGCTACATTATACGTTTGACACTTAAAATTGTTTTCAATTTTGAATCCGTGTTTGTAGACCAGTATTACTTCCAATATTTTGGCTTTCACATTGTTATATATTAATCTATATTTGGAAATGAATGTATTGATTAGTTTAACATAAGAAATCTAAGTTTTTGATTTCAAGTAGAAAATTTTCATTATTTTTGATGGCCTTTAGAAGTTTCAAATTTCAGCACCTTTATGAATCACTTTTTGGCTTTTAAATTCATTTAATATTATTTAAAATCCTAATTAATACATATCTAAATTGATTAGTTAACATTAAAACTTTTAAGACTTCAATTTTCTTTAAAAGTTTTTTTTGATAAATTTAACTCTCAAAAATGTATTCCATTTTGAATGGCATATTTAGACCAACATTACTTTTTTCTATTTTGGCCTCCACCTAGTTATGTGCATCAATCCTAAATTGGAATGAGAGAGTTTGAGTTTCTATTTCATCCGTCAAAAACTTTGCATTAAAATGTATGTAAAGTATACATATGAGAGAGAGAGAGAGGTTGTGATTGAATAAATACCTATGAAATCTGGGATTTACTATCTTCATTCCACCACCAACTTTAAGCCAGATCAATGACCCTGTTTGTGTTAACCTGAATAAATTGATTTGCTGATAAAATTTGGTGCAATATGAAAAACAAGAGTGATATTCCTATTCTGTCTGACTAAAAAGCAAAAGGTTTTTCATTTGCTGTTATGAACTTAATAAACAGCTAATTATCAATTATCTGCCAAGTAATCAGCAAGTTATGTGTTCAGATTATAATGATCATCATCATAATTATCAGTAATGTTTCATTCTTTTATTATAGATCACTTATTTTTTCATTCATTTATTAACTGGAAAGAGAGAAACAGTTTATCTTAGAATTACATTTAAGCAAGATTCATCATTGTTAGGAAGTGGATACAGAGATGTTTTCAGAACAAACTTTCTATTTATTTATTTTTTTTTTAGTAATTTTTTAATGATTACCTAGTTCCCTCTGGCTGTGTGTTTTCTGTATGCATATGTAACAAAAACAAGCTACAATTTTAATGGTTTTGAAAATTTAAATAAATGAGACAGCAACATGTATTAAAATTTGAAAATAGATTAACCATGCAAAGTGGTTACTGTAACGTAAGTATGCTTTGTTTTTTCCATCAAATCTGCACACGAGATGTTGACGAACCACTGATGTCTATGAGCTCTACACTGTTCTCCTGTCTGTAAATCTTGATTTATGGTCTTCAAAATTTGGAATTCTTTTATCTCTTGTAGCATTGCTATCACACCAAAAACAGCATGCCAAACAGGCACTGAAATTTGTTAAATTGGAAAATTTATCCAGTAAACTGTAGAGCGCATCAAGAGACAGACTGAGCATGATTCCTTTGTTACCCAAACTAAATAGCTAACTTATATTTCTTTTTTTTTTTTTTTTACATTGGTGATGTCACATAAATACCTGCTATTGTGAGCAGTTAAACAACAGAGAAGCCAGCCACTGATTTGGCTACTGTTTCAAGAAAGAAAGAAAAAAAAGCAATGGACTATGTAACCATACGTCTGTAAAAGCATGGAATGCTGCGATAAACAGTACTTCTCAAGAAAAGAAAATCAAACAGGTGTCGTTTCCTTAAAGGCATGAAAAAAACTGCTGCTAAAGCACAAAAACTAGGTTTTCAGAATGGATTCAGAATTGAGACTGCAACTTTTGCTTACAGAGTTGACATTTGTCTGTTGCTCAATACCTTTGCCACCTGCCCAGTAAATGTTATCTTACTAACATCACACTGAAGTTTTTGACTCCAAATATATGTTATAAAACTCCTAGATAAGGGCATTATTAAAATTGTTAAAGCTTACTACAAATCTAGATTCAACACTAGATTTGTGGTTATACTTGATGTTGATGAAAGCTTAATACTGTTGATGCATCAAAACAGACCATGCTATTGGATAAAGCTCATCTTATTTACAAGGTTAAGAAGGCTGAAAGACAGGAGACAAATGTGAACTGCTTCAGAAAAGGTGGCTCTGTCACTGGAAAGAGCTCTAATGAAGGTCAAAAACTTAGCAGTCTACTTGGTGACACTAGATTCCAAATAATATGGCACTTAAAAAATTCAGAGAGATCATATACTATGATAAGGATATGGAATATCGAACAACAGGCAAACTCACCAATGCTGACATCTTACAGGCAGTCAATCCAGAGGATAGTGGGGTTCAAAATTACAAGATTCAGCTTATTCTTGCTAAGTATATGCATGCAGTGTCTCTAATCTGCTAATATGCTAAGAAATCGGGACTGGCAGACACTTATGATGCACTAAATATTGGATGATCTATGTTAAATAACTTCATTGAAAGGAAAAGCAAGAAACGCTTGTGATTCATTTCTTGTAAGTTAATAGCTTTAACATAATTTTGCTTTTAGTGTAATATTCCCTTATTGTTTTATAATGAAAATCTGATGCTTTTTATAAACATGAAGCTAAACATTGCTTTGTTACATAAAGAAAATTTCATAAAGCAAATCTCTATTCTTTCACCTAGTTTGCTACGGCACCAGTAATCATCTGCAACTTCAACATATCTAAAAAATAGCATAACCAAAATCTGACATTATGCAAAGCTCAAAGCATGTGGCTACATAGCTTGCTTTAATTTTACTTATTAGGTTTTAATGCAGCTGTAAACAACGGCAAAAAGAAAACAGTACACCACAAGTGCAATTTCCAGATAACTGCAACAATTGTTTGGTGACAAGTGTGTTGCAATTAACCACTATCAAGGGAAACTTTCCTTGTTTGGGCACACGAGTGTCACTTCACATTTTGAACTTCTACTATATTGTCTTCCTACTACAACACCAAATCTTTCTCACTAAAATTTTTTTGATTTAGGCTACAACTGACTTGAACTGAGATGGCTAATTTTCATTCAGTGATCAATGGTCAACAAAGTAAATTCTTTTGATAGATACTTCTCATGTGCTGAAATATTTCTAAAAAAGGGTGGGTTGTGTTTTTTTTATAGGTCTGTGGAACAGAAGTGTGGGATAGACATTCTTTTTTTGAATATTGGTAGCAATTAGAACTACTGTGCTGTGTTTCTTTATCTGTTCTATTACGACTTACATATAAAATGAGGTAACTGGTTTGAATTCAATGCAAATTTGTATGCAAGTACCCCTCTAAAAAGCTAAGAAATGAAGATTATAATTAGACAACTTCAAAGAAAAGTTTAGCTGTTTAGAATACTGAGAGGGCCATATACAGATATTGAAAGAAGATTTCAATGAGACTTCAAACTGTTAAATGCTTTGACTAATTTGAGATCTAAATGTTTATGAAAAAAAAAATTGAAACGAGTGAATTAGAGTGCAACTCAGATATTATGGAAAATAAGTGTCATTGATAGTCTACCAGTAAAAGCAGCTTACATTTAAAATGTTGATCAATTTTTAAAAATCTGAATAGAATCTTTGTTACTGCTAAAGTTAAAGGGCTTGTTAGAGTTTTTTATATGACCTTATTAGTAATAATATAACTAATGAACTTAAACTTAAGGTCATACATCTAAGACCAGCTTAAGCCAGTTCAGCACAGCAAAAAATAGAAACATCAATTCAGATATCTACAGTAAAAACAACACAACACAAATAGTTTGTCCAGTTCAGAAATTTGATAGAGACGAAAAATTTCTAAAATATGGGTTTATTTAATTTTTTAAAAGCACCATAAAACTAAATTAGCCAGGTTCCAATTCTTTAACTATCAAAAACCAAAAATGTATACTTTTCAAGTTCCTTTTTCTCAATGTTTCTGATGTATGCATTACACACAATCTGTGAAACTGCTCAATTCATGGAATGGTTAAAATGCAAGTCAGCATCTGCCTATTCATGAAACGAGCAATTTTGTGCACAAAAGGTGAAATTTCATTCATGCAAACAGTTCATGTGGCCTACACTGAGATGAATTAATAATTAGTTAACATTTGATTGCTTATGATACCTCGGCAAATTCTGTATAAGTAGAAGCCATTGTCTGATTCATACTAGGTATTTATCACTAGCATTATGGAAGACAATTATATCCTCCTATCTATCCCTGTGGAGGTTCTGGTTATGAAAAGCATGAATCATGTATTAATGTCCTCGGGCATGGCAAAACAGGAACAAGTTTTCCAAGGGAAGATTGCCACATTCTGAAAACTTATTCATTAAAATCCCTTGCTGGTGTTCGTAAAGTAATAAAGAACAATGATAAGCATGTGATAACCAAAGAGTGTTTGCTAAATATTATCCATATGCTGCACATGGAAATTGGTCATGAAGGAGAGAAGACAACCACCCATTATTTAAAATCAGTACATCAACATCCAATGATCCTTTGTCTTTGAGAACATCTCTTGTATGAGAGATTAGATGAGAAAAGATCCAGACCCCCCCCAAAAAAACAGCATCTAGAGTATTCATTAGACCTATTACTAAAAAGAATCTCAATGAGCATAGCCAGAGAGATCTGCTGGACATGGAAACTACAAAAGATGGCAGTTACTGGTTTATGCTACACTACATTGACTACTTGACAAAATTCTACATGATTTGTCTACTTTAATCCAAGATGGCAACAGAGGTGGCTTATGGACTTTGGTATGCCACATATTCTAGTCAGGCAATGAATGCAAGTTTACAAACCAGGTTATTGAGAAACTGGCTAGCCTCTGGCTAGAATTGGTTCTTGTGAATGGACAATCACATCCTCAAAACCAGGGAACTGTAGAACAGAAGAATGGTAACACAAAATTTGAGCTTATGGCCTGAATGAGGGACAACAATAATACTAGGTGGAGCTATGGCATTTGCTTTGTTCAGTGGTCCATGAACATGCCATACCATAGACCATCAAGACGGAGTCTTACAAAGCTTGAACTGTTAACTAACCTTGCTAAGGGCTGACTTCCACATTACCAGCTGAATTATTTGTGTTTTGGTGCAGGTGTTATGGAATTGCTGCTAGAAGACATGTTGAGAGACATTTCTTCTACTTTCCCTAATGCCTCTGCTCCTGAGACTGCCACCAAGTGACTATACCATACAAACTGTTGCTACCACATCCAGACTCAGTCACCACGTCTACTGTTGATTCTAGTGATACCATAATACTTACCTTGGACCTCTATCAGCAAAAATTAAAATCACATCTCCAAAACGTTCAACAAAGTAGACAAGGAAACCCAACATGGAATTATTAACCAGACCAACAGAATGATAGGTCACAATATGCAACCTCTTAAAGCTCTGAGTATGAATATTAATGCTGCTGTGCCAGTTTTCCAGTCTGACTACAGAAAAGCTGATCCAGCAAATGTTATTAGAGTGGTGCTAGTGGTTAAACAGTCTGGCTATGTAATTTGCATGACAGGTGGTGGAGTCATCAAAGAAAAGGTGGTTGGATTCAGTTGGAATTCTTACAATTTAGTGGTTTAAAAAGCTAAAGACATTCTAAAATGGCAGGTTAGCATTCCTAGAGTAGTGTGTTGGACAGGATTTCACAAAGTGTTCCTGCAGGAGTACCATCCTTTGATGCAACAGTGCATGTAATAGTTATAAGACATGTGCAAATGTAGATAGTGATTAATTAGCAAATGTGTAATGAATAGAAATAATGATCAACACATTGTCACGATATACTATTGTGAACTACATCAGGTCTTCTTAGAGAATGTAATTATAGAGTACTACTTAAGTTCTACAGTTAATGATAAGGTAATGTATTGTTGAATGTATAATATACAAATTCAAAGAATAGTTCTGTGTTTATGGTTCATCTATTTCATTTAATATTTAAAGTGTTAAACATGCTAAAATTAGTTAATTTTATAACTATAAATGTATTAAGCTAACATTAGGCCATAATTTATCTATCTACTCCATTTGATTTTAAATGTAAGAAAAAATGGTATCTATAAGTTCTCTATTTCATGAAATGTGAAGATAACTTGTCAAATTCATGAAATAAATATTAGCAAAATTGTGAGCATAGCACCTAAAGTAGAGTGTGAATGTCAGTAAAAATGTCCTGCATGGCACCTGCTGATGTTATGAATTAGACAAGTTATTTACCCATTTCATGAGCTGTGCAGATAGCTTTCCCAATTCATTATTGGACAATTCCACAGATTGGGTGTAATACACACACAGTAAAACAAGAATTAAAAGTGTAGAATAATCACTCAAACTAAATTACATAAATGTATTATAATTTTCAAATTCTATTTCATCGCAAGCATCATTCCAAAGTCCACAATAAATACAATGCCATTTAACATATTTAAGTTTTTTTGTTTGTAATATGCAATGTAGACTTTTAAAAAAAGAAAATGTGTTTAAAATAAATTGTAGAGAAACTATTTATCTACATTAGCTGGAGTCTATTACTTGTTTGGAAAAATAAACCTATAGGTACTGTAATTGCATACTGAAGCCTTCTGAAACTCAAAGACATACAAATTCAGACATTTTAAACAGCATAACAAAACCTATTTTACTAAGTTTATACTGTAAATAATGAAACAAATTAACTATTTTCTTTTCTATTTTAAGTAATGTATTGTTAAAAATTTTATTTGCATAACTGTACCAAGCAAATGTCAAGATGTTGACCACATAGACTAAAATAAAACTAAGTGAATAGCCTCATCTCTTTTTTAATCATGTCATGGCAATCCAAAGCTATAGCACATCAAAGGGTTATCTATTCAGGATGTGCAGAAACTGGAGGAACCCATCCTCTCCTCTACACTGGATAGTCAATATGAAAAAAGATGTATAAATATATGGAATCCATGCTGTCAAAAGCATTTTTCGAAGAAATAAAGCAAAATGGATCATAAAATGAAGCTGGTATGTCTACCATATTTTTGTAACTATAAATAAGTTTCTAAGAGTTATTAAAATTTCACATTTATTATCATTGTCATCCAGCTAAAATTAACATATTCGGAGATTTACTCTATATTTAATCTCAAAAAATATACAGCATTCCTAAATATAGTTGACAGAGATCTATGCTGAATTAAAATACTAGTCTTCATCATCAAGAGGAATATTTTGAACCATTGCCAAACATAATAAATGAGTCTGCACCAGAGACAGATATTTGATATACGTTGTGCTTTGGTATAGAATGACATCATTCTCCATAAAGTTCTGACTCTTAGCATTAGATTCTTTTCACATGCGTGAGTCATCAACAATTAGCATAGCATATATTTATAGTTAGTAAGTTTTTACTGGATGGATAGCTTCTAGAAAAGCAAAGAACTTTTTTTTAAAATAACAAAGAAGGCAATGCATTAGTTGTATAAATTGCAGTCTTTTTTTTCTTAGTACTATTCAGTTATTTTCATAAAATAATCTAATCACAGAGGAAGTTGTAACTTTGGGTGCCCGTATTTTTCTTACACCTACATTTAATTTCCAGTTATTTTGCAACTCCCATAGGAAATGAGATCAAAAATGAAAAAAATTCTCCTGAAAAATAGCTCTTTCTTAGAAGGAAATCTTATTTTGTACTTAAGCATTTTGAACTATTCATACAGACAGAGATCCATGAATGTTAAGAGCAATAATTAGACTTTATAACATTGTTCCTCTCCAGTCTTCAGATGAGCATCTACCTCATCTAATAAATAAGCTTATCATGTTTCTCTCTAAAAGGGAGACTGACCTACATAACAATCATTGTATTTAAACTACTCTCTTCAACCACTTTCATTCAAACAATAATCTGAAGATCTTTCCAAACATACTAGCACATAACTACAAAATACATCAATTGTTATACTAAGGGTGTTATTCTGTTTTATTATACTGCTCCTTTAAAGTGAGACTGGAGAGAAAGAGAAACCAAAGAGTTAGATATACATCTTAACATTAATTCTTGTGTGAATTTGTTGATATTACAAAAAGGATAAACTAATCAGCCTCACTACAACTTTTCAACTACTAAAATGACAAGAACATGGTCTATTAATACAATTCTTTCAATATATTAAATTTTATAACTGTGCTATTGTGCTTGGTATATATGCAAATGTTTCCTGAAAAAAGCAGTATAAAACAGCAATTATGATAACAAATTTAAGTGAATAACAGTTTTCAAAAGAACACCAAATAAATCCAGTGCCACAAATATGTAAATAATAATAATGTGTCAAATTCAGCAATAAACAAAACTTAATAATATACATCTACTGTTTGCAAAAATATTATTTAATCTAATACTTTGATAATTTCTTGATTTAAAATCCCCATTCTCAGCCAGAGAAAAACTTAATTTTACAGATAGGTGAAGAAAAGACAAGACTTAGCATTCATGAACAAGAGCAAAATGTTAATGCTACTCTGATACAGGTTCACAAATTTTATTTAAATTTTTGCGGAAACAGTATTCAACAGGTTATTTAGTGTGTTTATTCACATTAACATCACTGTCACTAATTTTTGTACATCATTAAATTTCATCAATTAATAAACTACCATTTTAAAAATCTACATTTATCATACACATACACTTGTTTACTTTTGACAAAATTTAATTCTCAAAATTCTGGAAGCAAAAGAGATTTCTATATTTATTATAATAAACAAATCTGCAGTAAACATAAGGTTATATCTAGACTCATGCAAGCATTTTAAAATAGTCTCTTTTCTTTAGATTATAATTATTCTTCAACTGCACAGCCTTTCTAGAGGTTACAAGAGTTTGACAAAAAGTTTTACTTAATATCTAAGTTTTCCACGCATGTCTGCAACTTCACTCGACAGTAGGATTGTTTAAAAAACCACCAAACTCTGACATACTTAATTTACTTCATAACTAGAAAAGATATTTTTCTAATAACTTATCTTTATCAGAAATTAAAATTAGTGGCAGCCAGATGCCTCACTAATTCCAAATCTTAAGGTTTTGGATGGCTCCTTTAATCTTCATTATAAAAACAATTACAATGAAATAAGTTTGTGTTTTAATGGTTAAATAATTTGAATTAATACTTTCACCTGTATATTAATACAAATTTTTATTGTACTAGTTTATTGAACAAGTACAATCAAATTTTCATTTTGTAGAAGAACTATTTTTCTTAGATGTAAAGCATACGCTGTTGTTTTTATAGATAATTAATTCAGTGTTTTAAAATGAAAATGTGGAAATATTTATCAGGGCTAAGCCATATCAGAAAACAAAAAAGAGAAATTGCAAAGAATAATAGAAAGAAAAGGCATTAATGAGAAAGAGAAAAAAACTAGTTTAACATTAAATGAAAATAATAATTCTAATGGCAGGGGCATGCAGATAATATTATCAGCCATATCAAATGTCTTGCAAAAATAATAATAAAAACAGCTGAAAAGACAAATAATTACAGAAACTATGCATTAAAAAGCCAAAACAAATCAATGCTCATAGTAGCCTTATGAAAAATAAACATGCTTCCATACAATTTAGCAAAATCAGAGGTTTCTCATACATAGTACTATGTTGCTATAAAAAGAAACAGTAGGAAAACTACACCATCTTTTTTCATACAAAACATGCTCTAGCAAACAAAGGCAGACAGTTTGCCAACTTTAACTGAATAATCAGATTAAATGAATTTTAGAAGATTTGATCAGAAAGAACTAGTTAAAGAATATTACTGAGAGACTGTAAAATTCATATTATATTTTTGAAAAAATAAATGTCTTAGGTCTCTCAGTTGCCCTCTTGATTTTTCAAGGATGAAACCAAGGCAGTTGCTTAAATGAAGAGATCATTTAAACCCCTATATACCATTACATTCAAAGTAATTTCCATAAATTTAAAGTTTTCAAACATCTTAGCTCAGAAAGATCACAAATACTACACATACATCATAATGAAATGCTTAGTTTTATTGACTACTTTTCCTACCAACTTCAAGAGAACTCAAAAACGTAGATGGTGGTCTCAATTTCCTGCATGCATTTGATAACTTGACACTGCTTCTAAAAATGTCATGCCTATCTGCTGTTTATCCAAAGAAGCCAGTCAATAGATTATAAGATTTGTTAAGTGTCTATCTGGTAAGTTCAGTTTAAAAACATCTTGACTTTTAATTAAAAGAAATACAATACCCAATTACAAAGATATTATTTCGTGGAAAGAGAAACTACTATTATACATATTATCTTCATAGAAAGAAATATTTGATCAAGCCAGTTGGAAAAGTCATACTACAGAAAAAGATTAACTCAAATATAGAATTAAAAGGGTTAACGTTTTATCTTGTGTAGAAAATATTTTATTAAAAACTATTTTTCTTATTCTTCTCAACTTTTATTTTCAGTCCCTCTGGAAATATAAATAATACTTTCCTAAAAATTTCGATTCAGATATCCTATTCTTCTTCCTATACAAAATTAATTTCATTTATAGTCAGAAATATCAAGGCAAACTGTTTATAAAATAAAGTCAAACTATGACATTTGTCTCTCTCACTGCAAATAACAGGTCACTAATGTTATTTAAACATTTTTGTTTTGTTTTTCTGTGTTTGTAGGTTACCTGTCACAGTATAGCCACATTTTATGGCTCTTAAGATGACTTACAATAACACATTTGCAGGTCATTTGTATCAACAAAGGTAAAACCATAAGCCAGTAATAAGAAACTGCAGCTTCAAGAATCACCATATTATAATTATTTAATGAATTTAGAGACTGTCATTTCAATGTCAAATCACCAGAGAACTAGATATCATAGTGACAACATATTCTTTAGATTAAAGGAAATAATTTATCCTTAATCTTTCAGATAAAATTAACACAAAAGTATAATCATGCTATTAGTGTAATTCGATAAACTTCCATAAAATTACTGCATTTACTTGATTCAATTACAAAAGAATAAAATGTATCTTACTTGATCTGATTAACATGGAAGAGTTACTCAATGTTTAATTTTTTTTTAATTCTTTGGAAAATAAATATGATCTTATTAATATTATTTGTTCACAAATGAACCTTTCTTTAACATTCTACAACCAGAAATAATGATTAAAAGCTAATCTTTAGTTTGCAAATATAAAACAACCATTACCATGCTTGTATAACTCAATGGCTATAAATTATTAAATTAAATTTGATAAATAAATCTTTTGAAGTGACATCCAGTGGCAAAGCAAAAAACTAACATTAAAGTCAGTGCACCATTAATAAAGCAACATGAAAGCTGGTGGCATTAATATATAACAAACATGCTCCCCTTTTTTATTTTTTTTTAAAAACAAAGCAAAACTTCCATTTACTTGTATTACTCAATATTATACAGACTTGCATAAAATTACAATTTAATAGAATGTCAGTCTAATTGTATCAAGCAGGATCCTGAAAATGGCATCCATTAATAATTAGTTAATTATCAACTTATTCATAATATAAATGTCAGGTGGGGGGGATTTAGCTGTATAGTCACAGTATAAATAGAATAAAATGTGCTATCACAGGCAAACAAATTTCACAGACCTTAACAGTAGTATTTATAGGGTGCCTATTTTGTTATTATTTATAAATCAAGAGAGTGGTATGTTAATTGCATAAAATATTCTATACATTAGAAATATTTCTGTTGCTAGGAATATTGCAGAAATATTTGTATTGTTGAAATGCAATATACTACTAAAATACTGCAATGATGTAAAAAGTGCTATAAACCAGAAAATTGCATAACTTTTGAATTTAATGTATATTTAAAAATGTCACAGCATGCTTTGCTTTAAGAATTAATCTGAACAGAAAAAAAACATTACAAAAGTACAAATCCATATATTATTGCTCATTAAAAAAGAAAAAATATTAAGCTTGTTGTGTTATTCCTCCACAACTGTTGTAAAATTTTAAAAAAATAATAATAGAAGGACTAATTTTCTTTTGTAGACTTGCATACTTACACAGACTGTGCAGTTTGAACTCTTGACTATGCACCCACCCACAACCTAGAAACTGATGAAGAGTAACCATGATTCATCAGTTGCCAGGTGGCAGGTGCTTTAGTCATGAGTTAAAAACACTGTACTCATGGATTCTAAGGCCCTACATGTATAAAAAGGCTAATTTTCATCTACTTACTCGTAAAACAGAAATAAACTTTTAAATAATAGCTGAATGTAAATAGTTTCAACTCTTTTGAGTGCTATACTGGAAAAGATATTAAAATTTCTAAACAAAATAGATGCCCATAAATGTCGATGAAAATATGAAAACACTTAAAAGCCAAATTCAAATCTGCCTCAAGTACCCACTTTCCCCATATCCACTTAGTATTGAAGTATCATTTTACTTAATTTATTAAACTAGTAACAGTACCAACAAAACAGTTTAATCCACAAGTTACTCAAAACCATTAAATTTAGAGAGCTAGATTTTAAAAATCCAAATTGTAATTATAATCTTCATTAATTTCCTTTAAAATAAAAGGGTTAATACATATCTAAATATCCTAACGATGCCAAGTAAAAAAAAAAAAAGTGTTTCGTCTTCCAGCCAGTTTAACTATAAGTTCATGTCCCCAGGAGGGAGGGAGGGGAGACAGACAGCTTTCATAAGCCCAACTGTTGTCTGCAACTCGAGAAGCACTGGTGCGGAAAACTAAGTCTATTCTGGGAGGTTCATCACAGCTGTCGGTGCGATCACACCCGGCCGGCTAACTAACTAACCAACCAACCGTCTGTCTTACCATCCATCACCCGAGGGAGGGAGGGAGGGCTACCTACAACACAACACAATTCGATGCCAGCGTAGTAATACAGCGAGAATCGACCGACAGTGGTGGCAAATATTTCGGCTCCCTACTCGGGAGGAGGAGGGGCTGCTCCTCCAGACTTCTAAGAGGAAAATACATCCTTCCCCCATAACGGTACACAGATAATAATAATAATAATAATACATTATTATTTCACTCGGTTTGCGACCTCAAAAGCAAGAAAACCACGACTTTATTATTAATCACATTACGGCCGGCTTCAAGGAGCCGGGGGAATGGAGGGGCGCGCAACGGAAAAGATAACACACACACACACACCGGGGTGGGGTGATGCGGATGGGGGAGACATGGAGACAGTAGCCAGCACGGGGCTGTACCGGCGCCGATTTTGGGTTCACCCCACTCAAAACACGAGATCGAACTTCCTGACCCTCTCCGCTCAGCAGGCAGCTTCTGGTAGTCGCCAGAGGAAGATACATAAGGCCCTCACTTAGACACACACACACACAATATATACGTGACCATGAACAACTGCGAGCGACAGAGTGCAGGTTTCGGATACCTGGTTATTAACCCGGCTTCGAGTCCACAGCAGGTAAAGACACAGGGGGAGGGGAATTCGCCTGAGTTCCCTACTGCGGTGGTGGTGGTGGGTGGACCCCCTCCCCCCATTAATTCCCGGACAGGCTGGCCGGCTTCCAGGTTGTTTTTTTTCTTTTTTTTAATTTTTTCCTTCTTTCTCTGATTGGAGAAAAACGTTAATAAATACGACGGTGAACAACTGGATTCGAGTTCGGGATGGATAGGATCCCGTCAGGAAGGGGCTGCTGCAAGCCTCACCTGGACAGCGTGGGTTAGATGGGGCGGGTGGTCCCGAGCAGCAGCAGCCTAGCACCGTTAATGGAAGAACTGTAGTCACCAAAAGCCGGCCCCCTCCCCCGGGACCTCTGGCAAGACCGCGATAATGGGGACAAACAACAGCCAGGCTTATTATACTTACCTTCGGCCTCATCCACTCCACCGACTGCGGAGGCTGCTGAGAGAAGAAGAGGGACGAATCGTCCGCCGGGAACTCGGGATCCTCGAAGAGGATACCTTCCTCCAGGCATTTCTTCTTGATCGCCTCGTAGTTCTGCTCCTTGATTCCGGCGAAGGGGTTTTCCCTCGAGCTGCGCGACGGCCGGCCGATGACAGCAGACGACCGCCCGTAAGGGATCCGAAAGCCGGAGAAGCCGCCAACGCCCTGGCCCTCCGGCGGCGGCGGGGGGCCGTCGTCGTCCCCGCCGTCAGACATCCAGATGGGGATGTCCATCCCTCCGATCCGCAGACCCCCCGACCCCATCCCGAAGCTGGGGAAGCCGGACGAATCGCCGCCGAAGGTGAATGTCTGGGTCTGGCCCCCGCCGCCGCCGGACGACCCGAACATACTCCGCATTTGGCTGAACATGGTGGCGGCCGAGTCGAGCCGGTCCGCAGTGAACCCGACAGACGGAGGAGCTGGAAGAGCAGAGGACGGCGTCTCGTTAGTGGCGGAAGGGAATCCCGACAACTTTTCATACAAAATGAGAGGGGGGGGGACAGGCACCGAGGCGTCAACCTACCTGAAGCTGGCCGAGCTGAGCGTCTGCTGGGACGGGTATGCCTGACTGGCTAGCCGGCTAGCTCTCTCTCTGTGCGCGTGTGGTCCCCCCCCCCCACTCGCCCGAGCTATCTCTCTTCTGATTGGCTGCCATGGCGTGACGTCAGAGAACGAGAACAAGCCTAGTTGAACTTTCTGACACGGGGCAACGAACCGAGACAGACATCACCTCATCCTTGTGCTAGGTGGATAAATTGTGTGTGTCCTGGACAGCTGCTGTGAACGGGCATGGCAAAGTTTCTTCAGAAGCGGTGTGGGGGGGGGGGCGGGCGGTCCCCCTACCGGGATTCGAACAGGTGCCACCAGCCCGCCCACTAGTGCTAGTATTACAGAGAGCAGCAGCAGTAGCAGAAAAACTACTTAAATCTGAAAATAAAAGATGTACAACTGAAACGATAAACAAGTGAAGCGCTGGCTGTTAATAATAATAATAATAATAATAATAATAATAATCATCATCATCATCATCATCATCATCACCTTGATTCCAACCAAAAGAATAACAAGTGAACTCACCTATTCCCCCAGTGATAATGTGCAAATATTTGTTCTATTTACTTCTCCATGTTTTGTTCACGGGTCAACGGTTAAAGGGGAAAGTTATGGTGGAATTCTACTAACCTGCTCCACCTACTTAATATTGTGCGTGCTAATGTCTATGGTATTTTCTTAGGCATTGCTGTTTATGTATTACTTTGGTTTATGGGCTGAGGTCCCTAAGTTTGAACCCCCGTTAAGACTGGCTAAGGTTTGACATATCCTTGCCACGATCTATTGTCACTCTTCTTCACCAGCTGGCCCTGTGGGAGTTCATCTCCCACTTCTGATTTTCTGGATACCTGTGGTGTCGGTAACTTTTAACTGGTTTTGCAGCTTGACCAACACTCAAGAACTTGGTCACTGAGGGTAATACTCCGCACTGCTCACTGATGTGAGATGTCCCCAACCTCAGAAGTCAGGACAGCTATTTGCAAAGCAAGCGAGTTTTGGTGTCTGTCGCATTATATTTTTTCCCATTTCTTACACTTATTGTTATTACCATTTATATATTTTCTGGTATTTTTTAGTTCTCATCATAATTCTTAGGCTGATGTTCTGATAACAATTTCTTGCCTAACTAAGCACCTCCAGTATCGGATAACCTGGTTTCTTGTTTAGCTCTTCATATGTAAAATTGCACACTTTGCCAATACTTTTTTCTTTTAGTTTGTTTACCTGACTTGTGCAGGTAGATTCAGTTTACACTTATCTTGAGAAAAGATGCTGTTATGTCACCTTGATTTAAGAAGAATACAAGTAGAGAAACATTTAATGGGTAAAATAGAAACTTAGGTTGTTGAATTTTGTTTTTAATAATGGAGAACTCACAATATTATAGCAGTTTATTTTAAACATAGCTGTAAAATATTAGCTGCTAAGCATCCAAGCACAGAGATAACTTCAGAAATAGTAACATACTTTCAAAGCTATATCTTCTAATGCATTTGAAACTGAAGTGTAGATAAAAAAAAACTTTTTTCTAATATAATATTAACCTTCTATAGAAATGTGAGACCACAAATATAAGTCACTATGACATTATATTAGCTGCGAAAATATTTTCACTCTTTCTATTAAAAACATGCAAAGAAGGATAATTTGATAAAGTTTAAATTAAGATTCTTTTAATTTTTGTAAACTTGACATTATCTTTCTTTCATAGGTTGTAAAAAGACTGGTCTGCATAATTTCAGTGTACTTTTTTCTTTCTTTCTGAGCTTTTAATGGTTGGGCAGTTCTTTTAAAGTGAGAGAAGAGAAGGTATGATCGGCATTCAAAAATAAAGCATACTACAATGTATACAGGTGTTCTGGTCTTCTAGACTGGAGAATGGTTTGATGCAGGAATTTTATTTAAAATGGATGATTGATTACCTTACAGCAACAAACAAACTTCTCCAGTCTGACTGCCTTTGGGAATGCCAACTATCTTGAAAACATCTGTGAACACAGGATGCTTTCCTAAGGTGTAAATGAAGGTGCTGGTTGAGTAAAAACCAGAAAAGATATGCAGCACAAATATTGCTGAAAACATCGGTGTGCCATATTTACTGATGAGGCATTTTATATTCAATAGTTTTCTTTTGTTTCAAACACATCACTATTGGATGCAGCTGCATAGGAATAGTACAACAGGATTTGTGTGTCAGTTTTATCCTGCAATGATGAAGTTATGTAGCATACTTCTTTTTCTACTCTGACAGAAGCAGCTGATAAGGTTAGTCATCTTATCATTATTTGAGAGGAACGACTTCCATTCATTTGGCAGCTTTGTTGATATGTCTTTTTACCAGATATGCATCCAAAGATTTTTGTTGTCTTTCAGCTAACTTAACTGTTCTTGTAGGTATTGGTAACAAAGCCAAATTACTTCACTTAAGTAGAACACAAGACTTTTTAGCTAACTCTTCAAATGTCTGAGTCAAAGAAAAATGACCACAGTAAGGCATTTCTGTCAACATTGTATGCACCCAAGTCATTAAGGCCTGGATGGTCAACCAAAGCAGTGTTTTCGTCAAGCTGATGCATAAACTTGACCTTGTTTATCTTCACTGGAAGACCATCTATTGTAGCTAATGCCCATGGAACCAGATCTAGTGGATACAATAGTATCTTTGTAAACTGAGGTGGTTCTCTTCAGAGAAAATGAGCAGTTCAAAGAAATTGTGTTGTGCTGTCACTTGAATAATCATAATTTTAAAAGGCTTTAGCTTCTTGCTATTTTTAAGAGAACCAAAAGTCATAAGTGACTACTTTGCAAAAGGTGCATGAAATTTCACAGGTTTGTCATCAACTCTCTTCTAAACAAAGATTTTAAATACTTTTTTTTAAAACTGCTTCATCCTTCTGGGGATTCTTTGCAACCTTATCTGAAACTTGTCCACCAGACAAAAGGTATAAAAAAAACCTCTAATTTCAACTACAAAGGGATTGTTGAAGTTTTGGAAGGCAATTATTAATGACTACATCTGTCTTGCCACATTTAATCTCAGATAGTTATATATTCTTGTGGGCCAAGTTTTCAGGACCAGTCATGCCTGCTATTTCCAATGTGGAATTTGTAGCATGCTCTGTAATGTCTTGTCACACATCATCTGTAGTAGGTTGGGTAATTTCTGATAATATTTATGATGACTCTCCTGGATTTTGCACAGTAATTGATTGTCTTTTCAGTTGTCAAGTCATCTGGATTTTCTGATGCTGGTATATCTGATTTGGACACACCAAACCTGCAGTTTCCTAGCAAAATGTTTGCTCCTGGATGAGTGTGACAGATTGATGAGTATCAGAAAGTTGTTCTCTTTTGTAGCTCATAAGAATTTTAACACCAACTGGATCTTGTTGATGTACTGAATCCAAAACTGCAGTTCATCCAAGTTCTTGCGCCTTGTCCTTATACTCACAGTATATTTCATGAAGTTTCAGTTCTTGCATGATTTCCAAGAAAGGCCTTCCCATCTTTGCTCTAATTTTAATGACTAGGGATTCTAGGGTACAATTGTGCACATGCACTGCTGTTGTAATGCTTTCCAGTCAACAGTCTGTGGATGGATACACTGGCAATCTCCCACAACTCATTTACTATATCAGTGAAACCATTGCCAAATAGTAGCTTCACAAGAGCTCCCAAATAAGAACAGATTCTGTGGAAAATGCCAAACCACACAATAACATCCTTAAACTGGAGTGAAAGGTGCCACACTAGTGCATATGCTTTCTTGGCCACTGAAAGGTCAAATGTTAGAATTGTGTATTGTTGATGAGATCTAGTAGCTCTGAGACATGTAGCACATGCTGAACTGTAGAGTTCTCTATAATAAACAAGTTGACACGAGTTATGTGGATTGACTAAAAAATGGCAATCTACTGCCTAAATCAGTAAAGTTAGCAGGCTTTGATTACTTCACCTAGTTCGGGAAATGTTTTGTTTTGCAAACAGAATGTGTCTGTTACACATTTTGCTTTTTAACATTTAAGTTACTGTTGTAAAACACACTATAGCTCTAAAATTTACCAGGACTTAATGCAAGTTACAAGATGAATAAGGAAGAAAGTTAAGTTTTTTTGGTTCTCTTACAGACTGAATATTTTCTTTACCAGCTAAACTTGTGACTCTGCCAAACTACCCAGGGGTCATTTGTTTTTCTATGTATAAGGATTAAAGTATCTAGTAATTTATATTTATCTGGTTGTGGCAAACATTTACTTTAAAAATAGAGATAAAGTTTCGGGAGCCTGATTAAAATGTGAGACTACAAGGCTGCCAAGACGTTGAGCCTAGAGCACATTTATGAATCATTTAGAAAAAAAAAACCAAACATTTATTTATTTATTAGTTTTATTTATTCAACTTTTGACTGAGTCTCCATCTCTGCTTTTGGATTTTTGTATTCACTGCGTCTCTTGTTGTTTTTCGACATAACATCATGCAGAGAGGCCAGACACCCTGAGCTCACCAAACTGATATTGCTGACCATCACAGATAAATCATCCAAACAATGATATACACTCTTAATATAATTCTCATATCTGTAAACTGTTGGAGAAAGTATTAAATTACAGAACAGGTTATGCAATTCTTATTATTTCCTTGGAGAGATTAGAAATAATGGCAAATGATAAATGTATCGATTACTTTTTTTGAATTGTAATAGGAAATAGCAGGGCATTATCGACTGAGGCCGGCTTTTTTTGTGGAAGGGACCAGCAGATTTGATGTGCAGCAAGGGAGGCTGGGTAAGTTTTACCAAAAATTTCTTTAGTACTGCAGAAATTATGCACAGTCAAGTAAATGGTCTACTGTTGGATATTTAAATGAGGTGCAATATGAGAAAAACAAGTAAATACAGTCTGTACTTTTTTTTGCTGCCAACAAAAATGTCACGGGGAAGTCTTAGTTTTTAAATAAATCTTTGAATTAAACTTTCTTCAGCATTGGAATACTTGAAAATATTAGAAAATGTCTTTGGTAAATAGTTCTTTAATTACCTTCAACAGAGAGTTCCTTAATGGGCATCACACCCCCTTCTTTGGAATTTGTGTACTCTGAATGTCAGGACAAGATGCTAGCCAATTTAATTCATTAAACATTTTATTTTTAAATGTCATCATCAAATCATTAACATTGCCATGTTAGCTTTTTAATTTGTTCAAGGTTACATAATATCAAATTGGTTTAAGCAGCTAATGAAAGCGAATGCTTCATATTTCAGGTGACTGCTGGTTACTGGCATCCATAGCCTGTTTGGCTACTCCAGGCTATCAAGAGCTGCTACACAGAGTGGTCCCACCAGACCAGAGTTTCAGCAGTGACTGGTACATTGGTATGTTCCATTTCCATTTCTGGCACTTTGGGAACTGGACAGAGATGATAGTGGATGATTACTTGCCAACAGTTTCTGGGCGCCTACAATTTTTACATTCCCAGAATCACAACGAATTTTGGCCAGCTCTTCTGGAGAAAGCCTACGCAAAGTGAGTGTCTTTGCACCATAATTGTTTGGGTTGAATTTGTGTTTTTATTCTTGTAATGTATACATTTCATAATTAAATTGAAAGTAAGTAAATGCAATTTTTAATACTAATAAAATCCAATTAAAAATCAATAACATAATTTCATATTATATGGAGTTCTATAAATACTGAATACAAAGAAATCCCCATTTGCAATAAGATGGATCTGTTTGCATAAAAACGTTATAACAAATTATTATTGTGGATTAAATGATTGAACATTTATATAATTTTGATATTATTTTAAAGAGAAATATATACATTTTTGTATTACCATGAATTAGTAAAACGCATCTTAAAAATTACTTCTGGAAGGACTGGACAGAGATTATAATAATCAGGGGTTTCCATTATAAATGTATCTGTGCACTGCTAATAATGGAGGGTGCTAAAAGCAGTATGGGGCCAGTGAAATTGACTAGGCCCAAAGATATAGGGTTTTGCTGCCTGTAAGTCTACCAGAGATGTTGGTGAAACTGGTTAGATTTTTACTGCAAGAAGAATCAATAAAATGGTTGCACACAATTTTATTTCTTTGTGTGAAACTGACAACTAAACGATTGAAAATGGTCTGTTCTGTTCAGAGGGCATCCCATCCAGTAGGCCACCGTCATTTGGACAGCTGACTCTAGTTAAGGGAAGTTTGTATTAGTCTTCTAAACGTGGATGTTTCTCCTTGTTTATCAGGTTGTATGGCTCATATGAATCACTAAGCGGAGGCCTGGTAGCAGATGCATTAACTGACCTCACAGGTGGATTGACAGAAAGTTATGTACTAAGGGGTCCAAATGCTAATGTCCCAAAAAACATTGTCAGCATTCTCTTCAAATGTCTAGACAGATACTCTCTTATAGGCTGTGGAATATATGTAGGTATTAGAACACTTTTTCTTACTTTTAAATGAATACTCTTGGCAAAATGTAAATCCATATGAGACAAGTATTTTGAAACATTCAACAAGTTTTATACAAAAGTAGTTTTTTATTTTCGTTATTAAGTTGCTAAATTATTTACTACTGCATCACCTTGATCTAACCTCTCATTTCAGGCGCCATCTTAAATTGAAGAACCCCTTTATAATTTTGTGCAGTTTCAAAATAGCAGGGATTCATCAATTTTATTTTCTCTTGATATAATTAAAACCAGTTTTGTGCACTTCTGTTCTTTGCTGGATGGACATTTAACTTAAATTATTGTCTAAAGATTAAATAAATAAATTTTGTTAAAGAAGTTTTATCTGTCTGTGCTAATGGAATGGTGTTATGCTTTAACAACATTTAAAAAAAATTCTTCATTATTTGAATTTCATAAGTTAGCTAATATAATTATCTGATCATCAGAAATTAAATTTGAAATCTATCTAAATCAACCTCAGTTAAATATCAAATTTCTCATAAGACATATATATATTTTGTTTGACGTGAAGGAATCCAAGGGAGAGAAGTATTTAAATAATATAAGATTGAGTAACCTGGAGTTTCCTCCCTTAAACTAAACTTAGTTGGCAAAAATCTACCATTCTGAAATAAATTCGTCACAGTGTTAACATCAGTTTAAAAAATCAGCAGCTAAGAGTATGTCTAATAAAGTACGACTACAGATTATAATGGACAACAAAGTAAATAGACATTCCAATATGAAATAAACCAAGTTATGGTGCAGATAAAGTGGGCAGCCATTAACTAGTTTTCACTAACTAACCATGCTAAACTAAAAACTAGCACAACCATCACCACCCTGCGTGTAGCACTCCAGTTTTTAATTTTAAAAAAAAACCAAAAAACAACTGATAATCTAGCAGATGCAGCAGCTATACACATTAAAAAATTAATGATATGAAATATAATTTTTGTGTGTTTTTCTTGTCACTCAGGTAAAAATATAAATGCAAAGATCCATATTTAGTAAGGGTAAGGGTTAATAATGATGAAATTACCCACAGCTACTTTAATACCAAGTCTTACATATCTGGACTAAAGTTGTATAAGAGCAGCTTTCGTTTGTTCAGCTCTCACATCCATCTATGAGCTATTTTTTTAAAACGAGTTTCTATATATTCCTAGATCATTCCACCCTTTTTATTGTATATTTTTTATACTATCTCTTTGCTTATTAGTACTCGTAAATCTCACGATGTATTTCTATTATCAAAGAATAGGCTTATATATATTTATGGATTGATATATTCTAAGTGGAAAATTATGGAGTTATAATACAAGCAGTTGGAAGTTTGTTTGTTTTTTCATGCATCAGTGGCTAATGTGAATTTACTTTAATTTTACTACTTGGAAATTTTTAATAAAAGACTTAATTTTTAAGTTGAATATTTGTTATTAATGAAAATTATATTTATGTATTAATGTTTTAATATTTAACTATCACTAGAAAAACCAACAAATACTAATGTTACGCCAACTCACCAATTACTGGAGTATAGATAAAGTCAAGCCACGGCCTGGCAGCTTATTTCTATATTATAGATATTAAGCTTCGTATTAAATTTAGAGTTAAACATCAATTTATTAAAAATCCACACAAAGATAATGTTCAAGGTGTGTAAATAATGTCATAATTTTTTAACTCAGTGAAAAGCCTGACTCCCATTTTACAGTTGATGCCACCAAAAATTTTTTTAAAATATATTTCTATGGCAATCATTATTTGTATTTACTGCATTAAATAGTGAGACTTTTTTTTTTGTTATGAGAATCCAATAACTTTTAATGATTAATAACTAAAATCGTAAGTAAGTTTCTGGTAGTTCACATGAGAAAATATTTAGTTGATTTGCATCAAAAATGAAAAAAAGAACAAGTTGTGCTACGTGTTACTTCTGAAACTGAAGCACATCTAAATGGATAAGTGAAGTCAGGAATACCGTAGCTATGAAAATAGATTCTTTTCCCGATGAACTTACAAACAAAAGGCATCAGGATTTTCTGAGAAAGAAACAAACTCTATTCAAAACGTAACTCTTCCTTTTATTCCAGGAATTACTGATAAAATTTCTAGAATGCTCAATAAACACATCATTTGTGTATTCTTTTTCTTCAAAGACCCAAACTTTGAGATATTCACTAGAATGTGTAAAAAAAAAACAAAAAAACTCACAGATTCCAAATGCATCCTTGGTATTTCTTCTATCTCTATAGTTGTGAATAATTCTACATCAGTCAAACATAGTGGCCTTTAAATATTAAGGTTAGTCTGACAGCAGATTCTTATCATATGAATTTAATTAGAAACAGAGAAATAAAAGATATTATTTATATTTCCCTAAATGATAACACTATTAAAAGATATGAGGGTCTTTGAATTTACAATGTTCCACACAGCTGAAAACATTCTGTTCACCTAACTTAGAACAAAATTCTATGGAGTTAAGCAATTTGTTTATAAATTTTGGCTATTTTGTAACAGGAGTTTTATAGGGACTTACTGACTTTGAAAGAGGGTGCTTAGTTGGGCAATCATATTTACTATAGATTTGAAAAACTTCTATTTCATAGTACACTTTGTAGTCAGAGTAATGATGATGGTGTTTCTCCAATAGTTTTTGTATTTTACTCTATCAAACTTCAAAAATTTTGTAATTATCTTCTGAATTTTTTTAAAGAAGTGTCCTTTTAAAATATTGAAGGCTAAGCTTTGCACATGTTATTAGTAAGAATATATGTAAAGTGATATCAGAATAACATTTTCATCAATTAACTGAACACGCTGCTTCCAAATTTAAATAATATTGGCTCCCTCTTTCTGTTTAAGGACTGTATTCCTCTTCTGGACTGATCATGTTGTTTATTGAGCATGATGCTGTTGGTCTTGTAAGGCCAATTTACATAGGCAAGTCCATCCAATCCTCCAAAATGGTCTCAAATCTATCTGGTAGAGAGACAGAATTTAGCCCTGATAAATGGCACGGCTTTAATAAAGTCTTACCCGAAATTAGTTTGAATCTTGCCAAGATACTGGGTCCATTCTGTTTGGATTTAAAACCTTCAAATTTAGGGATCTCACCCCTCCCCCCACTCTTAAGGAATCTGCATATTTAAAGCTTTGTTTTTCCCAACTTTTACTACTCCCTCCCACCTGACCTGGGTTTGTTTTGCTGATAATAAACCAAGGGGATAAAAAAACCCACACCCCACACATTACAGTTGTCCGCTGGAGTTTGAAATAAATTAAAAAGTCAGTTTTTTTTTTTAATGAAGTATCCAATTAACATGCCAGCATTGGGCCAGTACAGGCTGTTGAATTGGCCCGATGCTGGGCCAATTCTGGGCCAATATAGTTTGTGGGGAAAGCTCATGTCATAACAGTAGGCTGGTATTGGCATAATTACCTGTGTAACGGGCCAACGGTGCCAGTACAAAACGGTATATTGCCAGCACTGGCCCAACACAGGCATGTTTGTTGGGTACTCCTGATATGAACGGACGCCATTCCTATTAGTCTGTTAAGTCGAGGTTTTACTGCATGTGCTTCACACTTGCTAATGCTTGGTTTCAAAAAGTGATCCACCAACAGGTATTTTCTTTGCACATTTGTGGTACAGGTACTTAACTACTGTGAAATTAGTGTTTTAACGGTTTTAGTCAGACAACTTTTAGAACTTGTTTCTGTTCAGTGGTGATAATAGGATTAACTAGGATGCCTGCTTTCTACTATGAAATGTAAAACCCTTTATGATGGTGTTATTTTTGCGTAATTAAATAGAACAGTTCCCAAACTTTCCAAACGTATATAGTTTATATGTGTTTGTTTGATTATTAGAGAACAGGAGCTCATTTAAAATATTAAACAAACACAATCTCATTAGTAAGTAATTAGGATTAGGAGACTGAGTTACTATCGATCCTCTTGTCTTCTCATAGGTCTGCACTTTCCGTTTATATTCTAATACGCCATTTTGGCGGCAGTCAGTCAGTAATGAAGTAAGAATTCAGTCAGAACAGTAGAATTGGATCTCTGTGGTGCAAAAGAGCCTGGATATATTTTCCTTTTGTAAATTGTCTTAATTTTTTTTGTTTGAATTCATTTATTTTTTGAAGAAAAATTTTTTCCAAGACATCATAGATTTATACTTAATTAAAAGAAATTTACTGCATTTTTCTGCAGTTGGATAACTCTCATATCCAAAACACCTATTAGTTCAGTTCGGCCATTTGTTACCTGTCACATTCCATTCTTATATGGCACACTATAAGTATACGTTTTTTCCCTGTAAACATAGGGGGAAATAGAGCGTGTGTACATTTAAAGGTATCGAATAATTAACAATGACTCTGCCTAAATAGATCTTAATTTGCTTAACTGTTCAGCACAACCAGCCAAGAGGTCTGGAAGTTCACAGATGCTTTCATAGAATTTCGAATTCTTGTTGCCAAGAGTTTTGTAGCTTGGAAACAAAAAGAAAAAAAAAGAAGAGCAACCCTTAAAAAATGCAAAGAAGCCCCTAAATCTCCACGCTTCATTGCACTTGCAGAATTGCACTGGACACGAAACTGCTTTATATAGATCACACTTCTCATTAATTAGCTCTGCGAGGCAAGTACTCCTGTTACAATGATCTTTGCTCTTTCTCTCTCCTTTCCACCCAACTTTAAAAAAAAATTTGCCAGAACTTCTGAGTTTAGAAAACAAGAACATAATTACTTCGACTTGTTATTGCTTTTTTTAAAATGCCCTTTGTTTTCAAAATTAATTCCTTGTTAATTGTTATTTGTAGCAATCTGGAATCGTGTTGTAGAGTAAAGAAACAGGTAGGCTTCTTATTTTCATTTACTGATTAGTTAGGCTTAGGGTAAGGGCTATGCATTTGGGTTGGTTTGGGTTAGGTTTAGTTAGGCTTTATTTTAGGGTCGTCGATCTTAGGTAGATAGGCAGGATAGTTAGGATTTAGTTTAGGGTCTTAGGACTTAGGTAGTTTGGCAGGGTAGTTAGGATTTAGTTTAGGGTCTTAGGACTTAGGTAGTTTGGCAGGGTTAGTTAGGTTTTAGCTTGGGTAGGTTTGCAGGGTTACTCACCTTTTAGTCAATCGTCTGTGGCATCACATGTTCCATCCCAGGATGTGTAGGCCCGTAAGTCCTCTTTCAATAATACTATCGTGGGACTCAACCTGGCTTGTAACGTGGGGGGGGGGGGGTTATCGCCCCTGGGGACTGCCTCTTAGAGAGAGAATCTTGGGTATAAGTTTCCTGAAAAATGGACGCACCATTGTAGACCGGCCCGTGGCTACCGTCGCGGAACTTACGGGTTCGATACCAGCTATGGGGTCGAAGGGGAGGTGTCGCTGATGAGTGCCAGTTAAGCACGAAACATCTGTCCGGCACTCCCTCGGTTTGCGATAAAGGCGGGAGGTCAGGGTTACGACTCCCATGATTCCCTCACAGATGGCTGAAAACCGGAAGCTTGATCCTTGTTCCGAATGTTCCACACGTCTCCTTGAGGAAAAAACAGCATTGAAGCATTTGGTTCCCAACTGGAATGGGGGAAAGACATATCTAGATAACAGACCCAGAGGAAGGCTGGTGGATGTGACCCCCTAACCGTGATCCCACGCCCTCACCTTAAGAGACCATAGATCGCAGACCAAGGCTGAAGGGGAGGTCGCCTTGCAGATGTACAAAAGCTAAAAGTTTGTTAACAGACTTAATAATAGGAAACTTTACCCCGAGGAAACCAGTAGAACAAAGTGAGAGAATTAGATTGCAAACTGGAAAAAGTTAACAGTTGGTCCCAGAACTCCACAATTCCCTGATATGCATTCGGTTACTAAAACCTGAACTCCGAATCTGGCTTGCTTTATTTAACTACATTCAGCACCCTAGCAATGAACACTTTATTGGGCAAGTTGCTAAATGGCACTTCTGTGACTGGTTCGTCATTATAACGGTAACAACACCACTGGCATTGGTTCTTGCATCAGTAATTCTGTCATGGACATAGGGGTAAATGTAAAATAAGTCTCCGTGATCTGCTAATGACGACTAAGTTTCCAAAACAGGAACCGTAAATGCCCATCAAATCCAGCAAAAGTTAAAAACACATTTGCTAAAATAATTCATTTCGATAACAGTTTTGATTCAGTGATAATTTCATTTTTAAAATTACAAAACCGACTGCAACTTTTAATCTTTCTCCCTATACTTAAGTTATTAGAAGTTTTTAAGTTAAGAGAGGAATGCAGATAATACGGAGAAAGGAATTCACTAGACTGGATATTTTTTTCGGAAAATAAAGTAAACAAAAATAATTAAAAACCACCTACATTCTCAGCCATAGTTGATGTTAGAAAGTCCTTTTGTTTTTGTTTTTCAGCAGTAGAATTGTAGACGAATGGATTTCCATAGAAGCCGCTAACAGTAGAAAAGCATTACTCTACTCAGAAATTGCTTTGACAGGTAGTTTATACTAGGGACCAACAATTTATGAAGACTTCCTGTCTCTTCACTCGGTGAACATTAGATTGGTATTGTAAAAAGATTTCATTTCAAACTTGGTTTGAATCAACGCCCACATTTCAAAGTGCAAGGTTATAAATGTAATCCTTAGAATAACAACTTTTAATTTGAAAGACAAAACACAGGTAACCTGCTGCAGAGGCCAAAAATAAAGGTGCTCCTACTTTAAGCTATGATGCGTGTTCGTGGATCAATATGGAGACTTTGATCGATCAAAAGCAGCTTTTAACGAGAGAGGTCATTGATTTTGTTGTTCCACTACGTGTAAAAATCTAAATTGTTTAATGAAAAAGATTTTTAAAAGTCAGGATGTGCTACAGTGCAGAGTAGACAGGTATCTGAATTCCATTGAACTCTTGGATGTCTTGCAGCCGGAAAAGTGGGGTTTTGGATGAGCTTATCAAGAGCCAGTTGCCTTGTAGTATTGCCAATTTATTCTCCAGCAATAATCTTCTAAAATCTTTTGTCACAATTTTCCGTGCATTTACATAAACGGATATAAGGCAATAAAAATACTTGCATGAAGCAAGTTGAGCTTTTACCGAACAACGATTAAAATAAAGCTTTAGCCAGAAAATAAATTAAAAGTGAAACACTGTATTTAAGCAGAACAGATCACCAATTACTCCTACAACATACCTGTAGCCAAGATTTACAGGACAAGACGTTGAAAGAATCGACTAAAGATTTATTTTCCAGCTATAATCCACATGCACTAATTCTCTTTGTTGTTTTTTTTTTTAAATAGAATATATCAGCTGTCAGGCGAATTTAAGCAATTGATCCAAACTCTGCTGCAACAGTATCCAAAGAACAGTCTTATGTCACCCCTGGATTATGTTGTCTTCATGAAAATAAGATGCTAAAATGCATTAATAAATTGGAAGATTCTTATCTTTTTTATTCTCTGCCACTACTTTCCTTTCAATAATAATATTATACTTATGAGAAACAATTAAAACATTCCTATATTGATACTTCGGAGACTGCTATCTTTCTATTTTAAATTTTTTCCGTATTAAAAATAGTGACGTTAAAATCAATACAAACGCCATACAGAAAAATGATCTTGTACAACTACAACATATGCCAAGATTTTTTTAAAATAAATAAATAAGATGTGACATTGTCCATACATGTTTGAAAATCCCTTGAAAGTAATGTTGATAAATTATTAGCAGTTTTAGTAATGAAGTAAATTAAATGTTTACCAATAGAGTTAAGCGTCGTTTTTTTTTTATCATTCTTAGTCACAAAATTATCGCTGTATTTGGTTCCTCAAAGAACAGAATCATCTGCTGTTGGAAATAAATGCCATTCCTCTCATATCATTAACATATTTGAGACAAAAATATATTTTAAAACCTCCATTCCGTTTATAATATATGCATTTACAACAAAATAAATGAGATAGTATCACCGTGTAAACTCTTAGATTGGCATCTTGTATAAGGAGTTTGGGGTCAAGTATCTAGATGATTCACATCTATTTTAAAAAAGGGAGGACATACCCAACTTAGTTATAGGTGCTTAGAAGATCTCGTGCAGGCGAGCAGCGCATGGTAATGAATTCCTTCAAATGATAGCAATGATGAAATAATCTAATGGTAGTAATGAATTTTTTTACAGTTAACAACAGATGAAAGTATAAAAGGAAACAATTTTGCAGACGTTAGCAAGTGCGAAGCACGTGCAGTGAAACTTCGATTTATCGGACTAATAGGAAGGGGGGGTCCGTTAATATCGGGGTCCATTAAATCCTGACGTTTACAAACGCATGCGCAAAAGTAAAAACTTTTTCGCACATTTCTATGCGAACTTTTGTTGATGCACCAGACAGCGTCCGTTGGATGAGGGTCCGTTAAATCGAAGTATTACTGTATAATTTTTCACCTCTATAGACAAATAATCACCTTTTAAAAGCCCAATCTAAATTATTATTATTATGTTGGAGACTTCCCTTCAAACTATTCTGTGTCCAACAGAAAACTCCCCTCTATGTCGCTCAGTTAGGAGTAATGACCATACCAGGGATAATTGCAAACAACGTGAGGATAGAATTCTTTATAAAAATTAATTTTAAATTTTAATAATTAATTGCACATGGTAGGTGGTATTGGTGTAGCATAGGTACGACAGAACACCATCACTTAACCTTAATCTTCAGTAATTTTTCAAAGAATTTTATGCATTTTCTGTTTCTGAAATTTTAATCAGCATTACTTGTTTTACCTTTTAATCCACAATGGAATACAATTTTGTTTACAAGTTATAAGGGCAAAAAATAATTACAAATTGTGTAGGCCTCTAGCATTCTTTTCACTTTCCAAATAATTAACAATATCCAGTTTGTACCCATGGTAATATTCAGGCCTTTTAAGGGATGTTGACATTCATTAAAAATTCATGTTGTTGTGGCTTATCCTTGAATGCAAAAATTAAACCTGCTTTATAAAGTCAAAAAAATCAACATTTGTCCTGCAAATCTACATTACTCCTGCCTTCTAACGTCATAGAAATCTACATTACTCCTGCCTTCTAACGTCATTCAAATCAACATTAGTCCCGCCTTATAACGTCATTCAAATCAACATTAGTCCCGCCTTATAACGTCATTCAAATCAACATTAGTCCCGCCTTCTAACGTCATTCAAATCAACATTAGTCCCGCCTTCTAACATCATTCAAATCTACATTAGTCCTGCCTTCTAACGTCATAAAATCTACATTAGTCCTGCCTTCTAACGTCATTCAAATCTACATTAGTCCCGCCTTCTAACGTCATACAAATCTACATTATTTCTGCCTTCTAACATTATACAAATCAACATTACTCCTTCCTTCTAACGTCATTCAAATCAACATGAGTCCCGCCTTCTAACGTCATGCAAATCAACATTAGTCCCGCCTTTTAACGTCATTCAAATCTACATTAGTCCTGCCTTCTAACGTCATAAAATCTACATTAGTCCTGCCTTCTAACGTCATTCAAATCTACATTAGTCCCGCCTTCTAACGTCATACAAATCTACATTATTTCTGCCTTCTAACATTATACAAATCAACATTACTCCTTCCTTCTAACGTCATTCAAATCAACATGAGTCCCGCCTTCTAACGTCATGCAAATCAACATTAGTCCCGCCTTTTAACGTCATTCAAATCTACATTAGTCCTGCCTTCTAACGTCATAAAATCTACATTAGTCCTGCCTTCTAACGTCATTCAAATCAACATTAGTCCCGCCTTCTAACGTCATACAAATCTACATTACTCCTGCATTCTAACGTCATTCAAATCAACATCAGTCCTGCCTTCTAACTTCATACAAATCTACATTAGTCCCGCCTTCTAACGTCATACAAATCTACATTACTCCTGCATTCTAACGTCATTCAAATCAACATTAGTCCTGCCTTCTAACGTGATAAAAATCAATATTAGTCCTGCCTTCTAACATCATACAAATCAACATTAGTTCTACGTTCTAACTTCATACAAATAAAAATATTAGTCCCGCTTTCTGATGTCCAAATAAATATTAGTCTACCTTCTAACGTCATACAAATCAACACTAGTCCTGCATTTTAACGTCCAAATCAATATTAGTCCTACCTTTAAACGGGATACAAAGAAATATTAATCCTGCCTTCAAACTTCATATAAATCAACATTTGTCCTGCCTTTTAACTTCATTAAATCATATTAGTCCTGCCTTCTAACATCATACAAATCAACATTAGTTCTACGTTCTAACTTCATACAAATAAAAATATTAGTCCCGCTTTCTGATGTCCAAATAAATATTAGTCTACCTTCTAACGTCATACAAATCAACACTAGTCCTGCATTTTAACGTCCAAATCAATATTAGTCCTACCTTTAAACGGGATACAAAGAAATATTAATCCTGCCTTCAAACTTCATATAAATCAACATTTGTCCTGCCTTTTAACTTCATTAAATCAATATTAGTCCTGCCTTCTAACGTGATACAAACCAATATTAGTCCAGCCGTCTAACGTCATAAAAATCAACATTAGTCCTGCCTTCTAACTTCATACAAATCAATATTAGTCCTGCTTTCTAACGTAATACATATCAATATTAGTCCTGCCTTCTAACTTCATACAAATCAACAATAGTTCTCCATTCTAACATCCAATCAATATTAGTCCTGCCTTCTAACAATATGCAAATTAATATTTGTCCTGCCTTCCAAACTTCATACAAATCAATATTAGTCCTGCATTAAAACGTCATACAAACCAATATTAATCCAGCCTTCTAACGTGAAACAGATCAATATTATACCTGCTATCTAACGTCATACAATTCAACATTAATCCTGCCTACCAATGTGATACAAATCAACATTAGTCACGCATTCTAACTTCATACAAATCAAAATTTGTCCTGCTCTCTAACGTGATACAAACCAATATTAATCCTGCCTTCTAACGTGATACAAATTAACATTAGTCCCGCCGTCCAATCTTGATATAAATCAATATTATTCCTGCATTCAAACGTCATACAAATCAATTTTAGTCCTGCCTTCTAACGTGAAACAATTCAAAATAAGTCCTGCTTTCTAACGTCATACCATTCAATATTAGTGTCGCCTTCAAACGTGATACAAGTCAGCATTACTCCTGCCTTCAAACATCATACAAATCAACATTAGTCCTGCCTTCCAATATGATACAATGTAACATTAGTCCTGCCTGTTAACGTCCAAATCAATATTAGTGCCTCTTTCTAACTTCATGTAAATCAACAGTAGTCCCGCCTTCTAACATCATACAAATCAACATAATCCAGACTTTTAACATCATACACGTCCACATTAGTCCCGTCTTCTAACTTCATACAAATCAATATTAGTACCGCCTTCTGACTTTATACAAATAAACAATAGTCCCGCGTTCTAACTTAATACAAATCAACATTAGTCCTGCCTTCTAACTTCATACAAATTAACATTTGTTCTGCCGTCCAATCTTCATATAAATCAATATTAATCCTGCATTCAAACGTCATACAAACCAATTTTAATCCTGCCTTATAACGTGAAACAATTCAATATTAGTCCTGCCTTATAACTTCATACAATTAAACATTAGTGCTACCTTTTAATTTCATACAAATCAATATTAGTCCTGCCTTCTAACCTAATTCAAGTCAATGTTAGTCCTGCCCTCTACGTTAATACAAATCAACATTTGTCCAGACATCTAACGTGATACAAACCAATATTAATACTGCCTTCTAACGACTTGCAAATCAACATTACTCTCGCCTTCTAACGTGACACAAATCAATATTAGTCCCGCATTCTAACGTCATACAATTCAATATTAGTCCAGTATTCTAACTTCATACAAAACATTTTGATGCCTTCCAATTTTCATACAAATCAATATTAGTCCTGCCTTCTAACGTTATACAAATCAACATTAGTACTGTCTTCTAACGTCATACAATTCAATATTAGTCTCCCCTTCAAACGTGATACAAATCAACATTAGTCCGCCTTCTTACGTCATACAAATCTACATTAGTCCCGCGTTATAACGTTATACAAATCAACATTAATCCTGCCTTTTAACATGATACAAATCATCATTAGTCCCGCCTTCTAACGTCATAGAAATCAACTTTGGTCCCCCTTCTAACGTGATACAAATCAACATTACACATGCCATCTAACATCATTCAAATCTACATTAGTCCCGCCTTTTAACCTCATACAAATCGACATTATTCCTGCCTTTTAACATGATACAAATCATCATTAGTCCCGCCTACTAACCTCATACAAATCGACATTACTCCTGCCTTTTAACGTGGAAATCAATATTAGTCCTCCCTTCTAACATCATACAAATCAACATTAGTCCTGCCTTCTAGCGTCATACAAATCAACATTACTCCTGACTTTTAACGTGCAAATCAATATTAGTCCTCCTTTCAGTCACGCCTTCTAACCTCATACAAATCGACATTACTCCTGCCTTTTAACGTGGAAATCAACATTAGTCCTGCCTTCTAACGTCATACAAATCAACATTACTCCTGCCTTTTAACGTGGAAATCAGTATTATTCCTCCCTTCTAACATCATACAAATCAACATTAGTCCTGCCTTCTAACGTCATACAAATCAACATTACTCCTGACTTTTAACGTGCAAATCAATATTAGTCCTCCTTTCAGTCACGCCTTCTAACATCATACAAATCAACATTAGTCCTGCCTTCTAACCTCATACAAATCGACATTACTCCTGCCTTTTAACGTGGAAATCAATATTAGTCTTCCCTTCTAACATCATACAAATCAACATTAGTCCTGCCTTCTAACATCATTCAAATCAACATTAGTCCTGCCTTCTAATGACATAGAAATCTACATTAGTCCTGCTTTCTAACGTCATAAAATCTGCATTATTCCTGCCTTCTAACGTCATACAAATCTACATTATTTCTGCCTTCTAACATTATACAAATCAACATTAGTCCTGCCTTCTAACGTCATTCAAATCAACATTACTCCTGCCTTCTAACGTCATAAAATCTACATCAGTCCTGCCTTCTAACGTCATAGAAATCTACATTAGTGCCGCCTTCTAACGTCATTCAAATCAACATTAGTCCCGCCTTCTAACATTATACAAATCTACATCAGTCCCGCCTTCTAACGTCATAGAAATCTACATTAGTCCCGCCTTTTAACGTCATTCAAATCTACATTAGTCCCGCCTTCCAACGTCATTCAAATCAACATTAGTCCCGCCTTCTAACGTCCTACAAATCTACATTAGTCCCGTCTTCTAACGTCCTACAAATCTACATTAGTCCCGCCTTCTAACGTCCTACAAATCTACATTAGTCCCGCCTTCTAACGTCCTACAAATCTACATTAGTCCCGCCTTCCAACGTCATTCAAATCAACATCAGTCCCGCCTTGTAGCCGCAAATATATCAATAGTATTCCTACCTTTTAAAGTAATTATTGTCCATGACAACAGTGTAACTTGCACAAGAAAAACGATTTTCTCTTCCTCTCCTTCACAACTTCTCAGAACACCATTTTCCAACGTAAATTTAGTAAGAAAACAGATTTTCTGCTGCCTCTGTTGTATAAATGATTTATTTGTAAAGCTAAACAAAACCATCGTAATACTGTTGAACAGTCCATCCATCCACATCCATCCATCCATAGTTATACGCCTAACGGTAACTTAGCAACAACGAGAGGAGGCATCCCTAGAGTAATACATCAGCAGCCGGTTCGTTCGGGGTTAGAGGGCTGGCCAAACTTCCTCCTCTCGGTAAACAAGGTCTTCAGAATGATGACCTGCCCGAGTCCGGCCACCAAGATGATGCCCGCCTGTCCCACGGACCACCAGAGCACGTGCTGGTTGAGGATTTCGGCCGTGTACCTGCCCACGGACTCCCAGAGCCGGTAGTCCTTCTGGTGCTCCATCACCGACGTCATCCGGCCGTGGATTTCGTCGCACGAGGTTTCGGCGGCCGTGAGGACCGTGGGCACCTTGCGGCCCCGCTCGGCCGCCAGCCCGTCCACGTTCTCGGTTCGGATGTTGAAGTAGACCACCTTGTGCGTGATGGAGGAGAACTGGTTGCCGAAGCAGAACTCGTAGGCGCCGGTCGAGACGGTGAGGACCGTCTCGTCCTTCGTCCTTTTGGCCTCCTTGTAGATGATTTTCCCGTTGGGCGTGGACACGGTCACGTCCACGTCGTGGTTGCCGCCCCGGATCACCCGGTACTCGAAGATGAAGCGAGCCGAGCCGGAGAAGTCGTGCGTGAAGCAGGACTCCTGCTTGTCCGGCAGCTCGAACGTCAGCGAGGCCACGGTGCCGGACCGAGCCCGGCCCGACCTCGCGATAGTCAGGAACAGCAGCAGGATCCACTTCCCGTTCGCGAACGAGCTTCTCTCCGCCGCCAGATCCACCATCGTCGTCGTCGTCTCGGTTCGCGCGAATGGATCTGGTTTCCCAGGTGAGACCCGACCCGCGAGTTGCGCTGCCGCCACGTTGGTACCTGGATTCGCGATCGACTGCCAGGTACGCGGAGTTCTTTGTTATATTTCCGCTGTATCGATTGTAAGGCCCCCTCCCTCCCTCCCCCCCAGATGAAAGGCGACATCCGCTCGAATCGATCCCCGAAGGTAGCAGATTGCGAGGGTCTATTTGTCCGGCCTGGAAGCAGTGAGTGGGTAGGTAGCTGATCAGTCAGCCACCGGCTGTTACTGGACCTCCTTGCAGAAGTTGCAGTAAAACAACAAGAAGACAACCCAGACAAACAATGGAAAACGTACACGGCCCCTGCGCACGTGAAAGCTGACTTTCCCCAAACCCCTCTTTAAAAACTGGGCATAAGTTTGAAAATGTACAATATGATTACACTTTAAAATCAGCTAAATGACAGACTTTGATGTCTAAAAAAAAAAAAATGGACAACTTCCTTTGCCAAGAAATTTCAAAACTAACTGTACATGCGAAAGATATTCGTATTTAGTATATATATTAAATCTGAAAAAATGTAACTGATGTACAGAAAATACATTGGTAATTGTTTGTAATTAATAGTGCTACCACCCAAGAAAAATGAGGGCTTTTTTTGTTATCTTCCATTACCAGAGAACGGTCAGTTATGCAAGCATGTAAGTATTCACACTATCCGTCGGTGAGGCTTGGCCTACCTCCCTGGCATGCTTCCTCCTCTCTTTCCTTCACCGGCCAGACAACAACAACTCCGGGGGCTTCCTTCTCCACATCATCTAAAAATAAACCGTCCTAATAGGGTCTTTCCGCAGTTTAGCCCCCCCACCCACCTGTCTGCCTGCCACTGGAGCAGAAGAGGGGAGCGGATGGTGTGGCGCCGGCTGTCACCTCTAAACAACCCCTTGCCCGAGTTCTGCCATCATAGAAACGGTCTTCAGCAATCCTCTCTTTGGTCACAAAGGCTGACAACAACACGTTTGTAATTATTTACTTACAATTTTTTTGTCTTATCAGAAAGTTGGATAGAGGCTAGACAAGGGTCTCAATGAAATCACATGACCGTAAACCCCCAAAATAACTTAATCAAAAAAAAACAAAATGCAGAAGGGTAAATAGCCATTCAGAAACACTACCAGGCATCGGAAAATCCCCAGACATATTTTAGCTTATGGTTGCTTTTCCAATTGCAGTACAATGCAAAAACTTAATTATTTATTAGTTTTATTTTAAATTTATCGATCGCAAAATATGGATTTCAAAAAATCATTGACAACAAAATTGTCTTGCAAATTACATTTTATGGAAGCTCAGGTCTTCTAGAAGTCTCAAAAATGTTTAACTTGCTGATTATTACACGGGATAAACAAATCTTTTCACAATAATTATCTGTATACTACCGCCACATAATCTAAGTACTTGTACCCTCAGAAACAATTTTCTTTTCTATCTATGCAAAGTTAGGAGACAAATCTTGAATTAGCTTGTTATGTACAGATCAACAGATGAACGGGACGATATAAGATGTATATTGGTAATTTAAAGCAAATCAAGATGAAAAGTAAAATGAACTGAAAAAAATATACAAGCTTAAATTCGTCACAGCAGCTTATGTGATATTTTTTTCTCCCTAAGGAAATAAACAAAACTAGTTGGTCTGGTAGATTTCTTAAATGTCTTTTTTGTTTTGCTTTAACATTTGTAAATGTATTACCTACCTGTGAAATGCTTTAAGTACCTTGACAAATTCCCCTTTTTTCCATTAATGCTTTCCACATAAATAAGCATGAATAGATTAAAGTCATAAATTTAAGTAGTACATTGAACACAAGATCCGCACTTCCATGTTGTTTCTTCTTTTATACTCGTTTTGCTCTAACAAAGAATACTGTAATATAGCTGAAAACGTGTCAAACAGTGAATCTCATAATCTACCCGTCTCTCTCTCTCTTTCTACATCTCTGTTGTGCTAATAAATGTAAAGACCAATTTAAAAATTCTGATGTTGCTGCTTCAACTTTGCAATGCTCATGGGCTGTAGGATTATATTTATAATTTTTTGTTTTTTTTTAATATAACTCTGCCAGTCACAAAATCTCTGCTGGTTATATTTCTAACCTTGATTTTGAACAACACTGAACTCATTCAAGCTTTTTTTGTAGAGACACCGACAGCCCATACTACATTACCGTGCTCAGAGATATAAGTAACGTAGACCCTCTAAAGGCATCTACTATCAGCATCCCAAGAATCACCTGTCACTCAAAGATCTTTTCTTGCTAGTGCATCTGCAACATCATTGTTGTGCTTTCCTAACCTGAGCTGTGTCTAGTGTAACCTCTAAGTATCAAGGTGTCACAAGGAAGTAACAGATTCTTGTTAAATATTTGAAATGTGTAGTTTATTCTATGATTGTCAATTGTAAAAAGTTGTCACACTTATCTCCATATTTAAGGTGGGTTCCATCCCTAGCCCACACCATTTGTGATTCCATTTAATTTCTTTTCTGTTGCAGAAATTCTGGGGGTCAGAGGCCAAAATAATACCACTATCATCAAGCTCGCCAACTCTCCTGATTTGGGCAGGGGTCTCCCAAATTGGGACCATTAACCCAATCTCCAATCAGGTTTTAGAAATTGATCATTTCTACTGATTTCTGGCATGTACACTGGTTTTTTCTGGAAGTCTACCAATTTGCATAACTATAATTAACTTTTTCATACATTCAAAACTTCCCAGTAAATGTCAGCCAGTCATTTTCTCTCTATAGCAAAACCAGTTGGGTAAAGACATGATTCACACCGGAAATAGGGCTTCAGTCTCTTCTTTTTTTCTTTTTTATCTTTTTGTGGTGAATGCATAAGTGGTGCGTGTGAAAGTTCGTGTATGCGTGTGTATCTCCGAGGAGAAGGGATTGGGGTTGGCCTCTTCTTAGCCAATTACCAATTATACAAATAAAACGACCAATCGTATTTGAAGTTCTAAAGCAAGTGTAATTACTCAAAATGGCTTCTTTGGCAACAGAAAAGTTCTAACTCTTATTTTATGTCAAGATAAACTACTATCAACATCATGTCTATCACACAACCAAAGGCAAAGAGAAAATACTACAAGTGCACATTCCAGACGTCTTGGGAAGATTTTCTTGGGTGGCCAAATGTACTTTGAAAACAGATGCATTTTGCAAGGTATGCCTTTATTTTACACTTGACGTTCATGAAATGCTTTAATTCTCCAACTGATCATGCACCCATAATTAAGTTTGTTGTTTTTATTTAAATTAATTTTTTTTTTTTTAAATGCCAGGCTAGGGGAACCACTGCCAAAATTATTAATTCATTTTTTTTAAGATTAAGATTCTTGTTTTTTATTGTGTTATTCCAGATTTGCAACAGAACTTTTACCATTAGTCATGGTGACAAGAATGACCTGAAGAAGCATAGTCAGACAACATTACACATAATCAACCAGAATGCAAGGACAACCATCATCTCAGTTTCATCATTTTTTGTGAATCCAACAACAGATGACAGTGTTATCAGAGCAGAAATTCTATCCAGCAACGTCATCACAGAGCACAACATAGCCTTCAATGTTGCTGACCATTGTACCAAGTTTTGTAAGATGAAGTTTCCTGACTCCAAGATTGTACAACTGCAGTGAAACTTCTGAGCTAAGACAACACAGGTGGTCAAGAAATCGTAGCTCCAACCTTGCACAATGAAGTTGTGGATCACTGTAGGAAGGAACCATTTTCTCTTGCATGTGATGAGAGCAATGACACCAACTCAGAGAAATTGCTTGATTTGCTGTGAGTTGTGCAAAATCTCCATGAGAATTCTGAAAAGTTAGCAAGTATGTACCATATAAAGTTATATCAGCATTCTGTACGAGTAGTGTGATACTGTTGATATAATTAGTATAATTATACTGTTGATATAATTTGTGCAGGATCTACAGTGAAGTGTAGTCATCAGTGTTCACCATTGCATACCTGTTAACAATGAAAGATTTAATCCATTTGATTACTCACATTGGTACTGCTAATTTAATAAATTTATGAAAATGTAAGCTTCCATACTTTGTCATATGCTGATTGCAGGTACATTAATACTGCCAGTGTATTCTCTCTTCAGAATGCATCTTGTAGAGTCTGTGTAAATCAGACCAGATGATCCAATGTTGGTCCAGGTGTTTGATTGCTGCCTGTGCTGTTGTAAGGATATTTTGAAATTCTAGCCACCAAGTCAAGCATCTCTTATTCCAGAGATTCTCAGACCATAACTTAATGTAATCTCTGCTGTATGTACAGGTGATTTTGGTCTGTTTTAAAAAAGAAAAACATGACCATTTAAAGCCTAACATTATAATGGTGTACTTAAATCCAGAGCTTTAACAGATATTTGTTGCTGATACATGATTCTGTTTAAGCTAAAATTACTAATTATAAATTTAATATGCATTTAAGAAATAATTTAATATATCTTTTCAATACCACATCTTGTATCTTTTCTGAAATGTGATTAGAAATAGTTGTGACATATTAACCATATTAATGCTGTACTTGGCAGAACTATGATAAAGGTTTTTTGTCTTACTGACTGGAGAGCTATGGCATCAGCTGTCCATGTTTGAAGAGTATATGAACTTAATGATATAGGCAAGTTAGTACAGAATAAAAAAGAATTATTTATGTAGTAAATAAAATTTGCTAAAGACTTTAGAGTTTCTTTAATAAAATCTTAGTTTTTTTGACTTATTCAGGTAACTGAAACAGTCTATTTGTCAGTATTATGCAGGGCAAATGTTTGTATTGTGAATAAAAGTTTAGCTGAGTCATATCAAAGGCAAATATTGATGAAAAGTCTACTGAGCACAAAGCTAGCAATAACGACAACAATAAAAAAAAATTAAAATTGCACAGCAGACACTAGAGAAGGAAATAAAAATTTTGCAATAATTTACACTAAAATGACAGATCATAAAGGGAAAAAATTTTGCATCCGAAACAAAATATTAAACAAAACATGAAATGTTTCATTTTACATGTTTAAAGCATATCATGCAACTGTTGAAATTTAGCATGGCACAGAAAAGTAATGGGTTTTTTTTGCTTATATCAGGTTGTTACAAAAGTTTTGCCGGTTTTTTACCACAACAATGAGACTTCATATTGTTGCTGAACGTAAAGTTAACTAATCAAAGTGGGTTACATCATAATCAGTACACTTCTGCCAACGAGTTACAAGCGCATTTATATAATTTTGGAAAAAACCTGGATTTCTGGAGTTGATAAACTGTTGGAAGGCAGTTTCTATTGCTTCTTGGTTGGAGGATTTCATGCGGAGGAAGCTGTCGAGGTGTTTGAAAGGGTGGTAGTCTGTGGGAGAAAGGTCTGGTGGATAGGGTGGGTGAGGGAGAACTTCGTACCCCAACGTGTTCAGTTTCTGAAGAGTCACTTTTGCAACACGAGGACAAGCATTATCATGGAGCAGGATTGGGCCTCTTTGATTCACCAATGGTGGCTGTTGTTGGGAGAACTTCTGATGAACAATGTTTAATTTATGACGGTACCTTTCAGCTGTGATAGTTTTGTCAGGTTGCAAGAAGTTATTGTGAAGGAAACAGTTGCAGTGCTTAAGTTAAGTTCTCCAGCAATTTCTTGCACTATTTTTCTTGAATCAGTTTCAGCTGAGGCTTTCGGATGGTCTTCATCACAGCTGGAAGGACGTCTGTTACATTCTTTATCTTCCAGGCTCTCATCTCCTGATTGAAACTTTGCAAACCATTGTTGTACTGTGCGCTCATTGGCTGTGTCCTCACCCTATGCTTGCCTAATGTTATGAGTTGCCTCACTCGCTTCATGGCCTAGTTTAAACATGTGAAGCAAAATGGCACGAAAAACGTTTCTATCCATGCTTCACTCAGAGCCCTGAAACAAATATCCATTTTATGATTTTTTAAAAGGTAGGTTTTGCATAATGTATGCCAAAGCACATGCTACAAAACGATACATAACTTATCTAATACACCTTCACAAGCATGCAAATAATGAACTCCAAATTAACATAATACAAAAACCGACAAAACCTTTGTAACGACCTAATTCGTAGACATACATACATGTATATGCAAACATTCAAATGTTTAACATATCTGTTTAAAACAAAATATTTAAAAAAATATTAGATTACCCCCACTTCATGTGTAAAGGAAGAAAACTGCAAATTTCTACAAAATACTTTAAAAAATTAGAAAATTTTCTTAAAATTTCTATATACTTTTTATTTCTTTAAAATGGCTCTACAGAATACATAACATGAAACAAATGTTTATTATGTGTTAGTATAACTAAAAATAGATAAAACCTGAAGAAAAGACAGAATCTTTAACTCTACATCTTATGTTATATATCTTGGAATGTAGGTGGTTAGATTTTTCTTAGCAAAAACCAAAACAAAAAAAAATTGAAAAAGGCTAATTTCATACAGCCATTTTTTTTTATCTCCAAATGACTCTGTCGTTGGTCCAGAACAAAGATACTGGACGCATGTTAATGTTAGCTTTCCCAGCAAAATAACCTATGTAGAAGAGAGCTGGTAGACTAAAGCAAGCTAGGACCGAAGATATCACTGGCTACTCACCAATACAACCAGGGACCCAATGACAAGTGAACCTTGGCCATCACTACAATTAGCATATATTAATAATGTAATTTATAAACCATCCAGAATACACAAATCCCAAAATCAACCAAGAATTCAAATCTAAAAATGTATACTATAAAAAAACAAACAAACTAGTGTAGAGTAGAAGGCTTTCCAGAAAGACCTTAATGCATCTGAAACTGCAGAACTCTTAATTTTATGACCAAATTAATTTAGATTTGTTGAGTAATTAAAATTAACAAAGTAGTGATTTATAATTGCTTTCAGTTTGTAATGATAGGGTGGCATGTCTCGTAAAATAGCTTTTCAGATTAAAATTCCTTAATTTATGGCTACTATCGAGTACTTAGAGAGAAGAATCTCTCTGGATGTTAAACTTTTTATAACTATATAATCTGAAAAAAATCTGCATGTATACAACATCAAATAAATGAGAAAATACTGTTATGAAAACAACTGAGCAAAAAAATCATTCTTGAGAGTCATTCTGAGTAAATTAACTGATGATGCACTAAATACTTTCTTCAGTTTTCAGCAGTTTTGATAAATACATTAGACTTTTGCTAATAAAAAGCATTGGATATAATTTGAAAAATTCAAAATTTTAGACAACTGCTTATACAAAAAAGGTGTTTAAAATAACAAAAGTTTAATGATTCTTTAAGTCAGCCCACTCATCAATTGTTAACAAGTGGTAGCTAGCTCTGTAACTTTTGCCAATATCTGCATAAATTAAAGGCATCACAATATGCAGAGTAACATTTCAGTTGTCCTACCATATAGATATTTCAAAAGAAACTGACATATGGGTGCTAAGAAAAACATTCAATGGTATACTTAAGATAAAAATTTTAGGAGGAATCAGTGAATACTGTATAATGGAGAATCTAAGCATCGTGAAGTTGAATTATTCACAGGTTTCATAAAAAATCTAGGGAAAAACGATTTTGATAAAAATAAGATCAGAACCATTTGTCTTCCTTTTTGCCACTGAAACTCATCTGTTCACTAGACGTTTCCAAACCTCCCCTTACCTTGGAATCAACATCATTAGATCTGCCTTGCAATTAGAGAAACCACAAAACCAATCCACTTATAACGGAGGCCAAAAGTTTCTACTATACAAAATGAAACAAATCCACGGGCAGATCAAAGAATGCAGCCCAATTGCAATGGTAAAGAAAGGATCCTCTGTAGTAGTCTTCTTCTGTTCACATGTGCATTGAAAAAGGTTAGAATAACTGTCTAGAAGCCGCCACCTCATACTGTCTAAAATTAACAAACTTTAACCGAATGACTGCATGAGTTTTTTAGAAAATATTTTCCCTGAATGCACAGTGCAGTCTTCAGTTCTACGGCATTACTGATTTGTGTCATTTGGAATAGTTCCCACAAGAGAAAAAATAATTCTACCAACTGAAACATCAAGAGAGAAGTATAAATATTCCATCATTAGAGGAACAAAGTGTTGGTGTAGGTCTCTCTGCTAAAGATCACCGATGATGATGATGATGATGATGATTTTTTATTAAGAACTTTTAGTGAAAGATGAACCACTACTTCCACTCATCCATCAGTCCTGTGTGATCCTCGTTTTCAGTTTAAAACAGTAAGGCCTCACCCAGCCACTGAAACACAAATACATACGGTTTACACCAATTTTTTAGTCTGATTATTTTTTCTTTTTTTTCCAGTTGAAATGAAATATAAACCTTAGAACATACAAGCAAATCTCTGGTTCCAAATGTGTCCCAGTGGTTGCTTATGCAGTTTATGAATTTCTAAACTGACGACGATTTCTTTTGGCTGACTAAAACCAGGCTCGTGTGAAGCTGACCGACCAAAGGGAGAGACAACCGGTTTTTAGAAAGAAAGTTAGAGAAATGGTCAAATGAGAATCCCGTTTATAGTATGGTTCATGAACACAAAATGTGCAGTGAGAGAATTTTACATTTCCAAAACAAGCTTCCATAATAATGCAAACTAATTTTTCTACAAGAGTCAAAGAATTTTCTGTTGGATTTAATTGGATGGCTATATATTACAAAACACACAGTATTGAAAATAATTATGGAAACAGAAGATATACACAGATAATAAGTAATTACAACTGAAAGACAAATACATTCATGTTGTATTATTACAAAAATATACAAAAGATGAATACATGTTGTTCTAAATATCATGTAGCACTTTCCACAATTCATCCAAGGTATTTGGTTCAGTAGCCATACAGCCCCATTGATGTTCATATCAGGACTTTGTGTCCGTTCCATCAGTCACCTTACATTCCAGAGAGTTTTCAGCCACAGACTGACTACGTGCTCTGGATCATTGTCATGCTAGAAGATGAAACCCTGCCCAACGAGATGTCTTCTTGAGGAAATGACGAGAACCTTCCTGTAGCTGTGTCAGTGTACCTTTAATTTTATGCAAATTGCCGACATGCAGTCCCACACTTCTATTGATCTTCCCCAATGTTTCACTGTAGCTATTGTATAATGATTGTTATACTGCCCCCACAGATAACCTTTAAAAAAAACTGATATTGATTATTGCCATTCAAATTTGGACTTATCTGTAAAGAGTACTTTCTTCCAAGTTTAGTCATCCCACTGTTTAATTTCTGCTGCCCATTTCCACCCTAGCCCTACTCTTTAGTTTCCTTTCCTTAGCAAACCTTTCCAGCCAGCTACATATCTATTGAGACCACTCCACAATAATGTGTATTTTACTGCTCTTGAAAAAAACATTAACCTACAGCTGGGTCATTTGCAAAATCTCTACTGGCTTACCACCTATCAGGTAGAGAACATGCTTAAAGTACCTAATCTCACTCTTGAAGAGTTTGGGCCTTCTTCCTTGACAGTATCTACTGTCAACAGTATCAGTTTCCTCCTCAGAGTTTTGCATACAGCTGACACAAACACAGCTGCCACATGGAGTAGCCTTCATTAGCTAAGACTTGTTTCATTTCCTTCCTAGAAACCATAGTATTCACCACACATTTACCATGCTACAATGATATCACTGCCTATACTTGTATAGTCCTTCTACAGGTATGGCACTTTCTGATTGCTTGCATGACAACTAATCCTGTGTACTATATCAACACAGGACTGAACTACAGAGCATTTCATTCTTACACACACGAAGCAATTTTATCATGTTATTTGTATTTTATACTTGCCTTTTTCATCTGTTTCCATAATTATTTCCAATACTGTGCATATATTAAGCAATTAGTATAATGTCATTAATGATAAAGTATCTCAACATCTTCACTAGCAGACTGCATGGGTTTCCTCTGGACTCCCTGATTTCTTCCTGCATCTAAAGAATAAAAAGGGTCTAGTAGGGATGTTCTGTGGCAAATATGCAGCTAATCTCCATGCTGTTTTCCCCTACTTGGTTTAGGCTTCTTCTGGCAGATGCTTTACATCCCGAAGGAAGAACTCAATATCTACAAGACCTATGTCAGTATTACCGATTATATCAGTCTTATTCACTGAGAGAATACTGAAGAAATTTTGTTCTACAAACCTAAGAAAGGAAGCCAGTAGTGATGAGGCAATCATGTTTGCTCTATTTATTCATTCCAACAATGCTTTTATTCTGGAGTCAGTGCTAGAGCAGATGTGCACACTGTTTGCCAGTCCAATGAGTTTCATGTCTCTACAAAAACCGCAGCATGCAACAGCTCAGTTATTGATCTGCTTCAACAGCCTAGTGAGTCTAGCTGTGTGTGCAATTATGTCCTTCATGTCCAAAAAATCTGAAGGAAACTGCTTAAGCTTAAGCTGAATGGCAGGTACTTTGATGAGGTAAACAGGATTAGATACTTAGGCTCTGTATGTCAAATAAATTGTCAGATAAAGTGGACACTCATTGCCTGTTTTCTGTGCAAGGTAATACTGCTCTGTATACATTTCAACTGTGGGAATTATATGATGACTTTTATTAACAAATTATACACATCTAACCATAGTGTACTCAGAATGTTTCTTCATTTTTCTAAATATGAGAGCACAAGTCTGTTACGTACCTTATTAGATGTGCAATGTTGTTAATTAGTTACAGGTAACCTGGTGTATTGTGTGTAGTATAGAAAATTGTGAGAACACTATCATAAAGCTATAATTGTCTCAAATTCGTGTCACTAATTGCATATTTTGTACACTAATTTTAGATGTAGATTACAAAGTCCTGTTACCGCCCCACCTATTGTTTCCTCTCACCATCACTTAATGGAGGAATTTAAAGAGGCTGTACACAATGTATTTATCGTCCCATCCATGGACGGTGGTGCCAATACTGTAACAATGAGTGATCATTATGCTGTAAACAACTTTATGATGTAATTAAAGAAAGTTCATTTCTGTTTTCCATTATGTGTAATGGGGCAAAACAAAAGAGAGAGAGAGAAAATAATGGGGGATAACAGAACTCTGTATGCGCTCTGTAGTATCAGATATGGGCCACTGAATCTCATATTTATGTACATGTATACTGCTGACTCAGACAAAGTTTCACCTGCATCACAAAATATTTATCAAAGGTTTGTCAGTAAACTTAAATTTTCATTATTTTATTAATACTTACCTTGTCAAAAGTAAATGAAATACAATCATTTTTCTTATTTTTATTAAACAAATCTGGAAGAAAAAAAAGAGAGAGCTTTTAAAATCTGTTTTAAACAGTAAGTACAAAACCTGACTATGCCTCAAATTTTCAGAGTGGAAAACAACACAACAATCTTTAAAAATGTTGAATTAACTTCTGCAAGAATTTGAAGAGAATCAGGGCTAAATTATCATGAGATCACTTTTCCTGCTTCTGATCTAGCCATGAAATAAGCTCTTTTTCCTCTCTTAAAGTGAACAAATGTCTTAATAAATGGTGCTAAGTCTGTGTCTGTGTCTGTGTTAAATGGGAGAAAAGATCTAAATTCTAATAAAATCAATAAAGCAAAAATGGAAGTTTACAATGAGATAATATCAAAACAGACAGACATTTTCTAAGTCTACTTCATATTAACCAAAAAATACTAAAAATATCAAATTTTGCTTTGTTGTCTTTATTTATTTATTAATAAATAAAACAAAGAATTTATTTATATATTTTAAAAGTATCTAAAACTGCAACATACTTAGATATATAAAGACAAATACCTTTTATCTGAAAGGCTTGGGGCCAACTGCATATCAGAATTTGGATAATTTTGGTTTTCAAATATATCATCCACACAGCAGGTATTAACACAATTATTACACCCTGATATACATAAATCCACTTATTACTACATATAGTTAATCATATGTAGATGTGTTACATCATCTCCATAACTGCCCAATGTCTTTGCTTGCTTAACCTGAGGAACAGCCACACTTAACTGCATAATCCCACAGGATGAGCAACAACTTTGGAAGCATTTCAGAAGGATTTTTATTACATTACGCAGTTAATTAATTGTAAATTATAATATCACAAATTGCTACATGTCAGTGCAAAACATTCTGGCATAATAAATATCAATTTGACAGCACGTTTACAGCAGTTCATAATGATGTTTATTGCTAAAAATAATGCAGCTAAATCAGTGGTAAATGATATCACAGAATATAAAATATCTGTCTAAAATATTCTGGTATAATAAAAATCCTATTTGTTGGAACAATTTATTCCTCAATCTTAGGGCTACTATCAAATTAATGACATGAAACATGTAAACAGCAGACTATAGTCAATAACACTGGTCAACAAGTATTTTTCATTAAGCATATGTCAAGGTGTACTTAGTGTAGTTTTTAATGCTGATTTCCAATATACAATTAGTTTTTTGACATCATGTACAGTTTTCAAGATGAGAAAGTTTTTTGGTTTAGCTCATGCATTATATAGAAATTCCAATTAATGACGTGTATGCAGGTATTTCATTTACATCATGGAAACATACCTTTAAAATAAACTACATTATTCATTGCTGCATAGTTCAGATGCAATATTTCATCATCTTAAATTAACCAATCAAGTTTTGTCTGATGAAATAGGTATTTCAACATCTCAAATTGTCCAGTCACAATTGGTCTGATGTTAATAGGAATGCAGTCAGGTTTCACAAAATACTGTTGTTTCTTGTGTCTATGGGATAGTCGGGCAACTGACAGACATTATTCGGAATCAAACTGGCAGACAAGAACATCATACCAGCCAGGACTGTCTAGCGTCAAGAATACACCTCTTGTAGATCCATGTAATGTCCTATTGCCTCCTTTGCACATAAAGCTTGGACTGATGAAACAGTTTGTAAAGACACTAGGGAAGAGAAATGCCAGAGGGTTTGAGTATACTGTAGAAAAGTTTCCCAAAATCACACAGGCGAAGTTGAAAGAGGGTATCTTTGTCGGACCCCAAATTAGAGAAGTACTCAAAGATGTCAACTTCAAGACAACACTGGATGAACTGGAACTGCCTGCCTGGAATGCTTTCAATTGGATCTGTGAGAATTTCTTGGGCAACAAGAAGGCAATGGACAACAAGGATGGCATCAAGAATCTTTTGAAATGCTACTCAACAATGGGTTGTCGCATGTCACTGAAAGTTCACTTCTTGGACTCCCATCTGGATTTCTTCGCAGATAACCTTGGAGCAGTGTCTGATGAACATGGTGAAAGATTTCACCAGGACATTAGTGCTATGGACAAACGGTACCAAGGCTTCTGGAATGACAGTATGCTGGCTGACTACTGCTGGACACTTTACCGTGATCAACCAGATCAGGAACACCGCAGGAAATCCAAATCACAATGTTTCTAACTCTGTTGTTCTAACTTTGTCTGATTTGTCTGACCCATTTTTTTGTGTATTCACTCTTTGTAGAATGATAGTGATGATTTTTAACTCAATAAACTCATTTACTTTCTAAAAATAATATGTCCTTATTTATTACGTTAATGATTTCATATATACAAATATGTAAATATTTGCATGTATCTACTGAAAAACTGATACGTGCTGCATACAAATGGAGTGAAATTTTGAAATCAGCATGAAAAATTAGTCTAAAAAAGTTGGTTTGCATTCATAATGAGTATAATACATTTAATTATGTTGACCAGTGTAATTAGCCAGGCTTAAAGCCTCACTGCTCACTCCATAGGATTATGCATTCCTAGGTAATGAGCAAAAAATCTTTGCATAATTACTGGGCTTGGGAATAATTTTATTGTATGTTTGGGGTGCACAAATATAAGCATACAACTGTTTGAAAATATACATATTTAAAAAATGTCTACTTTCAAACTTTTATTGTGCAGGAATTTTTTCATCAGATATTTTCCTTTATCCTTAGTGAATTATCTATTGGTAAATCCACAGATGTCTGTCTGTGTGTATTAATACATTTAAATCCAAATATATACTTATTCATAAATACCATAGCAAGTAAATTGTGACATTCAAAACAGTCATTTAGATATATTAATCATTTAAAAAAAATTGATGCTTGGTGTGAGAAGCATTTTTTGCGATTATGTATATCTTTTCATCTAAAATCATAAATAAATCTTAAAGGTCAACAATGGTCTGGAAAATTATGCTTGTGTGTTTAAAGTACATAGAATCATATATAATTTTTTTAAATAAACAAAAAGGATAATGCAAATAGTAGTTATGGCAATAAGTCTAAATTGGTCCTATGCTGTTAAAGAACATTCCATGGCTATTAATAATGTGTATAAATCATTTTAATTTGTTATGGAGTTTCTCTTTGTAGGTGAATCTGACTGGGAGGTCTGAGTCACCAAATTTCACCAATTAGAAGTTAGTGTGATATAATTTGAAAAAATATGAGTCAATGTAACTTAACAGTTATAATTTATATTTGCTGCAGTTTTCTTTTTTAATTGGATGGTTAATGGCCACCAGCCTGCAGTGACTAAGGGCTAGATTTCAACCCCATGGAAGGCTGACTTGGTTTTAGTAAGGGTTGAGCAGTTGGTTACGGAAACAGCAGAAGACTGGCTCCCACCTTAGATGCAAACAAGCACTGGAAGGATAATGATGATGCATTTTTAAAAAAAAAAAAAAAAAGAATCACCTAAAAACTCAACTGAGACCCTAACCAACCTCATTATCATCCCTATCCATACTGCTTCTACACAAAGATGGAACATTTTAACCAGAATTTCAAAAGAAAAATATATATTAGTATATTTACTTTTTCCACTGTAATTATCTTTTAGACAGTCAACAGTGTTTTTAAACAGTTTATAACAATGGGAAAAATATACATATATTTACATCAAACAGAAATATTTAGAAACCTCTTCAAAAGTGCTATAGATTGTCACATGTAAGCTTACTGAATATTTTCATGAGTCTTGCCATACAAATGAAGAAGTTGTCCAAACTGATTTCATTATTTTCTTCAGCATATCTGAAAACCAGTGTTCTGATAGCAAAACCAGGTAATCTGAAACCTGAAATAAAATTAAAACAAATACATACTATAAAGGTGCAAATTTGAACACATGGATATTTTAAAAAAATGTATTAGGTCGTTACAAAAGCTTTGTCGGTTTCTATATTATGTTAATTCAGGGCTCATTCTTTGCATGCTTGTGAAGGTGTATGTAGATAAGTTATGTATCGTTTTGTAGCATGTGCTTTGGCATATATTATGCAAAACCTACCTTTCTAAAAATCATAAAATGGATATTTGTTTCAGGGCTCTGAGTGAAGTGTGGATAGAAGCATTTTTTGTGCCATTTTGCTTCACGAGTTCAAACTAGGCCATGAAGCGAGCGAGGCAACTCATAACACATTAGGCAAGCATAGGGCAAGGACAAAGCCAATGAGCGCACAGTATAACGATGGCTTGAAAAGTTTTGATCAGGAGATGTGAGCCTGGAAGATAAAGAATGTAACAGACGTCCTTCCAGCTGTGATGATGACTGTCTGAAAGCCTCAGCTGAAACTGATTCAAGAAAAATAGTGAGAGAAATTGCTGGGGAGCTTGATGTAAGCACTGCAACTGTTTACCGGCATCTTGACGCAATCAGCAAGATGAAAAGGCTTGACAAGTGGTTGCCACACAAGTTGAATGAGCAACAACAAAATCGTCTATGGGAGATCTGCTGTTCACTTGGCATAAGAATCAAAACCTGGCGAAACCATCACAGCTGAAAGGTACTGTCCTGAATTAAATGTTGTTCATCAGAAACTCTCCCAACGACAGCCAGCACTGATGAATCGAAGAGGCCCAATCCTGCTTCATAATAATGCTCATTATTATGTTGCAAAAGTCTCTTCAGAAACTGAACATGTTGGGGTAAGAAGTTCTCTGTCACCAAGCCTATTCACCAGACCTTTCTCCCATAGACCACCACCTTTTCAAACTCCTCGACAGCTTCCTCCATATGAAATCCTTCTCCAACCAAGCAGCAATTGAAACTGACTTCTAACAGTTTATCAACTCCAGAAATCCAGATTTTTTTCAAAATTATATAAATGCACTTGTAACTCGTTGGCAGAAGAGTATTGATTATGATGGAATCCACTTTGATTAGTTAACTTTACGTTCAGCAACGATATGAAGTTTTATTGTTGTGGTAAAAAAAGCTGACAAAACCTTTGTTACCACCTAATACATCAAAATTATCTGAATCCTTGATTTTCAAAATTTTTATATATTAAAATTAGTATTAAAAATTAATTTTAACATGTTAATATTATTTGATCTACAAAATGGAGAACAGGCATCCGATTCAGAGGCCATAAAAAAGGAAAAATATATTTTAAAAATTTAAACTTGTAAAATGTCCCATGAAGTGTATCATCAGTCAACATGAAAAACAAAAAATATCTTTCTAACTTGTGAGAAATTAACTGCAAACTTCTAGTATGTAATTCTTATCTTTAACCCTCTGTATACCACCTGGGATGCATTTGCATGCCACCACTCTTCAAATTTAGCCATAGGCGCTGATTCACAGTTAACATAATTATTTGTAATGACAAATCTGAATATTGCTCCAATGCCATATTTTGCATTAAAAGAGTGTCGACTAAATAGCCAGTTCAACATAAATACTAACAAGTACTTCTAGATTGGAATAAATAGGTAAGGTAGAAAGAACCTGACATGACATGCAGAGAGTTAACCATTTTATACATTAACTCATATCCAAAGCTCATTGATTAGTTCATGTCCAACTGAGTTTGAGTGAAGAAAGTATGTATAAAATAAGCTATATATGTCCTGAATGAATTATATTACCTGATTTCCTTATTGCACACTGTAGTTCAAAAGATTTGAGAAACCCAGACTTGTCTGTGTCGTGTTCATAAAAAGCTTTCTGCAAAGAAAAATAGCAGTCTAAAACACATGGTCCAGAGAGGTATTGTGATGATTGAAGAACAATCTAATAAATTTGTACAACGGGATAAAAGTAATGTTCCCTCTAATTTGTAATGGTCAATGTGTGCAAAAATCTTGTGAGCAAGTAAATCTGAAATTGTTTCAAGATAATTTTGGCATATATATATATCATGGCTACCAAAACTGTACTGGCATGTTTTAAGATACAGGTATGATTGCGTTCTATGAAGTACCTTATTGTTTTAAGATTGTATTCTAGACTTTGAACTTCATTGTTCAGTTTGTTGCTCCATATAAATAAATAATCAATGAGTATTATTTGAATTTATTTCTTATTTGTTGTGATGCAACATGCAAATGAATTAATAACACCAATCACTTCACGGGTTATTAAAGTTGCTGGAATGGCCAAACAAAACTCACACAATTCCAAAACTAGTTGACAAAATATCCAGATGTTTAATTTGAAAATCTTAACATACAGCACAGCTTATGTAGGTTTACTACATATTTGACATAAAACTGCACAGCTAAACAACAGCATAATACACTTATTTAAGTCATTTAGTTATTTCTTCTCTTTCCTGTCTTTGGCATTTACCCATTCTTTGTAAACTCTATCAAGACTAATAAAAACTCACATTAGCATATCCAAATGACATTAACCTACATGGTTTCCCAGCTTGTTTTTAAGTTGATTCATTAGGTTAAAACCTTGTTCACAAGTAACATTAGATGCAAGAAAGGTTCCCCCAATGTCCATCAAATTTGCAAGGTCACAAAACTGTTCATTTTGAAGCACAAATGTCACCATTTGAGCAAAGTTTGAAATCAGTTTGGATTTAATTTTTTCTTGTAGAGCAAATTTGAAATAATTATACTGCTTAACTATTACAGTATTTTCAGCTAGAAAATCAGAATATTTTAGACATCAGGCCTTAACTTGTTCAGTGATCTGCAATTGTGGAGAAATCAAAAGCTGACCATTCTTGCACCTCATCTTCAGGAAATCTTTCTTCTAAATGAACACAAAGATGATTTATAAAAGTCAACATAGAACTTGTATCTACTGCAACGTTTTATTCAAGTCTTTGGCTTAGCAAAACTTTAACCTTGTCATTCCATAAAACATTGTCTCCCAGATACTGCTTTCTTATCTTGTTAATTTTACCTTGTGCAAAACGAAGTGAATCAATTGGTGTTAGGCCACTCTTTGGCAGAATCTTACACAGTGAAGCCAGTTCTTCAAAGATATCACTTAAAACCCCTAAGGATATTTTTTATTCAATGTTTATCACTTTCCTGTGACAATATTTAGCCACAGAGTTATTTGACTTATATTCTTCAAAGTATGTAATCAATGCCTCAATTTTTTTATTATTGCCTGAAGTGCAAAGTGTCTATCTCACTTCATTCAGTGGTCTGAAAGCAACAGCTTCATTTTCAGAGGCCTCTACAATTTCTTAAATTTGCTTCTTTTAGATGAAGATCGAGAAAATGCTGCATAGATTGTTCTCATCAAAGTTTCAATATCTCATCTTAACTTGACTTCTTTCCATGCAGTGCAAATTCCTAGATCTTCCCAGTCTGCTACACAGTGTTGTTGAACTAAGTGTGGAATGTCCCATTCAAGTCGTGCTGCAACACCATAAACTTTTCCCAAAATCACTGATGCTCCATCAGACGTAAACATCACCATTTTATGGAGGCAAAGTTTCTTCTCTTCATAAAACTGTTTGATTGCTAAAACAACAGAAGCAGCATCACATGCCTGCTGGTGAACTATTCCACCAAAAAAAGTTTTATACACAGTAAAATTTTTAGGTCTGAATTTGCAGAATGAGACATTTGTTGACAGATATATCTGTGGTTTCATCGACTGTTAACGTTTGAAAATCTGCTGATGCTATTTCTTCAAACATGTCTCTCTGAACAATACTGTTGATAATGTCAAGAAATTCAAACATAATTTTTGCTTTGCCAGCTGACTGGGATTTGAACATACTTTTCCATATGTTCCTTAATATGTTGAACTGAACGTAATGAGGTATTCATTTTAACAGCTAACAAAACACTCGATAAGAACTTTGATCTCCTCTGGGTTTGATCATTTTTGCTCTCACTCATCTGCACTCTCACGTAGCATACGTAGCACTCCTGTAGCTGGTAATGAAGGGTTTTGTTGCTTAAGCTTTTGTATACCGTCCATATGTGATTTACTTGCCAAATGATGCTTCAAAAAGTCAAGTTTCCAAATACCAATCCACTTCTTTCCACTAGCAAATTCTCCAGCAACTTTCGCATCACGACAATACAAATGGATGACTCCAGTTTCTGAATTATACATAAACATTTCTCACAGCTGAACATTCATGACCTCATGAGCTTTCGGTGTAGCAGTTTCTACTATTTCGTTAAGCCATTCCACTTTAATGAACTTCCAGTTCTTTTGAATTCAACATAATGAATCGTTTTTTCAATAAAAAACCTAGTAAGCTAGTCACAAAATTTGAAAGCAGATCATTGTAAACTTCACAATATCAACCCTGTCTGCCAAACATGGCTGCAGGTGTGCATCTCTCAGATGGGCAGGTCTCTACTCTACAAATCGGAAGAGGAAACGTGATGTAAACTAATGATGTGCGAATGTGATACTTAAAAGCTGATTAACTGGTTAACGGAAGCAGTTAGTTAAGAGATTATTTCAACAAGTATAATTAACTACTACAGTATTTTTAGGCATCTAAACTTTGTTCACCGATTGCGTAACGTGTGCATGCGCACATGCGCAAAGCTTAGAAGGGCACACTGGATCAGAGCAGTTTTAATACAACTAATTGCACACGATATCTGTCAATTCCAAGTTGAAAAAAACAAAACAAAATGTTGATAAATATAATGATGTAACATTAATTGTCTAAACTGAAATAATCAAGACATAAACTGACAAAAATTTCACCTGTTAATTTTTCTGGCATGAAATTTTCTCACATCACAGGTGACATGTTAAATAATTTTTCATGTACTAACAGATTATTGTTAATTTTGTCACAAAGTTCCGGTTGATACAGATTTTTGAAAGACACGCAAGTAACACCCATAGGTAAATTAATGTTTCCAAGATTACCTTCCATATCTTGAGGTGATTCCAAAGAAATGAAAATTCTGGATAGCCAATCTTCCCAGAATAATCAACCTGGCAAATGATAAGGGAATGACACTTGTAAAACTATGTAGTGCCGCTAATATTATTGAGTGTGAAATCTGTGCCTCTAATTGGAAATATGATTACAAATTTTGTAATCAATGTTACATTTGAAAATTCTTCTGAGTGGTGAATATACTAACATTAACTGCAATAGTAGCTGTTGCTTACCAATTTTATCCCTGGTGCCACAGTCTAGTAAATAACTAGGTGCATAATTCTACAAGTCAGCCATTCACAATAATGGCTATTATACCTATTAAGTAAATATAATTATATATTAGACATTTATATCTTTTATCACCAGTTATTTTAAATGTTTTTCACATTCTGATTCAACTCATTCTCTTCTTTTGTGTCTTTTCAAGAGTATATAGAGTTACTTCCCTACAATTCCCAAGTATCTAGTGGAACTGACTTGCATTTCAACCCCTGCAACTACTGACCCATGATAGCAAAGAAAACACCCACATTTTCCAACCAAGTAGTATAGATAATGACCTTGTATATACTAATACAATAATCTCAAAAATGCCAGCATGAGTCAATTTATGGAAAAATGCCATATAAGTGAACCAGATTTTGCCAAGTTGGCATTAGAATTTCAAAATTTCCTTATTGTGGGAAGGGATGTACATTATTGAACATTCTACACATGAAAAAAAATAAAGCACTTTATTTAGTTATTTACCTTTACATAGTTAAAATTCATCTATATTTTTGGTTTTGGTTTAGCAATAAGGGGGAACCACTCCCTAAACAATAGCAGATATTCCCATGTAATTTCAAATGAATCTTAAATCATTATTTTCAGCAGGTATCAAATTATGCTCCAACTTTTTTTTTAATGAATCACATTTCCTGAATTCTTGACCTCCTTTTGTGATATATGATACTGACCACTGTGCCAGAGAGCTGTGCAATGGAAGCTACCAAACTGCTTTCGTCAGTAGAGATGTCCACCAAAAAAAAGCATACTAGAACTTGATTCAGATTCTGTACATCGAAAGGAAAAGAGAAGTCTGCACACATATTTCTAATAGAGAAATGGTTTTCGTAGCATGTTGATGAAGGAATGCTTTCTTAAATATTGGCAAAAAGAAATATATTTAAGATGCCGTACATTTGTGGTTTAATGTTTGAAAGCCCTGTATATTTTAGAGTCACTGTGAACTTAAACTCTTTTGTTGGTTTTTTTTATTTCTTGTCTCTACGAGGCTTAATGCCTATACTATTGCTATGAACATGGAAAGGATACATCAAAAAGAGTAACAAACGCTTTGCAGGCATTCACGGTGATTTCCTTGTGAAGAGGTTCTATAAGGACATGTAAGAATAAAAAAAAAACAACAAAGAAATAATATATGGCAGACGCATTCATTGTCAAAAGTTCATCATCAAGAAGCTAGTGTATCATATGCCATAGAGTCATAGACAGACATTCCAGCCAAAGGATTTTAATTCACAACAGTTCAAAATGCAATGGCTGTGATGATATAATAAATGTCAAAAAACACAATACATGAAAAGATTTTTCAAAACAATTTACTCAAAATGCATGAAATGTATTAACACAGTATTTTTGTTCTCTCTCACTGTATTGCAATTTGAGCATGAAATTACAAGTATTTCAAGAAAAATTTAAAATGCTGTATATTGTAAATAATGTACTCTATGCAATATAGTTTCTCTGCTTTTTATTTTGGTATTCAGTTTTCTGTTTTGACTTTTGCATCTTGTTTCTCCTTCAGGGAACGATTGATCCCAAGTTAGCATCATTCTGCAGAGACAGGGTAAAATAGTCACTATGCATTGGCATTTTATAAAGCCATTAGTTTGTTAAAAATGTGTTTTAATTTAAAGTTATAATAAAAATCTCTACTGAAAAAGTATGGTAAAATAAAACAAGATAAAATGTTTAGAATTTAAAACCTACCATTCTTTAAGCTTGAATTGATTGCTTTATGGAGTTCAAATGCATCAAGTTCCATATCCTACAACACAGGTCGAAGAAAGTTATTAACAAAAGCATTAACGTTCTTGTTCTTGTTCTTTGGCAGCAGTTAGGTCTGAACAGAAATGTCTTCAAAACTAAGAGAAGTAATGAGATAATCCCTAACTACCATATAGCAACATAATCAGTCTTTACAGGAGCACTGAAAAAACACACAACATGAATTATTAAACAGTCAATTTAATGCACTATGCAATACTGAAATAGAAAAAGAAATAACAGAATTTCAGTAATTAAAACAATGACAATTCTTGTCATGTTGGTATTCTCAATAATTAACTTTGTTGTCTCTAATAAGTGTCTGTTTATGATGGTAACCAAGATTATAAGGGTTACTGAAAGAAAATGTTGGAGATTTCCATTTTAGAGACACTGCATAACAGTTAAAAATTGTTATAAATTACTTTTAATTGTTAGTACTCATACCTCAGAAAGAAAACAATTCTCCAATGTAATCAAAATTTCTAACATTTATATTTTAAAATGCATTCAATTTTTACTAGATTTCAGTAAACTTAGGTTTCTATAGAGCTTAGTGTAAGAACAATCTAATAATAATGGCTAAAGACATTAAAAAAAGAATTATTCATGCAAAAGTCAGTCAGTTCATTGTGAATCTTATCCCGACTTTTGAGGTCTAAGAACAGTCTCTCACAGCAGTGATCTGGGAGGAAGTGACCTCAGTGACCCAAGTATGGTTGGGGCTCTTGAGCAGTAGCCAACAGAACCTTTATTTTTTTTCTATTTTAGATGTGACTGGCAACAAGATAGTCCAGAGGAAGTAGCACAGCCAGTTGGTGAAGAATCACATTCTATGACTTTTTCTTTTGCTTCAGGTGTGACCGAAGATGGATCAGCAGGTGAGGCCCAACAGAATGGCCCAGACCTCACCCTGCGTGTGTGACCCTTTCATGGAGGATGGTTTGGAATAGTCAAAGACGAAGCTACATGAGGTGTTGAGCAATATCCCACTTGATTTTCCTGCTTGCCTCGTTGAAAAGGTGGCATTGCCTTTGAAAATATGCATTGATATGTGGGAGCTTATAGTAAAATTTAATTGCAACCAGGGTAAATATAAAATTATCTTTCATATGACACCAGAATGAAGTTTCTCTGCCTGTCAGAACAAAAAGTTATGAAAAATATTAAATAAAGAGTAACTTCTGAATTACCCTTCACATAAAATAATAAAATGAATTATTCATATACTTTCTAATAAATTATAATAAAGCTAAATAAAATGTGCACACTGTATTCCTGCCATTTTTACCAATTAAAGATTCATTAATGTATCAAATACCTTATTTTTTAGATACTCACTTCTCCAGATATCCGGTAGAAATACTGTTTAAACCGGTCTTCTATGTCTGTGGCTGGTATACTGGGTGGCTGCATAATGATGCACTTTGGTTCTACACCAGCGCATCTAAACAAAAAAAGTCGTATTTGTTTATTTCAACTTGTGCTAACTGCAACATGACAAGAGACGGAGAAACTTTTTCTTGGTCTATTATAAGTTTCATTAAATACAAACAAACAGCTTACAATTATTTCTTATAGTAAATAGAAACTCACTATACAGCAGTGTTCTTACCTTCACAATGCAGAACCGATGACAGCAATGACATTTAAGCTTCTGCCTGAGTTACAGAAAAAAAAAAAAACCAAAATCCAAAGCCATTTTTTTAAACATAAACCTAACAGTTATTATTTTATTTGTTGTTTTGAAAATTTTCTAACGATTTTACTAAGTAAAACATCCTCTCTCTCTCTCTCCCCCTGTACTGACGTCATCTCTCTCTGTACTGGTGTCATTTCTCTCTGTACTGGTGTCATATCTCTCTGTACTGATGTCATTTCTCTCTGTAGTGATGTCATTTCTCTCTGTAGTGATGTCATTTCTCTCTGTAGTGATGTCATTTCTCTCTGTACTGATGTCATTTCTCTCTCTCTCTGTACTGATGTCATTTCTCTCTCTCTCTGTACTGATGTCATTTCTCTCTCTCTCTGTACTGATGTCATTTCTCTCTCTCTCTCTCTAACATTTTATTGAAAGATCTCTGTCATTCATCGCAGCTACGTAAACAAACAAAGAACCTGAAACTAAAGGTCCTTTAATTGACAAGTTGTAAGTTGACACACACAATAAAAAAACAGTGCGTACTCAACAACATTCCCCTTTTCCATGAAAATCCGTAGAAAATACTTGGCAGCCTGATTGGATTCAAAAGTGCAAGGCACAATGATGTATTCACCGGGTAGTAACTCAAATCTTTTGACGACCTGTCGAGAACTGCAGAAATTATCAGTGCTGGCAACATAATGGTGATTTTCAAAGAACTCCCTCGACAATGGCAGAGATTGCCGCTCTTTGTTCTGAAAAATTTAAAAAAAATAAAAACTACTTTTTTTAAAAAAAAATTGCATCCAGTACTAAATTAAAATCTTGCATTTACAAAATTTTTTATGCATTGTTCCTAGCTTGAAGTTATTAATTATTAACAGAAATAAAAAAAGTGATCTTTGTTATACCAGCTATCCCATCAGTCACTTTTGTTATGATATTTCACAAAGTTACAGATGAACTTAAAACGAGAAATAATGTTTCAGCAATGAATTATAAGATATAAAACTTTATGTTAAACCAAGAACATTTCATTAGTATCTTAGCTTACGAGTGACCCCTGGCTAACGACTGAAAATATTACCATATTTGTAAATGTAGCATATCTGTGTTAAAGGCCAAATCTGACTTCTCTTAACATTAGCTGCTTAATGCTGATGATGACAATAGACAGCCTTAGTGGATCATGTTTGAAGTAGAAAGTCAAATTACAATATGTTGAAAATTAGCTAGACATAGATGACTGACTAACGTTGAAAAGGAAAAGGAACAAATTGACTTTCAAAGACAATTAATCTGGTAACTTTATTTTTACGTGTTTCTAGATCAGATCAAAACAGTGTTTTACCAAAAGCTCTGCAAGTTTGTTTGCGTATGTTATTTTAATGTTTAGTTCTACTTAAAAGCATCCCAAATTTTCACATGGCACTACAGGTCAAGAATCCATTATCCAAAATATTTTTGGAGCACCTTCAGTGGAAAATTCCAGGTGGTTCTGGGAAGGTTCATGGGCAATGCGTGGGTCCTGACATACTTGACATACATGCAGTACTCATCATAATTTGTGCACTTTTTCTGTGCTTTGTTGTTGGTGTGAATATATACTTTTCAAATGTCAAAAAGGCCTGCAAATACCCCTATGGTACCGGTAGGCCTACTGTAGTGATGACTTACCTTTCTGATAGTTAAATGTACATCTTTTTCTTAGGCTTTCATGCACAAAATGATTTTAAAATATTGCATAAAACTACCTGTGGGCTGTATGTATCCATATGCAGCTGTAATGCTGTATATGAACTTGTCCCCAGTGGGTTAGCTACCAAATTATGCCAGTATATCTACATTCCAAAATCCAACAAATTCTGGAATCTGAAACACATTTGGCCCTAAGGATTTTGGATAAGGGATTCTCAACCTGTAATAATATCAACTAGACACAAACTAACTAAGGAACAAGTATTCCAAGAACACTTTCATGTTTTCTCACACTGCACACCACATACAAATCTGTGATGACTTGGTTAACAAAATTTCTTCCATTATCCAACTGATGGATGCTCAGTACTCCAAAGGATGCAGAAAATGCCCATTAAGTAATGTGTCAGTTCTTCAACATGCTTCATTTTCAGGGCCCAAAGCTGCACCATCTTGATCAAATATTAAGAATTCATCTCAATATGGGCTATATACCTTTTTTTTGCGACTAGTTTTTTGTTGGCAGGATCTGCATAACTTAAATTAAAACTGCTATTTGTATTATATTCTTATATTTCTGTTTCAATTCAAAAAAAAAATTTTTCTTTTCATTTGATTCATAAATCTATTGGTTGAGAAAAACTAATAAATTGAACATTGTAAAGAAAGTACAGTATTTCTGGTCACAAACCTCATAAATGAAAAATCCAATGTAGATACTTTTCTGGTTCTTGTGCTTCATTTTACGTTTGTCCTTTTGCATTAGCTGAACAATGATACTACATACAGAATCATTATCCTCATCTGTATCCTGCAGTGCAATGCGGTACTGTGGGTTTGACCAGTGTGTCTCTGTAACAAAAGTTAGTGGTGAGTCATAGATTTGTTACAAATTAACAATAGAAATTCCTTAGTACATGAAATGCTACAACCCAGGTTACAGAAAGAAAGTATGCAACTGAAACAAGGCAGGCAGTAAACAGAACTGTCACCAACACATGCCACATGAAAAAGAATAAGATCAGCCTTCTGATATATTAAAATTAGAAGTCAAATTCCATGGTCAATATAATTTTGAACTGTTTATGTAATTTTTATTCATTTATTTGCTATAAATGGGTAAATATCCATTTAAGATCTATAAAACACAATATAAAAACAGCATGCATTTCTAAATCATGTAGACATACAGAAATATAAGAATGAATATCTAAGACAAAACTATTCTTCTTAGAAGGTCTCCCTTCCAATGTAAAATTATGGAGGTGGTATAGGTTGTGATCTACTGTGGAGACCTAATCTGGATTACAAGACAGGGGTGGTTGCTGCAGTGATAAAACCCAAGTAGAACTCTTCATGAGGAAACCAAAAAAACCCACATGACTGGCTGAGGGAGAAGAAACCATACTCAACTTGGATTTAAACTTGTTTGGGCCCTCAATCTTAGCAGTTCCAGGCACCAGAGCACCATCAAGAAACATTCAATATAATTTCATTTTAAAATGAAATTTTCTGACGTTTTTTTTCCCAATTTGTTATGCTGTGAGCAGGCTGTCTTCAATAATATACATTGTATTTCTTTATTATGATTCCACTTGTTTAATTAAATCTAAAGCAAAGTTTTCCGATAACATCCTAACATCTGATACATATTTTTAAAAAAAAATCCTTTATACCCACCATGGCAGAATGACCGACCACCAGCAGAAAACCCTTTGTGCCATTGTCCATGATGTTCTGAAGTGAACCACTTCTTCTGCATGATGATGGCAGAGTCTGAGGTCAAATTACACACATCAAGAGTGTCAAAATTTGTAGTAAAATCTTCAAAACTCATCCTGTTTAAATGAAAAAAAAAAATGAAAAGAAAAAAAAGAAAAGCTGTGCAATTTCCCAAAATGAACCGACTGTTGCCAAAAGTCACCATGTATAGTTTAGTGAAGCACATGGAGAAGTTTTTCAGGCTCTATTCAAAATTAGCCATTCAAAAGTTTTAAAAAATTATCAATAGTAATTAAAAAAAAAAAATGCCCTGACTGACAGAAAGATTAAAATGTAAATTATAATTTTCATAAAGTTAGAAAGAATTTAATAATTATTGCTGACTATTTCAAGCCCCCCCCCCAGAGTTAAAGATTATGAAAGTTGAAAAATTGTTAGTCCTAATTCCTTTCTCTCTCTCTTAACAACCGTTCCTACCCTTTTAGGTTACCACTTTCTCCATGGCAACCTAATTCAGATTTGGGAAGATGTATCCCAACAAGGGAGCCCTACTAATTCTTAAATGTACAAGGAAACCACCAAAGAACTTGGATAGTCCTAAATACTTGCAATTAATTTTCTAAAAACTATAGATACTTCCCTCCACATCATTTTTGTGTTCTTCCCTATACTGCAGTCTCTTACTTATTCAGAATCATGCTGTTTTAAATGCTACATTGGATAATTCTGAAACCAAACATGTATTGGAAGGAAACATTTACCAACCGAACAACAGTAATGTACAATCCTTGTAATAATTTTTATTTAAAATGTATTTAACGAGTGAAACAAGCAAACAAAAAAGTTATTGCTACTAAGTTGTCTTGGGATGGAGTATTTTTCCTCCTTTCTTTCTTTTATATTTTGAAAGATAACAGATGGGAAATACTGGTATTTCATCTCCAAAAAGAAACCAATACAATCAATCTAGTCATTTCTAGGAAACAAACAGGGATAATTTATACTCTATTTTTTCTAAATTCAATATTTATATTCTCTAAAATCTATATTTTCTGAGACTTGCTAATTTATGAACACAAGGATGCAAATTTATGTTCTTCAAAATCTATTTCAAACCAAGACTCTTTTTAATCTGTTTCTCTAGTATAGACATAGTGCTCATCTGATGTGTATATACAATTTTCTTCGTGATGCATACAACCACTAACAGGTGGTATAAGATTAAAGGTGCACAAATAAGTAACATAAAAGAACTATAAAAAAGAAGAGTGAGAAATGTTTTAAAGAGAAAGATACTTGGCTGCTGAAAGGCTTAAAATGTATGTATAAAAGAGAAATTTAAAATAAATTTTTACCAAAATTCTCCATCATTATCGAAGACAAGTCCAAATTCTCTCCGTTTGGCAGGAGTGATCTGGTTCCATTCAGGAGACCTGCAATACATACTGTGTCTTTAAAAAGTAAAAGCTAAACAAAAAAGAAGATTAAAAGGACAAAGAAAGATGTGGCTTTCTGTCCCCTTGTAGCATTTAAATCAGCTAAATCATATTCATTTCTACTGTGCGTGTGTGGAGTTCCCTGTATAGTGCATAATGTAAATGCGTTTGAAACATAAGTTAGGTGAAAGGATCTTATGTTTAGTTCTGTTTTGCTGCCTGCCACCAAAAGCTGAATTCACAGCAAAGCCATGACGACACTGAAGTTCTTTAACCGGCAGTGGCTGGGTGTTACAGTAGCTTGCTTCATTAGGAATTCAGAGGATGTTAAATAACAAAATAGTGTAAGGCTGAAATGCATTTTAGAATATATAGTATTGCAAGTGATTTTTGTTAGTTCCTTAGCCTAATGGTAAAAATAAGGATTTTCTTGTGACATTAATAAATATCCTCTGGAAAAATATTAAAATAAATCACATATTATATAGTGTTTAACTAAGTTTTAACAAAAAATCCGTTCTTTTCATTTTTTTTTTAAATTAAAATTCAAATACATTGATTTATCTTAAAATTTTTTTAAAAAAGAAACTGCATAAGTTGTTTCCCCTGCAATACCTAAACTGGAAAAAAGGACTTCCTTTAAAATAAATTGTCTCTTCTTTATAGCTGAATGAATAAAATATGAGGGATTAAGCATTTCAAGATAGGGTTTGTTTTCTTCTGACAGATTACAAACCTGTCACTCCATGCTCCTCTCCATTCAACGTCAGTGCCCCAAGGATTACGAACTCGGATCAGTGTCACGATATCATGGCTAGAAGACAACATTAACTGGAAAGAAATTTTTTTTTTTTTAAATCAACACCCTGATTCTTTGATTTTTTAAAATATGAATTTCAGTTATTTCTACAAAACTACATCTAAATCAACTGTTCATTTTTAACACCAGTGAGTTACAGTAAGCATTCCAAGACAAACAGAAATTATTTGAAAAACAGGTTTTCATGGTTAAAAGAAACACAGTAAGATTACAACCAAAGAATCCGTAATTAATTAATTCAGCACATTCAAAACAAAACTGAAATAAAACACCAAGCCTACATGATCTCAGACATGTCCTGTATTTTAAATCCTGCTGCTTTTCAATCCAAGTCAAGAGAACAATCGCCTACCTCTAATCAAGCAACACCCGGATTATAACAAGTTCCACGCAACTAAAAATATCTGGTTTGCTAAAGTTAGTAGAAAAGCTCCACAGAGTTCAGACATTTTGTTTTTCTTTGTTTACACTTTAATACCCCCTCCCTTCACATCTGTATCAGTTAACCCTTCTTTCTTTTTCTGTGACAACTTTGAACACAAAGTCAGCAAAAACTCCACTGTTTCCACACCTTGTGGTGATTTACTCCTGTCTGGAGGTTATACATATTTCCTTTAGAATGGCTGGTGGGCAAAGACTGTGGATTCGCAACCTAACCTCCTTAAACATTTCTCTCCTAAAACATGAAGATGCTGACTCGTTAGAAATTTGATAAGGTCTAACTGAAGTTGACTTAGATGGATTTCAAGGTCAATTTCTGGAGATCAGACAATCAAAGTGGTGAACTTGTGGATTTTAAATATGAAGAAACAAACAAACAAAACAAAAAAAAAATGTTGGTAAAGCATAACACCATTTTGATTCCCCAAAACATTTTACAAAAAATAGGCATGAAGCTGCACTCCTAACTCTATATCATGAAGGGTTTTCAATCTTTTAGTTCTGTTGCCATCCCATCTCTCTGTGCATTTAGAACCGAGGGGAAAAGAGGTAATTTTCTGTTAAGTAACGACCTTTAAAGGTAATGATGGATTTACACACCTGACGTAAACCAGTCACACTGTATGCATGGCCAGCCACAAGACCACTCTCTAGTTTGCATTCTCCATCACCAATGGACTAAAATAATACAAAAAACAACTTATAGTGGCATTAATGATAACATTTGCCTTCTTGACACTAGTTAAATAATTTTAAAGTGTATCGTGGATACATATTATATCATATCCCAAGTCTACAGCATGTCCATTTTCCTAGGAATTTGACTATGTAAGATCTGAATACATACAGATAAAACTTCTTTAACAAAATTTATTTATTTAATCTTTAGACAATAATTTAAGTTAAATGTCCATCCAGCAAAGAACAGAAGTGCACAAAACTGGTTTTAATTATATCAAGAGAAAATAAAATTGATGAATCCCTGCTATTTTGAAACTGCACAAAATTATAAAGGGGTTCTTCAATTTAAGATGGCGCCTGAAATGAGAGGTTAAATCAAGGTGATGCAGTAGTAAATAATTTAGCAACTTAATAACGAAAATAAAAAAAAACTACTTTTGTATAAAACTTGCTAAATGTTTCAAAATACTTGTCTCATATGGATTTACATTTTGCCAAATGTATTCATTTAAAAATAAGAAAAAGTGTTCTAATACCTACATATATTCCACAGCCTATAAGAGAATATCTGTCTAGACATTTGAAGAGAATGCTGACAATGTTTTTTGGGACATTAGCATTTGGACCCCTTAGTACATAACTTTCTGTCAATCCACCTGTGAGGTCAGTTAATGCATCTGCTACCAGGCCTCCGCTTAGTGATTCATATGAGCCATACAACCTGATAAACAAGGAGAAACATCCACGTTTAGAAGACTAATACAAACTTCCCTTAACTAGAGTCAGCTGTCCAAATGATGGTGGCCTACTGGATGGGATGCCCTCTGAACAGAACAGACCATTTTCAATCGTTTAGTTGTCAGTTTCACACAAAGAAATAAAATTGTGTGCAACCTTTTATTGATTCTTCTTGCAGTAAAAATCTAACCAGTTTCACCAACATCTCTGGTAGACTTACAGGGGCCTAGTCAATTTCACTGGCCCCATACTGCTTTTAGCACCCTCCATTATTAGCAGTGCACAGATACATTTATAATGGAAACCCCTGATTATTATAATCTCTGTCCAGTCCTTCCAGAAGTAATTTTTAAGATGCGTTTTACTAATTCATGGTAATACAAAAATGTATATATTTCTCTTTAAAATAATATCAAAATTATATAAATGTTCAATCATTTAATCCACAATAATAATTTGTTATAGCGTTTTTATGCAAACAGATGCCATCTTATTGCAAATGAGGATTTCTTTGTATTCAGTATTTATAGAAATCCAATAATACGAAATTATGTTATTGATTTTTAATTGGATTTTATTAGTATTAAAAAACTGCATTTACTTACTTTCAATTTAATTATGAAATGTATACATTACAAGAATAAAAACACAAATTCAACCCAAACAATTATGGTGCAAAGACACTCACTTTGCGTAGGCTTTCTCCAGAAGAGCTGGCCAAAATTCGTTGTGATTCTGGGAATGTAAAAATTGTAGGCGCCCAGAAACTGTTGGCAAGTAATCATCCACTATCACCTCTGTCCAGTTCCCAAAGTGCCAGAAATGGAAATGGAACATACCAATGTACCAGTCACTGCTGAAACTCTGGTCTGGTGGGACCACTCTGTGTAGCAGCTCTTGATAGCCTGGAGTAGCCAAACAGGCTATGGATGCCAGTAACCAGCAGTCACCTGAAATATGAAGCATTCGCTTTCATTAGCTGCTTAAACCAATTTGATATTATGTAACCTTGAAAAAATTAAAAAGCTAACATGGAAATGTTAATGATTTGATGATGGCATTTAAAAATAAAATGTTTAATGAATTAAATTGGCTAGCATCTTGTCCTGACATTCAGAGTACACAAATTCCAAAGAAGGGGGTGTGATGCCCATTAAGGAACTCTCTGTTGAAGGTAATTAAAGAACTATTTACCAAAGACATTTTCTAATATTTTCAAGTATTCCAATGCTGAAGAAAGTTTAATTCAAAGATTTATTTAAAAACTAAGACTTCACCGTGAGACATTTTTGTTGGCAGCAAAAAAAAGTAAAGACTGTATTTACTTGTTTTTCTCATATTGCACCTCATTTAAATATCCAACAGTAGACCATTTACTTGACTGTGCATAATTTCTGCAGTACTAAAGAAATTTTTGGTAAAACTTACCCAGCCTCCCTTGCTGCACATCAAATCTGCTGGTCCCTTCCACAAAAAAAGCCGGCCTCAGTCGATAATGCCCTGCTATTTCCTATTACAATTCAAAAAAAGTAATCGATACATTTATCATTTGCCATTATTTCTAATCTCTCCAAGGAAATAGTAAGAATTGCATAACCTGTTCTGTAATTTAATACTTTCTCCAACAGTTTACAGATATGAGAATTATATTAAGAGTGTATATCATTGTTTGGATGATTTATCTGTGATGGTCAGCAATATCAGTTTGGTGAGCTCAGGGTGTCTGGCCTCTCTGCATGATGTTATGTCGAAAAACAACAAGAGACGCAGTGAATACAAAAATCCAAAAGCAGAGATGGAGACTCAGTCAAAAGTTGAATAAATAAAACTAATAAATAAATAAACAATAAGCATTTCTTCACTTAAATGAAAATAGATGGAGGAAATATTTTTTAAACACAAATTCTGTTTAAATACTTATGGTTGTGCTGCTATAGTTGCAAGTTTAAATCAAGCTCCCAAAATCTATCTGAAAAATTGTCTTGAAATACACTATTTTTCAGAGAAACAAAAAGTAGTTAAACTTACATGAACCCCTAATCCTTCAAACAAATTATACAAAGTATTTTTAAATGAATTAAAGATGCTACATGTAACAAATTTATAAGACAGGCTATTCTGTACATTAATTATTCTATTACTAAAAGGAAACACCTATAGATACCTAGCTTACTAAGATATTAATAAAGTTTAATTTCAGTTACTCTTCTAGTCTCTAAGCCTGAGATGACAAAAGAAACTAAGATTTATCCACATGCTCCAACTTACCCTTTTTAAATTTCAAATGTTTCAATTAAATCCCCCTCATAATCTATAATATGCCAGATCCCAGACTTAACCAGTTCTAGATATTTCAGTATAACCATGGTCTTTCATAGATGAATTCATTTTTGTGAAATACCTTTACACTCATCTCAATCTGGCAATATCCTTAGCAAAATAAGAACACTAAAATTGAACTGCATCCTGTAAATGAGATTTAACTAAAAATCTAGATAACAGAATAAGAATTCCCAGGATCCTCATTCTACTAGTTCTGTTTAATAAACCTAATGGTGCTTAATTACACTTTTTATAATATTATAAGTTCTGACAAGTTGCTCCTAGGTCTTGCTCACCGCCATTATATTTAATGGGACCGTCTTCTAAAACTGTTTGCCCTTATAAATGCATTTGTGTTCAGAAAGGTTGAAGTGTTTACTTTATTGGCTGACCTAGAATGGACTATTTTCCTACAGTATAATCTAATATCCTTAGCAAATGTTTCTAACTTATTGTGCAGCCACGTATCAAGGTCATTCACATAAATAAAAATAGAATAATCCCAAAGCAGACCACTCAGTTATTCTACCCGTTATATCTTTAGTGAAAACGGAGCATCCTCTAAAAAATTATTGCTCTCTATTTAATACATAATTTGAAAGCTAAAGAAATAAATTCCCACTTTTAATTGTCTTTTCATATAAAATTGATGAAGTCTGCTAGCTTGCCCCAATGAGTTCATCTTTAATAAATGGTTTCTAAAACATGAGGCCAAATGCTATATTGTTGACACCACTAGAGGCAGTCACAGATAAATTTGAGAGTTTCTATTTACATAGAGCTGTTCAAATGAACCCTAGCTAAATGCCATTACAACAGTGCTATTTTGGCCGGCTTCCATTTGAACGTCTTCAGAATTTATAACAGTAAGTTTAATGTGGAAAGGCAAAATGTATGGAATGTTCTCATTAAAGAAAACATCAGTTCCTGAACTAAGTGAGTATATGGCTTCTTGTGATAGAAAATAAGAAAAGTAGTTTTCAGTTCTGTTTATAAATTCGAGTAACAAAGATTTATTATCAGACTTATCCAGAGCAAGGATTACAAAACAGCGATTGTGAACTGAGGCAATCAGAAATGTTTTTTCAAATATCAGTGTAGAAGTGGGTAGTCAGCACAAACCATACAAATTCAAGCTGCTGATGAGACAAAACATTTATAATCAGAACGAACAAGAATTTATAGTATTTAAACATATAATAATATAATTTAAATATACACAGAAACCAAAATAGAACCGAGAAAGATAAATCTTCATAAAAGCATAGAATACCCAGAATATATTGTCTGTTTATCAGTAATATCACCTAATGAACTATGGAAAAACTAACACAAAACAAGCAGATGCACCTTACTTACCAGTTAGATGGCGAATCAATTACCAAGGCATCTCAATATCATCCATACTCGATTGTATTTGTCCAAAATTTCAAATAACAACAAAATGTGGCCAGTGTCCTGAAGTCGTTAAAAATATATTCAAGACCACTACTCTAAGCCTGATAGTTAAGATGGCTTCCTATTTTTCCTACCAGACAATTGGCAAGCATATTTCAATGATGCACAGTGGTTTTGCTTACATCGGCAAAATCAATCCTTCAGTTTCCCTTCAGGTAATAGTCATAGTATTCCTTGTGCAGCTGATAAAAAGATTTAAATTGTGTAGTAAGGTAGTCAGCTGCTACTCCACTTTTCGTCGTCAGGTGGTACCACCATTTTAACTTTAAAAAACACAAATAATCAACTTAAAAAAATTTTTTTTTCTTTTCTTCTAAATACTAAAAGTATTATTTGATAGATATAAATATGTCACCACTTTGCAGGTTTGATTAGCTGGGAGAAAACTGATAAAAATAAATGACTATATAAATTATTGGATGATAAAATTTAAAGATAAATAACCAGTGCATAGTTATGGGTTTTTTGCCATTATTCAAAATAATTAAGTGTAGACCTGCTTTTGAAAACTAGCAGATATTTTACTGACTTCTACTTGTATTCTATACCTACAGTTTCCACTGCATCTTCATACAAACAACTGAATATTAATTCTGGTCAGTTCTTCCACTCTAGTTTGAGAATACAAGAAATTTTGACAGTTTCAAAGTCTCCACATTCTTCACATCCTTTAGGTCCATTTGGATTGATCTTGGCCTGAAAAAAGATGGCTAAGGCTCAGCTAGTTATCGCCACCTGGAATTTTCTTGCTGGTTTATCAATGGATTGGTTATGTTTGGTAGTGGCACATTCTGCAAGCTAGTAGCTATTGTTGTTTTCTTTAATTAGTGCTGCTTTCAGTTTCTCTTACTTGTTTGAAGATATACTAATTTTGCTATTTTGAAATCTATAGAAACTATTTTGAAGCACATGAAATCCTTCCTTGGATATGCCCTTTATTTATTTTTTTTTCACTCCCAGTCACTCTGACATCTCCTGGTACCTTCTGTAAAATTAGGTAATGGCTAACTGTTATAGGTGGTTAATTACAGCCCAAATTTTTTAGGTATTTGTGGTGCTGCTTGATGAGAAACCTGACTGTAGGCACTGAAGAAGTGATTTGTTATTAGTACAGATGGTGGTGTGTGCACAAGAATCTCCATACAGTTTAAGGTCATCAACAACTCTCTCTACCATCTCCAGGTTTGCATCAAAGCAAGGAGCAGATTCATTAAATGTCATTGTGTACAAAAATATTTCATCTTTCATTTACATATAATTCATCCATTCTGGGTTATTGCTTCTGTAAGAAATGAACATGGAAATGCATCCTGTACATAGCACTTTGGATGTCAAGTCTGTTTTGGAGAAGGAAAAAAAACCTACTTCCCTTTGTTCCCTTTATGACAGACTTTCCTGCAAGGTTTCTGAGTTTTTGAACTTTGCACTTGTTTCTGTTGAGGATGCATTTCTGACCATAGCACCATAGTCGATGCTTGATATATTGCAAGAATTGTACAGGATAACGTACTGTTAATAGAATAATACATAACACAGGTATCCTTCATCTTATGGCAAATTGCTTATCACAAAAACAACGCAATTGAAAATTTCTCACTAATCTGCACAGTTCCTGTAAGGGGTTGTCTATATATCACATGATAAGCGAAACAGAAAAAATTTTTTACCCAGCATGGTCAAGCACAATCAGCCCAAGACTGCAACTTGTAGATCACGTGATCATCACCCAAAGTATGTCTGAAAATCTTAATACCATACGTACAACAGAAAATTACCCCCGAGTTCCTACTAAGCCTGTTCACATTTGTACTGATACAAGGTTACATTAAGGATCAGTGACCTGCAAAATATACAGTTTGTTCACCTTGTCAATAAAGATACCCGTGTAATACATGTTTTCCTGGCCGCATAACCCTGCAGCTGGGGAACCATCTGAAGATTCTGGACATGATGTGTGATCTTCCTGTAAATCACTGAGGGGTGTAAATGAACTGGCATGAACTCTCAGGTTACCGCCATGTATGTCAGGCTGGTCACAAGATAAATGGATGACACCTAAGTATGTTATCTACCAAGTGGAAGGGATCTAGCAACAAAAAAGGAGAAAAAACCCCATTAATTATCTGGAGGAGGGAAAGAACAATGCATTCATAAGTAAATTTTGGGACTTTTTAGCATTCAGAAGAAGAAATTGATAAGTTGTTCTGTTATCCGAGAAAAGACAATCATTTGAAACCGGCGGGTTAGCTGCCTCCGTGAGTGGGACGACGACGGGTATTCGGACAAACCGTCTGGGGTGGGGGGTGTGCGTTTTTTTTTGTGTGTGTGTTTGTGAGAATCTCCCCCGTCGAACGGCGGGGGTGGGATCGGTAAGCTAGCAGTTCGATAATCTGTGGGAATGAACAAACCAGCCCAATAAAAGGGAGGCGGTTGTTGTCGTCCTATTGTCTGCACTCACATAAGGTCGCATCCATTCGAACCGGTCGGCGGGCTGTCGGGAGTGGTAGATCGAGGCGTCCTCGGTGGGGAAGTCGGCGTCCCTGAAGTACTTCTGGCCCCGCTGGTGCTGCCGGCGGACGGGCTCGAACCCCGACTCGACTCCTCCGGGCTCCATCGGCTCGCCCCCGGGTCGAGAGCCCCTCTCTCTCGAACTGGCGCTCCTGGCGAGGCGCATCCTGTCTGAGACGGCCGGCCGCGTCGCCTGGGTGCGCACCTGGAGCTACACGAGGCGTGGCGGGGCCGGGTAGTTCAAGAGGAACACACACCCCCTTCACACCGGCACCGCTCGACCACAAAAACAACAGACAGACTTAAAGGCGGGTTAAAAAAGAAAAGGTAAATCTTTAAAATCCATTGATTGACCTTCGTTACCGGAAATAAGGGGAAACTAACAGATTGGCTTCAGTCTGACCCAGATCCGGTAATTATGGTCCGCTGAACATTAGTTCCAGTTAGATGGGCACCCGCCCACCTCCCGTCAAAAATGAACAGGTGCACTCAATATAACAAAGAGCAACAAAACAATGCCATCCATGCAATTGTTGTCACAGACACAATGGCAGAGTCAATATGGATACAGGTTCTGCAACTGTGAGAATGTCTTTTCAGGCAAACGTACTAAGCAATAACCAATACATGTAGATTGTATAATAATCCAGACCAAACATACACAAACAATACAGTGTGCATTTACAGACTTTACATTAAGCCATTAGGTGCAACATGGTGGTGTGAAATACTGTCATGTCCATGTACACGTTACGATGACATTATTGGATGTACCACATTTAACCTGGTAAAATGGCAGTGAATTTATGATCTGTAAGTTCAAAGCAAAAGCCTGTTTTATATGCAATACAACTGAGCCCATCATCCTACTCAGGATCATATAATAACTGTCTGCAGGAACCTTCTTTTATCTGTAACTATTAAGAAGAGACATTATGTAACTTTCCATTAGACCTGCAACAGCTTCAAATGAAAATAGGAACTTTTGTTGTAGTGTAAAATGAATGTTTGTCCTACTTTGGCAGGGGCTGGGTGCTACAGACTTGTACAAATGAGTCTCAACCTAAATCTTGTGAATCTAATCTGGCAGGATGCAGTCATGATGCAATCTTCGTGGGTGCTTTTTGGCAAGTATATCTACAACTTTATCCAAAGATATGTCCTTATTATAATGAATATGCAATAACGCCAGACAGCTCAATCTTTCCTTCCACATCAAAGCCCTCAGGTAATTATTGAGGCGCCTCAATACACTTGCACTACGCTCACATTCACAGGGACCTTGTCATATCCGCTGAGATATCCAAAACACAGTTTAAATGCACAAGAATTATCAGTAATCATCTAAAGCAGTTTAACTGTTAATAAGATAATTTACCTCATTTTCCAACGAGTGAGCTATTATGGAACAAGATCTGGGTAGGGGAGATCCTTCGCATATACTTCTACCATCCTTGATGTGTCAGGCAGTTGCTGGCACACAACCACTGGAATTAACCCCAGAAGGGAGGAAGCAGTGACAGCCAGAGCTGGAGCAAGCAAAAATTTATTGATCATATAATTTAAGTTAGGTCCTAAACTAACAAAAAGTAATATCAGTCTCCAAATGTCCATGGACTAATGTGGCCTCATGTATACCTACAGTGTACAAATGCTAATAACTTGTAACAAAATACACATGATACTAACTCATCAACAAAGTAAAGCTGTACTTGAAGAAAACAAAAAATTTTAAAAATTCCTTGCATATGAACTTATGAGAAAACTGTGCATCCAAGTCAATAATCACATGGTCTAGGAATGGTATGACTGCATTCACCTAGTAGTGGTCACTAATGCAATCAGTAGGTATGTTGTTACGATGCTTTTGGTATTGAGAAATACGAGGTCGGCATGGTGTTGATCCTACATGCTCTGCCATGCAGATGGCTTGGTCATACACTACTGTAAACGATTCATCAACATTCTCTCTCTCTGCTGTATATACTTCCCTGATATCAGCGATCTGCAGAGTAAATTATGTAGCAGAGAAAATACATCTGTTCAGAAGTAACAAAAACATGAAAAATATTATCATTTACTGGATAAGTAGGAACACTATAATTGTAAGTGATAAAATTACTGGTCTTACCATGATGTGTGCATGGATAATATCCAAGGTGGTACTCTGAAGCTTAGTGGTGATTCCTGACAAATGGGACAGGTATTTATAAATCATCATGAATATGACGATGAAGCCAAAAGAAGTGATGCTTGCTATAATTTGTTGTGCCTCACTTCTACTCACTGTGTCCCAGTCAGTAAAAAGCTGGTACTTATCAAGGTGCTGTCTATATCCAATTACTTAAAGTGCCTCAGCCAGGTATACAAATGCTTGGTAAAAGTGCTGGTATGCACTTTGACGTTCAGCCCAGTAAGTTTTGCACAGATCCAAAAGTACTTTCCTTCTGCTGCCATCCTCAACACCTCTTCTTACTATCTCTTCCAGAAGTCCTGATCTCTTGGGACTAATGAGGAAAAAACTACAGCAGTGCTTAAGTCTGTCAATCACATTATGAACTTCTGGCATGGCACATGTATGACTTATCACCAAATTCAAGCAATGTCCACTGTAGTGAATGTATGCAGCAAGGGGTGACACCTGTCTGATTTGAGCCTGCACCTACTTTGCTTGAAGCCATGTTTGAAGCACCATCATACACTTGCACATGAATATTTTGCACAATCAGACTGAGTTCATCAAGTGCATGCAGAATTTCCTGAGCCAGATATTCACTGGAAATCTGCTTCAGAGGAATAAACCTTAAGAACTCCTCTCTGATATCTCCTTTCTTGTCAACGAACCGCACACAAAGGGCAAGATGTTCTGCATTGTTGCTTGTGACCTCATCTGCAAGGATGCTGAAGAACCTGGCTTCCTTTACTTCATCCACTATTTCTGACAGGATAATATCATGACCAAGAATCTAAATTATTTGATTCTGAGTGTTTGGAGAAATGTATGTTGCATTATTCATGGATGGAGATAACAAGTGATTCCTAAGATTGGTGTTGTGATTTGAAATCCGACAAAGTATACTCAAAAAAGTTGCCAGGATTACCTGGCATGTCTAAGCTTTCGTGACTACCTCGAAGTGCTATACATTGGCGCCCACAAAGCAAAATGGCTTCTGCAACTGCTTTAACTATATCTCTGTTTCATTGCACATTAGCTGCTTTCCTGTTGTCCATCAAATTCTGTATGTTTGCATTTGGCTGCTGTATTGCTCTCAAAAACTCATCTGCCAGTTGCTGTGCGTCTTCATGATATTTTGTGTGTTCAGGTTCTCTACACTTTTCTGACTTTTTATGCCATGCAGTGAAAGGTTTATTGACAAACTGACCTTTGTTCAAGTAATTATTGCAAAACAAGACACACTTGATGCAAAAGGCGCCATCTAGATACTTTACACCATCCATTTGTGATCATCAAGCCATGTGCATTTAAAGGAACGATGGCACCTTTCTGTAAAGGTAGTGGGGAAGATATAGTCGGTCCTGGCACTTTGTGGTGTTTCAGAAGCATATATTTGTCCCTGGAACTCAATCCTTCAGTTGCTTCTTTGACCTATTTTTCTGTCATTGTTGCTTGAACAATGTGGCCAATGTCAAGGGAAGATGTTTTAAGCTCTGTTTAACTAGAAATTTAATATTTTAAATTCTCAGCAACCATTATCTTTTGGAAAAATAGCTGATGTCAGTTGACTCTCATGTAACTGACCAAAAGATATCTCACCAGAATGAATGGCCACTGTTTGAGGTGAGACCCCGCGGTTCAAATCACAAGAAAATTAAGTATATCCTACTGTAATCGAAAACAATATAAGTGCCGCACAGGTAGACGGCGCACCTGTCGGAATCATTAAAGCAAGAATAATTAAGAGCAGTTTACGAATAATCTAAACACCACTTACCGACTCTGACTCGCTGTTGGGGCCGATGTCGGCCGCTCAGTTCGCTCATACGGGTCCGTATTGCCCCACGGAGTCCCCGTCCAGCTTTTCTAGGATCCGCTCCCAGTCGCCCCAGTCCAAGCTCCGGCTCCTGGCGGGTCTCGGTGGCAGATCAACAGGGAGCCGACCCGGAGGGGACTGTGACCCAATCGGGCGACCGATGGCTAATGAATTTCCTGATACGAGACGTGCAGCCCACAAGAGAAGCCTAGCAACCTTCACAACATGCAAGCAGACATTCGACCGGTAAACAGAACCCTTTTGCTCGGTTTAGGGAGAGTTTTATCCCCCTCGCTCAAGTCCAGCTTGGGGGAGGGGTCGAACGACACCCCCTCACCTGGGTACGGGCCTGATAATGTTAATCTCATATAAAACTAACGCCCTAAATATGCCACATTACAGCGGGGGTCGTGTGTTCACGTTACGGGCCCCTGTTCAGAAACCCCTGCGCCGCCCCGCCCAGAAGACTGGCAGGCCAGGCCCAGTGGCGATGAACTGTCCCCGAGATACATACCTAATGCAGGTAATGATAAAAGAACAATTAACAAATGAGAGAAAGCAGAGCGGGTCAGATAAGGATGCAATAGATCCAGAGCAGTGATGGAAATGGGTTTTGGGATCTAGGGGTACGCTAAGGTCCCTGAGGCTGAGGTTGGGAAGGAAAGGGGGTAGACGCTATAAGCCCCCCTCCCCTTGAGAAATTTTTTGTATTATGGTAAATTTCAGGGCCACTTTGAGCCTATATGCACTGGGTATGATGATTACATGCACACTGTATCAGTAACTCGGTCAGATAAAGATGGGTATAACAAATACATATTTTGGAAACATACACTTCTTTTCGGATTATTCATAAATTTATTAAGAATAATAATGGTGTACAGTTGACAACTTTACAGATCTAGCTATATATGTAGTATAGATGATCAGCCAATACATAAATGTAAGTACAATCTACATTTCTGAAATTTCTACTTATTTACTAATGAACAAACACAACAGTTAAGTGGATTACACCCCTCCAGTTAACATTACAGAATGTTCCATAATGGTATATAATCTCCATTTTTTTTTCTGTCACCTGCCGTTTCTTCAGCACGCCTCCTGCCACTAAGAAGCCATGCCCTCACATATTCTAGATTAAGTGTTCTGGAAACTGCCACAACTTTCCTTCCAATGCAAAAAAAAAAAAAATTCTACTAAAGCTTTCTTTATAACTTTCCCATACGTAGAAATAGCCGTCCATACATGAGCATATTTGGCCAATGTCGAAGTAATTTTTCAGCAAAAGATATTCATTCTCAATTGTGGAAACGTGGAAAGTGTGTAGGCGATCATAGTAGACGAGAAATAGCTAATGTCAGAATGGGCCCTGACATGTTCAGAACTTGTTAAAAAACTTGGTCTTCCAGTAAGAACTGTTAGTTGGATTATTGGAAGGATTAGCAAAACTAAAAGAGGTGGACCACCAAGAAGAAACTGTCACCAAGGAGGAACAGATTTTCGCAAGGGCTTCGAAAGAGTGATGTGGCAGTACAATACTATCCAAGGAATCGAAAAAGAATTGTGAAAAGTCATTAAGGAGGCTTGGGAAAATTCTACATCATACGAGACATTAGTTGAAATGAGCCCAGGCAGAAGAGGTTATTAAAAACAAAGATTAACGGTTTAAATATTAAAAAAAATAAAAAACAAGGCTTAGTAATTTTAACTTTTTTTTTTATATAATTTCAGATTTTATTTTAGTAATTTTCTTTTTTATCGTGTTTGTTAATAAGTGAATACTTGATAAAACCAAAACACCTTTACCTGTCTTTAAGCCTTGTTTTAAAATATACATAAGACATTGAAATCACTGAGTGGGCCAAATTGACTGGCCAAAACTGTAATTCTAATATTACAAACAAAATTCTTTTTAAATGTTAAAACTCGTGTATGGAGTTTATTCAGCTAATAAATAAACTCATACTGTGGATAGAAAATTAAAGGAACACATTAATTTTTACACATTTCTGCATTGTTGATTCTTCTTTTCCTTATTTGCCCAAATGCAGGTAAGCATATATTTAATGGGTGGACTCTGATTATTCAAGTTCTCTTAAAAATAGAACTTGTAATACCATGGGCCGATGAAAGGTTAACTGTTGCTGCCAGCCAGCGCAGCAGCTCACATAACTATGGTGTGACCAGGTTCCTTACAGTGATATGATTTGGTCAACTTAAGAGCATGTGAAGTTGTTTATGACCTTCTCAACAAAACAGCTCTGGTATCAGCTGCACTTGTTTACACTGGAATTTTTAAAATACTGAAATGCCCTTTAAATGAATGATATATGTGATTTTTTTTTTTTTTTAAAGGAGTAATTTGTGCTTGCTGACAGATTTTATTCAGCATTACTTGAAATAGTTATTTCTGGATACATATTCTATGCTCACTTACGGCTGGGGCAACAGAAGTGCTGATATTGGACCTGATTTCCATTGACCATTATTCCAAGCAATGACCTTGTGGACCCTCCACCCACAACAGTGTTGTCATTGAAACTGTAAATCAATGGATTCTGCTAATTAATTGTCTTTTATAACTTCTATTTGTGTGGTGCCTGAGCAAAGATCACAACTCTTTGTACTGTCACATAAATAAATACTTAGTATGGTTGGACCAGACAAATTTAATAAAGGGAGTGGCAGCATCTGCAAAATAAACAAACTTAATTTAATTTCTTTTATCGCTAATAAACATTAAGTTTGGAATATTCCAGGTTGTTTTTGTTTTTCTTAATGTCAGAATGTGTCATGCCAGCTTGTGTTTGTGTATGTTAATGTGTGGTTTGTCTAGTTTGAAGTTTACTTAATATATATCTGAACTATATGTGATACTGAAATGTATGATAATGTGAATATAAGACAGGGATGCTTTCTCATTGTATATACTAATTTTTCATATCCTGCCAGGAAATCAGTGGTGGAATGCTTAGATGAATTAGCACCAACTTCATAAGTTTATTGATCCTCAAACTAGAGTCGTATCAACTGGCCCAAATGTTTTATTATAATTTACCACATGTAGAGACAAATAATTGCCCACTGTATATAATTATTTCACTTTTTTTCTCAAAAGTGTAAAAAAAATTGTTATAAAGAAAGTTTTATGAACATTTACCAAAAAATATATACATATATATTTATATAAATGATATGTATAGCTATAAATGGCAATACTGCTAATCAGATATATTCTGAAGTTTCTTACATCAATAACATACTTAGAAGTATCATTTTTAACTGTTGTATATCTTCATACATTTTTAACATTAACCAAATGAAGAATAATAATAACTGATATGCAATGTAATTAACAAACATAATTATATGACCATAGTAAGATATTTGCAGTGTACATCAAAACCAAAATATACCTGGTGAGATATTTGAAATAAAGAAAAAAATTCTGCAGAGTAGTTGCCATGTGCCAGAGTGGAAAGTGAAAACCAGCGCCTTTTGAAATCTGGAGGCTTCACTATAGTACGAGACAATCACAATTTACTTTATATGTTTTAACTACATTGTAACTTTTAAGTCTAGCATTTCATTCAGTGAGATAACTGCAACAAAGGAAATTTGATACAAAATAAAATTACCTTCTGCTACATCCACTCTTATCTGTGCATCAATCAGACCTTGGGAAAATTGATTCAGAATTTTTTTGACCATCAAGAAATGATACAGATATATTTTTTTTAAAATTTGTAAGTGAAATTAGTCAGGCAAATATTCTGTACTCATAGAGCCTTTAAACCTTTTCCTCAACTGCCTAGTTTTTTTCTTTTGCTATGAACCTTATGTAAAAATGCTTCCTTAATGTTTATAGGTAAATTATCTATCAATTGATGAATTTAAAAAAAAAAAAAATTTGTAAAACTTTTAAAATCAACCATTTGTACATGCTTTACCTCACTTTAAGAAATCCATCAACTAAACATATATGGTAGCAAAATCCTGGGCTGATTGTTACAGCACCAGTAATTTTTAATTAAATGCACACACACTGACTTTCAATTACAGCTCATCCCTACATTATACTCTGGTGTTAACACTAGCCACAGTCTCCCTTACATATGCTGGAAACCCAAACTGGCAAAGTTAACCAGCTCCTGTTTTGTTAGATGAATGCCAGAAAGAACCCCACACTAAATCAAAGTGGCTAAAGTAGAAATCAAAAGACTATCTATGTGGCATTTAATATTTTTGTATTAGAATTAACTATCTGATTATATTAGAGTTAAAAGGGTTTTTAACATTGTGATAAATTAAATATAATATTACAAAATTATAATTTCCTAAAATTTTAGTAAAATATCAATTGGCATGATTTCTCCCCTTTTTTTGTCGTTAAAAATTATATGGTTTTTGTGGCTCCACCAGGTAGAAAAATACAGCATTATTTGAATTATCTCCCTTAGAACATTTTTGTTGCATTAACAACTTCAACTGAAATAAATGCAGACCTTTAATAAAGATTTTGCACCGTTTCTCGCTTATCTCCTGTCAAGGCACAAGGCAGGTACATTGATGTTGTTTTATAAATGACTAGATAGCGGCCAACAGCCAGTAAAGTCATTAATAATAAGCTCTCTACTATTCCGCCTAGCCAAGTCAGATCATGGCGCTGGACTGCCCTCTCTGGAGCAGCTGCTCTCTTTAAGATCTGCTGACAGACGGGAAACAGAAAATGCTCCGAAATAAAGCTAAACGCTTCATTTTAGTAACTTTTCCCGTTGTATAGATTACTTTTTAAAAATGTAATAATAATAATAATAATAATAATAATAATAATACACACGTATTCGTGTTTTTCGTTGTCCGCAGCGGCTCATGGCGAGCCGGACAGAGATAATATCACTATTTTTAAAATTTACTCTCCTCTCAAAGTTTTGCAACAGTTTTTTTTTTCTTTTTCTATTTAATACCTCGAATCCATGGACTGGTAGGGCATTTAGTGCGGCGTAAAGGCTTAGAATATCTAATTACACGACCCTTTTATTACCAGAGGGACCATCCAGAAAGATAAAGATGGCGGCTATCCTGTTCGCGCATAATTCAGGAATCGCCTGAGACGCTACCCCTGCTTAATTCCCGCTACGCATTGTTGCTGTTGGTTTGATGGCTCAAGGATTCATACATCATTAAACAGAATGAAAAACTGTTACAGATCACTCAAAGTAATAAAAGAAGGGAAAGGAAGAAATCTATCGTGATGATTAGACGGGATTACTTTCTCGATTTAAGGTCTATGGAAACATTTTTTTTTTGAATACTGAAACAATCGGAAGCCCTATTATTACCAGAGACATAAATGGGCTTATTTCATATTAAATTACTGTATTTAGTGGTAATTTATTTCAGATATGACTAAGTGTAAATTCAATGATGAAGTGTTCATGTTTTCGCAACGGTAGATTTGAATGGGAAGCTGAACGTTCTGCTTCCAGTCCCGAAGCGCACGTACGTGTCAGCAGATAAGATTTTGGAATTTAAAGGCGGCATCCGGAGTTCACAGAAAACAAAAGACGTGTCAGGTTTTCGGGTCAAAAAGTGTAAACTTTATTGGTGCCGCTCAAAGAACTTTAACCCTTCACATTCACAGTGAGCGGCGTCGTGAGGGGTACAAATCGGTGGATGGAACTGCTAAGCTGCACAGAAAATATTTCCAGATTCTGATACCTCCGAAAAAGGTCCTGGTGCTTTTACAAAAGCAGAAGCAATTATTAACTCTGCCATTGTTCCACACGCGGTCGTGGACACGGTACCATCATATTATTTCTAGTCTTAGCTTTTTTCACTTTGAAAATGGCGGTTTTCGAGCTAAGGCATTAGAATTAAAATGTACTAAAGATGAACTTCAGATACAATTGCGACATGTGTTCAAGAAGTGTCTGATGAAAAGAATATTGCTTCAAAATGTGTTGCATTCGTCGCGGACGACCAAAACTGTTAGAGCTGCTTTCTGCTTTGAAATATTTTTTTTTGAATTTCAAAACTATTCACCAACTGCTCTGCAAGTCTTTCCGAAAGTGAACTGAGCGAAGCGTAAATATGGTGGTGGCGCTGCCTAACAGATAATTGAAGAAAAAAACAACGACGAACGATTAGTTCATATATTTAACCATCGCACGATTATGTGAGAAAGTGTACCACGCACGAGAACCAGTCTCTCCGTGCTCTGCTAATGACAGCTAAGTTTCTAAAACAGGAACCGTAAATGCCCATCAAATCCAGCAAAAGTTAAAAACACATTTGCTAAAATAATTAATTTCCATAACAGTTTTGATTCAGTGATAACTTCATTTTTAAAATTACAAAACCGACTGCAACTTTTAATCTTTCTCCCTATACTTAAGTTATTAGAAGTTTTTAAGTTAAGAGAAGAATGCAGATAATACGGAGAAAGGAATTCACTAGACTGGGAAAATTTCTGGCGTCATCTGCGTTAACCCGTGTTGTTCGCTAACACGTGCTGTTACTTGCCGGCGAGAACATTAAAGGGATTACCACCACGAGCTAAAATTAAAACATAAAGTAAATCTTCAGCTTTATAGTTGGATAAACGACGGGGTTGGGAGTGTGTCTGATGTGCAGGGTAGTGGGCCCTCAGAACGTTAATATCGAGCTGGCTGGAGCGTCCGCCGACTGACCGCTCTCATCTGGAGCCACACGCCTACCGTCCTCTTCCACAGACCGACCAATACTGTTAAAAGAATGAGAAAAACCCAAACATCCGCCCTTTTCTTCTCCGCGCGTTACCAAACTGCTATCTTTCGAACACAAACTGTGCCAGAAGTGTAGCTTAATGTTAATTAAATCTTATTTCCTGCGAACCTTCCTGCATCATTGATTTCAAACGAATTCCAGTGACGTTTGATGTTTGCTCCCCTGTCCACTCCGTGCTCGGCACACTTACTCATGTAGGTAGGCTGGCTGTGTATAAACAACACTCGTTCATTCTACCAGCTTCCGACTTATCGGTGTGAGAATCTCTGATTATAATTGATACGCGTTCGATGTATTTTATTAATAATCTTAGCACTGAAACTAAATCATAAATAGTAGTAATCCAAGTTAGAGTGTTCCTGAACCCTTCTGGCTGTATTTAGACTCTCAATCTCCCTTAATGCTGGAACGGAGGCGCACAGTGGCTGTTGCTCCCTCCAAACGATCTTCGTTCGCAGGCACCACGATTCCTCTACCGCAGCTTTCTGTAGCCCAGAATCTTCTAGGAAACCCGCAGACATTTTGGGTACAACGAGACTATTGAAGAAATACCGCTTTCTAGATCTGATCATTATCTAACGCGTTATCTTATTTTACGAAAACAGTTTCGTATTAAGAAACCCCTGTTTATTAAAAACTTAGTGGAATTTTAACACAAAACAAAGATAGGGGTGGTGGTGGGGGGGGGAGACGACGACGACGACGAACCTTTGTCTGGGACCAGGGCTAAAAAGAGTCTCAGTTGTTCGTCATCTGTAACAGAACCGGTGTTTATGACTTGAATAAACGGGTTCAGTGTGCTGGAAATTAACCGGTTCACGTTCTCGCATAAAGCGCAGCTAATTTATGAATTAAATAAATACACTGGAAAAAAACTAAGTCAAAACAGAATTTTTTCACTTTAATTTAGATTTATATACACCTTGATTACAAGTTTCATTGCTGCTGTATCATGTTCAGAAAAACCCAAACAGTTGATGTTTTAAATGTAAATTGTTAGTATATCTGAAATAAAAAAATGTATAGGTTTTGGCCTTCGTACCAAATGTAATTTTACATTTATTCCTATAATGATTATCAATATACATATTTCCTAAAGTTCCTGGTTATTTCAATTTTCCAATATTGAGCTGAAGTTGCAATATATATAAATGTACAATGTATAAGCTGAATTCGCCGATCTTATAAAAGACCAGTACAAAATTATTTACTTCTGTATATTTAGCATTCATTGGTGGTCAGAATTATTGCACCACTTGAAATAATTCATTTTTTGTTTAAGTGTAATTATATGACGACTAATAGAATCCTTAAGCGGTTTTGTTTTGTTTCTCACTTATTATGTATGTATTTCTTTATTAAAATAATAGTCTTTGTAGTCAGAACAATGTTGTATAGTACAATTTACTGAGGTTTACTGCTTCATTACTCTACAGATCCATATATACAAGAAATTACTACATTAAGGATGCCTTACATATCAAAACAATGCTGAATAGGTTTCATCATGCTTAAAAATTGTAATTTTACATTATAAGATACACAATGAACACTCAATATTTTGTTGAAAAAAATGTTATGCAATAACTTGTCACTGCTTTTTTGCCACGTTTTTAATGGAAAATACCTATTATCTGTCATTTTTAACTTAGAAAATATCCTGAAAAGTAAAGAAAAATACTACTGGTACTACTAATAGGAATAATAATTTTCAGTTATAAATATGTTTTGCTGGTAAAGATGGTGCTGTGATATCGAGTTTATTTAAGTGAGACACAACGAAAAAATCCATTCTATTAAAAAAAAAATTTAAAAAAATTGCTAAGAAATCAGTAACGAACGAAATAAATATTTCAGCTGAACTTCTATATCACCAAAAATTTGTGTTTTCAATAATAATAATAATGATGATGATGATGATGATGATATGATGATGATGATGATGATGATGCTGATGATGATGATGATGATGATAATGATGATGCTGATGATAATGATGATGATGCTGCTGCTGCTGCTGATGATGATGATGATGATGCTGATGATGATGATGCTGCTGCTGATGATGATGATGATGATGATGATGCTCGATGATACCTGGTCATAGCGCTGTTGACTCTAGGAAAGCGTAGAAGGCGATTTTTCCACACTGGAACGTATCCGGTACCTTCGCCCCAGTTTGGTGGTTCCATTTTCATCGGGCTACCCCGGGACGGTCTGATTTGCCTAAGCGTCGACCAGGACTCGCAGCGCGTATTCTGGAACGAGTCGAACGGCTTTCCCTCGCCCCCGTGGCGCTCCATACCGCCCAGTCCAAAAGTGTCCACAGACACGGGAACCCAGTGGGCGTCCTCTGGCGGGAAGTCCGACTGCCGCAAACAGCCCCGCGCCAGGGTCGTATGCGGCGGCAGCACACCCTTCTCTGCCGGGAGGGTGTACCGCTTCTTTATCCACTTCGCTTCTAGGGGCAGTTCCCCCATGGCGACGCGCTCTTTCTCAGCGTCGAAGTAGAGGCATTTATACATCCCAAACGTACCCATGCATGACGACACCATTTTGTGTTCAACATGGTTGCTAGGTTACGTTGTTGTTCGCTGCAGAGCTAGCCAAGGCATTCGGATAATTTCTGTTGGTCTCAGTATCGGAGATATCCGCGGTAATAGGTGCAAGGTTTATCTAATAAAAAAAAAAAACATATATATTGTTCAATTTTTTGTTTTGTTATGATCTTCTTGGCGAACCATGTCCTGTTGTTTAAGGTCTAAATGCGTCTCACAATAGTGAGCTAGGTAATGGTGGTGGGAAGAATTAGCCTTGGTGACCAACCAAGCTTTACACGGGTACCGTTCCCGCGCCCGGTGGTCAAGGCGAAAATCTTCATTTCTAAATGTGGGAGGAAGCCATGCCGGGGGGAGAGTTAGTACACCAAACCGAACAAGACCTGACTAGGACTGGAAATCAGGTCCTCGTCCAGTAGTCTACACTACACCACCTGTTATGACAAATCAGTCGAACTGTCATAATTATAGAAGACCATCTAATTACTGTACCTCTTTAAAATATGCGTAGCTACACTCTGAGGTAACTGTACCCAGCATATAACTGCTGGATTAATGTAATAACTTGTTGTTTATCTTTATTTAGGAATTTAAAAAAAAAAAAACCTAATAAAGGCAAAGTACATGAACGATTCTTACATCTTACAAACAAACAGAATGATTGACTTAAGACAAGTTGTAGTGCTAAATAAGTGAAATTTAATGATAAATAATACAGGTTTTTAATTAATATTATACGTGTAACCATTACTTTATTCTCAAATATGTTAAATTTTCAACGAAAAGCTGTATTTAATAAAATAAACTGTAATATTTGGGGTTTTCCCAGTAAAATTTACGTCTGCTTTCTTATAGAATATCACAAGAACTTTTTTTGAATAAACTAATTTTAAAAGAAAGGAAACCTTATATTATGAAAGTAGCAGATTATAAATGTAAAATAAATTTTAAAAATACGAAAGGAATTAAGCTATAGTTAGACTTATAGTAAACAAGATAAAACAATCTTTTTGTCAATAAAGTAAAATTTTATGATTATCTCCCTTTGTATATTTAGCAAAGTTAGTAGCTAACAAAGCGCCTATTTAAAACGAAATATTAGACTCGTTTATTGTTTTCTTTCAATGTATATTTTTATATCTGCCTCTAAAATTAAATAAAGATAAGAAAAAAAGGTGAGAATACAGCAGTAAACAATATTGCTATTAAGAATGGATTCTGTCAACTATTTTCACTCTGAATGAACTTTTAATATTGCATAAAGCATTGAAAATATTAACAAGTGGAAAAGAAAATATTTTGGGAATAAAATAGAATTTAAAGCAGTTTACTATTTAAAATCATCAGCAGAAAGCTTATAATCAGTCCAAAGTTTTGATTTAAGATAAATCTTCATGTTGACAAATATTAAAAAAAAGAAGAATCAGTGCAATTAGTATATTATAAAAAGATTCACTGAAAACAAAAAAAAAATTGAGTTTCAAACTAAAGAAAGTTGACTTAAATGCAGTGCATAATATGAGATGTTCTTTACAAGAACTTGAACATTTAAAGTGCAAAGAAAATTTGCTTGAATTAAACTCATCCCATAACCTTAGTTAAACAACATAGGTTAAAATACCAAAATATCAATAATTATATAATTCTGTCCTATTGTGCAAATATGTTTACAGCAACAAATTTACTGTTGCATCAAATTTGTTCTGCTCAATCAAACATTTCATCTCTCAAGATATGTGTAGCCAAAAGTGCTATCTTTTTTTTTTGTTTCTCCTTTGAAACAATGTCATTGAAAACACAGCAGGCACCAACACAAAAAAATTTTAAGTTATTACGGAGATAACCATTTTTGTTGTTGTTTAAGGTGGGTTTTTTAAGTATTAGTTATAGATCTATCATTACTTTGTAAAGAGCCAAGGAAAAGATTTATGGTCATTCATGCAGTTCTTTTAACATCTATTGATAATAATAATTCCAAAATTATGTAGAAAATAAAAGCAACAGTATTCACAGTGGATATTTTGTGGATAAACTTATTACTCAGATATTTTCCCACCTAAATATACTTCAGAAAAACACTTTTACTGTTGCTTCCCTTAGAATGATCTTTAGGAAATGTTTTGGTGCACAGATATTGATGTTATTAATTGTATTAGGTTGTCTAATTTCTGGTAGGGGAGTTATTTCCATTTATTTGCACTAGATATTATTTTCACTTGCTGAAACTGGTTTTGAGCTGGCAAATGCAATATTCTATGTTAGATATAGGGATAATGGAGAAAACACATGCAAAATTGTACTGTAAAGACTAGTTATTTAACTGAAAGATTTAGAAATCTATTCACAAATGCAAGATGTTTTATCTGCCTACTTGACAGATCTTTGTAAATATGGTTCAAAAGCCTTCCCAATCTTTGTCCAAACTCAAATGCATCAAGATGTGATGAAAGTGTGAATCATCAATGAAAATCATGAACTGCCAGTATATAGAGTGATGCTATGCTGTGTGTATGTTGCCTCTGACAAGACAACAGCTTCTGTAAAGTAACCTGCAAACCATACCCAAGTCTATACAGAAACTGTCGCATAATGAATTAATTCATGTTCATTTGAAAAGGATTATTAGTAGTTATTGTGAATTTGATGAATAACAGCTTTTCTTTGGAAGTGTTAAATTATAGCAGAGATCTGTAAGTCACAGTATTAATGCTTTAATAATAAATTTATTTTATAATCTGTTTCAGAATTGCATGTGGATGAAGCTGATAACAACAATTTAGGAAAGCGGTATCATAGCAAAATACTTGTTTGATGATAATAAATTGCCTTTTATTACTTTTATATTTACTTGCTTATTTTTTAAAGCATTTTATCTCAGGTAGTTCTTTTCTTATTTCATGCTAGACTTGTATCATACAAATAAAAATAATATTTAATTTAGTTTGGTTCCTTTTTAAAATTAATTCATCATCATCCAGAAGCACTAAATGTTAGTTTGAAAATGTATAAGTTTGTTGTATGATTTAAGGAACTGACATATCTGAATCTTTCACTTTTTTAGAGCTTAAATTTTAAAACTTAATTTTGAATACAGTATTAATTCTATTTTAATAATTTTCTTAAATTAAAAGTAAGTAAATATCAAGTGTTTAGCAAGCTTGCACAAAATAATACAAATTTACAAAATATTAGAGATTAGTGTTGTTATGAAACAATGCATTTCAAAATGAAAAAAATATCTGATAGACTTGATACCTTCATAATAAAAAAGAGAATGAAACTGCTCTAAAAAAATACAACATGAAAACAAAAACACACCATCTTTATAGTGACTGCTGTAAATATAGTAAAAAAAAAAAAAGAAGCTAGATATGATATCTAAATTTTGCCAATTTTACTTGATAGCAAATTAACCAGGATTCCCCAGATCAACCTACAAAAGGTTATAGCAAAAATTAGTTTGGTTAATGATGCAGAAGAAACTGGCCAAAGTTGCAGTATGACTGAGATTTATTCTTTTCTATTGTTTACTTGTTTTAGGAAGAATGCAAGCTGAATATCTATATAGTAATAAGTATTTATCATATATTAACTTAAAATAAAATATATTAATTATAAGAAAATATTCATAAATAGAAAAAAAGCAGGCTTCAGACTGATTGCAACTAAATTAATTCTTAAAATCATTAGTATTCTAGTGGCAAAACAAATATTAAACATTTTTATTTAAATAAATGTCAGTAATGTTCAAGAACTGAGTTGTATTCTGTGAAAAAATAATGTAAGGAATTAGCAGTGCTAATAAATGAACTTACTGCGTGTCTTGCATAAGACACAATAAAATTCTTTCCTGTGTATTAACTAAGCAGAAAGAAAAGCAAAGAGGGTTGTATGAAAAGTACCAAGAACATCCCTTTGTAAACTTAGATAAATCAGCAAATCATTTGCAACTCTGGTATTTGTAGTGAGATGTACACTTGGATAAATTTAGCAGTACATTTGTGAATAACTTATTTTGAATTAAAGATATTTCTAATTCAGATTTTTGATTTAGTCCTTCAAAAAACCCTCAACAAAACCACTTCTCTCCCCTTCTTTCTATCAAGGGAAAATAACCCTGATGCTAAGATTCAACAAATAACATGAAAAGCAAGCCGAAATTATTTATAATAAACAACATGCACATTGCAATTTGAATTTTTAAGCTCTACACAAATAGCTGATTAGAGATACTCTAATAGACAATAAAAGTTATTCTTGGATTTATATTTATTATATTCCTTACAAATCTAGGTTCTTATTAAAATAAATTTTAAAAACAACAGAATATAATGATCTCCCGCAAAAAAAAATAATTAACAAACAAATGTAACAAGCTAAATACTTTAATACTGAAAATGAAGATATCTAAGCTACTCTGAAGATTTAAGGATATTGGATTCAACTTCAGCTTAATCAATTCTCAGATACTTAAAAGAGTCAAAATAGATATTCAAGATTAGGAATACAAAAATGATTTGGTAAATTCTAAATGCCTAAAAGTTAAAGTAATATAGTGGTGAGGTGGAAAGAAACAGTTTCTATAGGACCAAAATGGCTTCACATTTCTATGAATTTATTAAATTGAACAGCCTAATTCTTTTCCATTAAAAGTTTGTTAAATTTCCCACATTTATAATAGCCAAATTGTTGTGTAAATGCTGCCCAAACCAAAGGAAAAGGTTTTCATCAGCTGGATACAACTGGATTTAGCTCAGTATGCACCCATCAGAACTCTTTTAATCAGTAGTGGATGGATACTGAAGTATCATGGAGAAAACACAAACCACTGGTATAGAACTAGAAAACCCATGTCATTAGAAAAACGCTAGTCACATAATGAATCTATTAGGATTGGAAGGTAATTTATGTCCCACATGAGCAAAGAAGTCTGGTTCCATTCTTTTTTTTGGAGAAGAGTTAACATTGGTCATGGGACTATGGCCATTTATAAAACTTAATGTTGATAAAATAGAGATTTTCATAATTCATCTCACCATACAAAAACACTTATCTTTCCTTCAACATTTCATTACAGAACATATAAACATTTAATTGTGAGATGCTATCATTTCAAGCTTCTGCATAAAGTTATTTCTGTGAATGTTAAATCTACTCCTTATTGAAACCACGTATTCTGTCATTAATGATGGCTGCTATAAGCTTGCTTGGCAGATGAAAATGGCACCTAACATTGAGTTTCCATATGAAGCAAAGCTATCCATTATTGGCCTTCATAAAGCTGGCTACCACAACTGAGTTTGGAATGGAAATGTGAAAGTATAAAGTTGTTTACTGCTTATTTAACTGGAAACCTGATAAAAATTGATGAAATTCTTACAACAGAGACATCACAATATTCTGCAATACCATGCAGTTTCATTTGAGCATAATTTGATAGGTGATAGCGTTATACTGCAACAAGATGATGTACTGAAGCATACTGCAACGATCAATACACAGTGTCTTTTTAGAAAAGAAATGGAGGGACTTCTCAAAAATAAGGTCCCCCCCCATCAATATCCAGATCTAAACCCCAATGAATTTGTGTGGGATAAACCAGATCAAAAAGTTAAGGAAAAAAGGGTCCAACCAATATCACTTACCAAGAGAAATACCTGTAAGAGGAATAAGGATTATTTACTTACAAGGCAATATTTTGAGATGCTACTGAACAAAATGACCAAATTATGAGCAGCAGTTATTTCCGTTGAATTATGCTTGAAGTGATAATGTTGTCACGGTTAGTGATTTATATATTCTGATAATAGTTCTATTGGCCGGATCCAGGGCTTGGATGAAACCTCTCCTCCAGCCAACCAAGCCAACCAACCTGAAATCTGACGCCCCCTCAAAACTAGATGAAAATGTTAAGTATGTTTAGCTAATCCTGAGTATGGCGCCTCTTTAAAAAGGGAAGAACCCTCTTCCTACTGAAATCCTGGATCCGCCAGTGATTCATCTGATTTTTATATTTTGCCAGACCAAGGCACTTTCATTAACAATAAAGTGTTGAAAAGGCAGGTAGGTGTTTTTGTATGGTTGGCTCATCATGCTGAACACCAGTGCGTATATATTTACATAAGCTGTCCTTCTCTAACGATTCGGATATCAACAAAGGTCAGTCTATTAGTTTAGTTACACAGGGCATTGCAGCGGATTTAGTTCAGCTTCCCCCCCCCCCCCCCGAGAAACCTGCTTGTTTATCATGTATTAGAACTCAAAATATATAGATTAGGAATGGTGGGAGGGGCGGCGAGAACCAGATGCAAGAGAGAAACTGTAGGATAATCACTTAATTTTGATTAATGGAGAGCGAGAGATAGAAATGGAAGACAATTAGAAAGTAGTTCGACGAGGTTTCATATATCATAATTTGGCGGTTTTACTAACCCTAACCTCCCTCCCCCCACCCAAAACAACAGGATACTAGAGTTTTGTGGACAGTCAATTCCTACCGATGCTTAGCAGCATTTTTACAGGAAGGAAAGGTATACACGACCGAATATATGATGACCCCCTTTTCCAGCCCGCCCCCACCTAGAAACATTTTTCTCCCATCGCTATTTTATTATTATTATTTTTGTTTTGTTTCTGTCTCTTCCATTCAGCTCTTTGTAATTCTAAGATCTTTTGAGAAGGGCATCGAGTAAACTCGGTGGTGGGCAGGGCAGCCCGATCGCTGCAGGGCCGACAAGCGCCATTATAAGCAGTCCACCCCATCCGCCCCGACACCGTCTATCACACATCTCTCGGGTTGGCCAGCAGGAGGAGGACGCTTTGCGCGGAAAACCGGAACAGAATATTAATAAGCTATAGCGGGACAAACTTTTAGACAAGACACCGTAGAAGTTAGAGAATTACAACAACAACAACAACAACAAGGTCGAAGTTTGTTTGTTTGTTCCCCTCCCTCCCAAACCGAGATTTTTTTTTTTTTTCAGCGCTGTTAAATGGCGACGGTCACGTGATCGAGTACGCCACGCCCCCCCTCCCTCCTCCAGGTCCAGCTCGGAGTGACTTTATTTAATGTGACACCGGTAGATCGCACGAGTTGCTATGTCATTGTAATTATAGGTCAATTTAGATTATAGGACCGTCGACGTCAAAACTTTTAAAACTCGTTTCTCCTTTGTCATTACGACGACACTTAACCTACATTTGTAAAAAAAAAAAAAAAAAAAAAGGTTGTTGGGGGTGGGGGGAGGAGGGAGGGTTTAGTAAACAACGTGTAAAAGAAACGGGGGGATACATAACGTTATAGGTTACCGGTTTTGTTGTTGTTGTTGTTTTTCTTTTTTTTTTTTAATAACGTTCCCTGATGGAACAATGATAGTTGTGTAACGCCGCCGCATGGAATTGACCTCTTAACCCGGATGTGAAGGACGAGCCTCGTTTTGGACCGGGAAAAAAAAAAAAAAAAAACTAATAATCCTTATTTGCTGTCATAAGCCGTCTGCATCCAGCGATATTTTTCCGTCCCGAAAATTTGGACAGTTTTTGCCTTTATTTCATGGAAGAATCGAACAGCGGCGAACCACTAAGGTGTCCGTGCGGATTCTGGGGGTAAGCTCTCCGCGGGTGTTTTTTTGTTTCCCCCCCCCCCGGGGACAGTATTACACGACATGTAATATAATGTAATATAGGAAAAAAAATGGGTGGGCTGGCTGGCTGGCGGTGTCGTCTGGTTGGACATCTTTCCAGGTTCGGGAGCGCGGGAGTGGGGTGTGGGTATTAAGCGCTTTTTTTTGCGATCAGCTTCGCCCGCCCGCCCGCTGTGGGATGGATGGATGGCGATCCGGAGTTGAGAGAGAGAGAGAGAGGAGACGACGACGACGACGACGATCGTCGGGTCTCGTCGCCGAATGGCAGCACCCCCCCACCCCTCCCTCTCTCTCTCTCGATAAATAAAAGCCTCTGCCGCCGCGGCGGGGGTTGCGGCCGATTTGTGTGGGGAAGACGGGGCAGGGAGAGAAACGACAAGACGGACGGGCGAAAATGCCACGCTCGAGATGATCCACATTGTTGTGCGTGCGTAGCTAGACAACTGGTTAATAATAATGGCTGCAGACTACGGGTTCGCCACCATTTTACTGGCACTGAACGTTCCAGCATTGAACTACGAAGATGGAAGGAAGGAGAGATGCTTCTTGCTGGTCGGTTTGTGCATGTGGACAACTCGCCACTAGTACAAAGAATGGTTTTTTTTTTTTTTGAAGGAGGAGGAACAAACAAACAAACAATAAAAATAAATCAACAACAACAGCAGCAGCATAAAGTTCTACAATTCATAACCCATATATCTAGGTAATTAATTTAGACCCCCTGTTGAAACGGTCAGTTTTATATTTATAAAAAAAATAAATAAAATTAATATGAAATGTATGTACAAATAAAAGCTGTTTCATCTATGTCTACTTAACATTTAAATATCTACCTACCTATCTACCATCTATCTATTTATCTATCTACCTATCTACCTACCTACCTATGTATCTATCTACCTATCTATCTATTTATCTACCTACCTACCTATGTATCTATCTACCTATCTATCTATCTATTTATCTACCTACCTATCTATCTATCTATCTATTTATCTACCTACCTATCTATCTATTTATCTACCTACCTACCTATCTATCTATTTATCTACCTACCTACCTATCTATCTATCTATCTATCTATTTATCTACCTACCTACCTATCTATCTATTTATCTACCTACCTACCTATCTATCTATCTATTTATCTACCTACCTATCTATCTATTTATCTACTATCTATCTATCTATCTATTATCTATCTACCTGCCTACCTATCTATCTACCTACCTACCTATCTATCTATCTATCTACCTATCTATCTACCTACTACCTATCTATCTATCTATTTATCTACCTATCTATCTACCTACTATCTATCTATCTACCTACCTACCTAGCTATCTATCTATCTATCTACCTACCTACCTATCTATCTATCTATCTACTATCTATCTATCTACCTATCTATCTATTATCTACCTATCTATCTATCTATTTATCTATCTACCTACCTACCTATCTATCTATCTATTTATCTACCTATCTATCTACCTACCTACCTATCTATCTATCTACCTACCTACCTATCTATCTATCTATCTATTTATCTACCTACCTACCTATCTATCTATCTATTTATCTACCTACCTATCTATCTATCTATTTACCTACCTACCTACCTATCTACCTACCTACCTACCTACCTATCTACCTACCTATCTATCTATCACTTCTGCATTTTTTTCTTTTCTGGTAAATAGTTGCATTTAGTCGACATAGTACTCAAAATATTTAAAAAAAACTATCCACCCATTGTTGTTGTAATAATAAACATAACAAAAGCTATCCATCATAACCAGTACAATCTGAATAAAAAAAATGATTAAACAGACATCCCTTTCTTCCATTTTAGTATATTGCTTTTTTTTTTAAAACCAAACATTTGACATGTAGAATAGCTAACATTGTGATAAATACTTTCACACCTAATTGGATTAAATGATAATTTGTCATTTGTTTTATACACATAAAAAAGAATTTTTTCGTTTGTCTGTATCTCTTTTTGAGATATTATTTGAAGAACAATCTGTTTGACCTCTTCATGCTGATATAGATTATCTGTGCTACCTTTTCAATGATTCAGTAAAATAGAATAGATGGTAAAAAGCAGACCTTGGGATGTAAACTGACTTAAAAGTACTATCTACAACATCTGATTTGGTTTCTCCTAGGTTTTAAAGATTTATAAGTATACTTTGCTTCAACTTGCAGATAAATGGCATTCATGTGGTGACAAGAAATCACCAATAGCATTTCCCAACTGAGTGAGTGAATGAATGAATGATTGAAAATCTTAGTTTATATATAGAGAGAAATGAAGTCACACTTGTAGTTAAAAGAAGACAATATTTTATTTTGAGTGAAAAGGGGAAATTCTGATGATTGCTTTCCCTTCGACAAAATTTTACTATTTAATTTATTATAAAAAACCTTCAACAAAAGATTATTCTATAAAAAGCACTTCAGTTTTATTATTAGTAACAACCAAGGGAAACTACTGCACATTCATTATGTAACTATTGTCTGTCATGATAAACTAGGGAGCTAAAATAAATTTTAATGCATTGTAACCAACCACCTTTTGGAATAAAAGGACAATTAGGGGTTTTTCTCTCTCTTTATTCATGACTTAATGTGGCCTGTTTCTTAAACTTGTGAAATTTGAATGAAAAGGTTTATTGCTATCGTAGACTTTTGACTCTTTGTATAATTATCCAATTTCACATGACCTCAGTTGAAATGATGTTTTGAAGTATGATTGTCAAATTGACAAACTTAGCATTCTTAATTTTAAAATATAGTAAGCAAGCATTGCATTGTTGTTTTTTTCTTAATCACTGTTGTTTATTTGAAAAGGATAGAAAGCTAAAGAACATCTTTAAAATTACATTACAATACTTCCTTAAAACTGGATTATAATTGATTTTCAGGTTGTAATAGTAGTTTTATGAATAAACCATTGCTTATTTGGAATTTTAGGATCCTGGAGAATGTATATCATGTTTATTTGATACCTGATGATTAAGTAGGTAGAAAATTACATATATATTGATTCTGAATTCTAAATTTGTGGACAGGAGTTCCTTAATGTGCATTTATGCATAAAGTGCTTGTAATATTTTCATATACTCCATCCCATTACTTTATTGCATACTACAATAGAAACAACTGAATGCATAGCACAATTAAATGTATAATCTGTGTCAGTCAATAATGACATTCATTCTTTGAAATTAGAATCATCACAAGTTCTTGATTTGTTGGTATTCTTCTCTGTTAATGGTTTAAAAGAAATGATAAAATGTACTACTTATCAATACCACCCCATCTAAGCTGATATTTTTGATCAGCAAATTGCAAAATTATAAGCAAAATTAATCTTTTGCTCTTTTTAAATTCAGTTATCTAACTACTAAAATTAATTTTTGAAATTCCAAAAAAAAAAAACAATTTTTTTTTATTTTCATATTTTAAGTACTTTTTAAAAACTACATTTATGTTAGTTGAAAATTTTTTGGGGTTATCTTATTCAAACAGAAATGATGAGTGGCAGTAGTTTTACATCTAGCTATTTCCTAACATTTTGTGCATTGAGTAGCGACTACAGTATTTCTTGGTCTTATTTATCTACTTTCTGATTTGTTGTTTTGTAAATTTTGCTCATTTATTATTTAAATGAAACTGCTTATCTTTCTCTTATGCCCCTACCCAATCACAACAATATTCTTTATATATATATATATAGTTTATCATTTGTATTAAGCAGTTATATATAAATTTAGATATAACAATTTTTAAAAAAAAGACCAAACAAACACTTGCTAAGTTGTATAACATATTTATTTTTACTATTATTACAGTGAAATCTGTCCATACATAAAGAAAAAACTTACTGCAATAGTGTTTTTTGTAAACCTAGTATATATATATACACACACACACCCACACACATTAGTGCTATCTATAAAAATTAACAAAAGCATTGTTAAAAATGATTATTAAGGAAGGTGTATCTATTGTCATCATCTCACATGAAACTATTTTAGGTAACATGATGACTAAACTTTTGGTAATAACAAACTTGTAATGCTAGCATTTTGAAATTTCTTTTTCACTGTTTTTATTGAATTAGAAAGAGTGAGTTTATTTTTCACCAATTTATTGTGTTTTTAGCTTTACTATAAATTTAGTAAAGCAAGGCAAGGATGATGGTTGAGGGGTTTTGCAAACCCAGTGTTTCATTGATTTTAATCACAGTTGCTGTTCTAAAGCTTACTTAACAAGTTTGATACAAAGTTTGAATGTCAAGCAGGGTTCCAATATCTATTATTAATTGTCATTGACAGAGTCAAATAGTGAGCCAAAAGCAGCATTTAAAAAAATGGCTTATAAACTAACATATATCCTAATTTTTTGTTTTATTTTCTGTCTTAGATAAGCTGGAAGGATGCACACAAAGGATTTAAAAATATTTTTTTGTTGCTAAGCTGGCTATTCAGTATGGGAATTTATGCATGCATTAATATAATTATCTATAACTTTATTAGGCAATGTTTTAGGGGGTTCTATCTTGACCTAAAATATTTCTTTAACATTTCATCAAAATTCTTCATTATTTTCAGGATAGTCCTGGTAAGGGTTTCTTAGTTTAGCAAAATTAATTTTATTATATTACTTATTAATCTTGCAAAGAACTATTCTGGAGATGATACAAGGGAGGTTTTTTTGAAATATAAATAAAAGATTATTTTCAGGTGATGCTAAAAGCCAGAAAATTTGTCCATTTCAGTTTGTGGCATTAAGATTCCATAAATTATCATGCTCATAGCTTATATACAAATGGACATTAATTAGCCTTATGATATACAAAAATCATTTGAATTTTATTTCTGTTGTTTAAAAATGTAAACATGAGAATAAAAGTTTCTATGGATTTTTCAAACTTTTTAATTAAAAAAAAACTAATATTAATAGATTTTGACTCTTGTAGTTGGTTTATTTTAATCTCTGTGATATTTTGAGCTTTTGTCATTGAATACATTAGTTGAATAACATGGTTTCAAGATTTTCTTAGCCAGCCAGCCAGCAGATTCTTCATGAAAAATTGGTTCCATACTATTACAGTCAGCTTTATTTTTTTCACATTTTAGATATATATAACTTAAGTGAATTATATAATTGTGATATATTTTACTATTTACTGGCAAAACTATGTATCAGTGTTATTTTTGGCTATAAGTTTAGTTGTATCATTAACTTTGAAATAATTTTTCAGTTTTTAGCTTATAATAAATATCCAATGAAATGGTATTGCTGTTAAGTGACATGTTAATAATTCTCCTCTTCAATTTTACAGAGATTTCTTGAAAATGTTACTAAACATATTTTTGAATACTTTGGATGTAAGCTAATCACAGATGTATGCTGTTTTAGGTTTAACATGATAGATTTAAATAAATAAATATAAAATAAATGATATCTGTATGTTAAAAGAACCATTTATTATAGGTGATGGACTGTAAGCATTTCTTTAAAGCTTATTATTCTAAAATATTATAAATATGTAAGCAAATAACTATATAAGTACATTCATAGTATGTATGCAGAAAATATTTGACTTGTAAAATATAACTGTTCCAGAAAATACTTCTATAGTAGTAGCAATGAATGGACCACACTAAAGCAAATGTTTGTTGTTTTTTTCATAACATTTCAATTCCTATATGTGACAGTAAATTTCCTACAAAAAACAACAACAAAAATGAATAAAAGATTATTTCATTATGAAAATTTAGTTGTTTTTTTTTCACTGTAATATATCAAATACTATTTATCTAAAAGAATATCTGATTTTCAAAACTGGATTATGAAATTGGATAATCTCTGAGTTTACAAAGATAAACTTCTCAAAATCTATTATAATTTAAAAAATTTTTTTTTACAAATTAAAAAAAAATAGTTGATAAAGTTAAGAATCATCTTATTTCTGGAATTTAACCATAGGCCTTACTCAACAAGGCTAAATTATAAAAATTAATGTTATGGGCTTGTTAATGGCCATAATTTTGTGTGTTAATGACTTATTTTCTTAGCATTTTCACCAGATGATTAGATTAAATTGCTTAGAGACACTTGCAAAAGGAAGGCACAGACACTGGAATACAAGTAGTAGAATTTCTAACTTTCACACATTTCTCAGACTCTTGCATTATACCTTACCCTCTTGCTTTCACTGCCATTATCTCTTTCTGAATTTTGACAATGATGTTATTCCTGTTTTGGAAAAAATGATTAACTCTCTAACTTGTTCTCACTAGCTACTAGGCTTTATTGTAGTGATAGAGATACCAATAGATTAATGAGTTTACATATATTGAATTAGTCATGTACAATGTGGAGTAGCTGAAGGTATCTGTTAACTTTAATGTTTTGTCTGAATTTACATAACTTGGTAGTGGTGTGATGAAATTGATCAACTCATTGTGTTTGTCAACTGTTATTCTTTGGATAAATCCACATTATATAATTCAACATGATTACCATCTCACTGGGAAGATCAATAGGTTTGTTTTTTTTTTAAGATTTGTTCTTTAAACTAGGTGACTGACTTGGTATAAAAAAGCAATGCTGGTTTATTATTGTTGATTTGTTATTTGAGCAAAAGTTTGACAAAATTTAATTATTTCAAAATGTCAATAAATTAAGTTCTTCATAAACAAGTTTTTAGATCTAACTAAATATAAATTACTAGTCTGATCATATAGTAGTCAAACAAAAAAGTAAATTTGGCTACATTCTTTTGCTATATTTCTGTAACACAGTCAACCTGATTTTGTGGAATTTTTAATATTTGTTTTTTTTTTAAAGCATATTCATTGTTTTTTTTTAATCTTTTCATTTTTGGATGGTCAAAGTGCTGGCCCATCAAAGGCACAGTAGAGAAATTTCACCTGTATTTTTATCAATACTAAATGGATGGTAGGGGAGAGGTTGGGATACAGAATGCATCTTTGATGAACTGTGCTTATATTTAACTTGGCAGGAACAAGCTGAAATATGATGCTTTCTTATGTTTACAAGTGCCAAAGCTGTCATTGCAAGAAAACAATTGCAAAGATAGATCAAGGAGGATTCTGTAATAGTTTTCATACATGCTGCAAATTTGAAATCTAGCTTTTGCAGCCAAACTTGAAAGAACACATTCCAAAACAAGTTCATTGGACTAAGGCAGAGTCATACATTTTGAATGAATCAACCTATGGGCATAAATGTGTCCAGTTACAAATAGTTTGTAGCTATTGTTCTAAGGAAGAAATAGTGAAGCTTGTCCTTTAAACATTTTCCTGCTGGTATGCCCTTATGAAGCAAGGGAAGCTATTAATTTAATCTGTATTTGATAATATTATTAATGCAAATTAGCAATATAATTTATTTTTTGAAATTATTAGCTATAGCTAAATGTTTGAGGAACTTGTTTTATAAGCTGCCATCTTTTCAAAACAGTTAAATACCAGTGATTTAAAACTTTTACTGATTCAACTACTTTTGTGATTAGATTGTTTCATGCATTCAAAATACTGCTGCAAAAGAACTATTTCTGTATGTTTAACATTTGAAAATTGAAAAAAAGTTCACTGTATTAATAATTAATTATCCACACCACAATTTTAATGTAAATTAATAAAGGTATAATTAAATTAATTTTACAATACTGTAAGCTTGGCTCTTCTGAAGTAATAAATTATCCTTTCTTGTTGGGGGTGAGGGTAGATTTTTCCCTTTCTATTGTTAATCTTAAGAAAAGTAGAAAAATCATGTTTCCAATCAGCAATATAAATATAACAGAAACCTATTTTCTTTTCTGTTGTCAAAAGGAATTGCATAATGCAGCTTGAATTGTGCATTTCTATTTTCATTTTCACCTTTCAAGCTAGCTTTCTTTTTATTTTATCATCTTCCTAATTGAAAACTTTATAAGTTTTATAGGACAAAAATTCGGCACTATATTGGTTCAGTAAGTTAAATCATGCATTATTTAAAACTTTTAGGAAAAAGCATTCCACTTATTGCATCAAAATTTTAAATGAACTGAAATCTTTTATTAATGATGGAAATGAATTTAGTAGTGAATTAATACAATTAATCATTTCATATATTTATCAATGTCACAAGTGCTTTATATATATATTAGCTATATACAGTCGACCAACGTGTGATCACGGTTCAGCATTCGAGGCCCCAGTTATTCACGGAATTTTCCTTAGAACCTAACTAATACTTGTTCGTGGAAACCCCTGCATATTTGTGGAATCACGAATATCTTCTGCGATTTTTTTATGGCTTTTTTCGTGACAATATATATTTTTTCACGCTTTTTAACATTAAATTATTAATAGCAATATAATTTACTAATTTTGTAATATAAATACTAACGTAAATTCAGCAAAATATCAATATAAAATAAACGCTATTGGCTGGAGGTTTGAAAGTAGCCAATCCGAGAGCGTTATTCATTTCTCCTTGCTGCTGATTGGCTGCTGCCCACGAGGTCCTGTCTCAGGCAGATGCAGCCCCACATCATCCCAGTTTACCGCATGTAGCTATCTCCAGTGTTTCTCTGAGTGTTGTATTTTTATTAAATTATTATTATATATTTACTTATATTTTTTAAATTATATTTTACGTTATATTTTGATGTTTATAGGCATTTATAGGCATTTTTATGGGCTGCGTCCAATATTCATGGTTTTTCACTCTTCGCGGGTGCTCTAGGAACGTAACCCCTGCGAATACTGGGGGACAACTGTACTCAATTAAAGGTTACTGGTTAACCACTTGGCTTTTCTCTTATTTGTTAGTTTTCATGCTTATTATATTTACTGTTATTAAAAATTAAATTGATGATATCATTTAAACTTGGGATAAATGTGAAAGCAGTTTGCTATTATAGTAAAAGATTTTATTTGTCAGAAATGCATTCTGTGACTGAGAAAAAATGCTAGCTGACTAGTTTGGTGGAGGCTCTTGAAATTGTAGGAGATTGATGAATACATTAATAATACTTTCAAAGTAATTAAATACTTAATAATTCTTTTTAGTTTTGTTTAATTAATTTTGCTTAAAAAAACAAATTCTGTTTGATACTTATGTTACTTTCACTGCAGTAATTCATGAATTAGTTGATGGTAAGTCTTAAAGATTTTTGTAAAATTTCTTTGCTAATGTGAAAAAATATTTATACATTTCTGGTTGCTGTTCTGTAATTTTTACACCAAAATTCACCATTTTAACATTTTATTTTGAATATTTTTCTTTGTAAAGCATTTTTATAGTAATTTCCATTATTGGCAGGACAAGTTAACTTTTGTCATTATGAAACCTTAGCATTTACACCAGTAATTATTGCATACTTGAAAAAACATTTATTCTAATTAAAGATTAATTCTGCCATGAACAGTATTGGAAATAATTATAGAAACAGGGGAAAAACTAGGTTTAAAATGCAAATAACATGATAGATTGCATATTGTTTGTAAAAACGAAATGCTTCATAGTACAGTTGTATGTTGATATAGTACATTGATTAGTTGTCATGTAAGCAATCTAAATGTGCCACACCTTCAAAAGGACTATAAAAGTATAGGCAGTGATATCATTGTAGTGTGGTAAATGTCTGGTGAATGCTATGGCTCCCAGGAAGGAAATATGTGACAACATATAGGAATCAAGTAATAGCTAGTGAAGGCTACTCCATACAGCAGATTGTAGCCTGACTTCATTTCAGAAGGATCTGTATGCAAAACTCTGAGGAGGATATGTGAAAGTGGTACTGTTGACAATAGATACAATCAAGGAAGAAAGCCCAAACTCTTCAAAAGTGATGTTAAGTACCTTAGGGTACATTCTCTACTTGATAGATAAGCCATTACAGATCTTGTAAACATGGGAATCAGCAAGGCGAGGTGAGGTGGGTGTGTGTGTGTGTGTGGGCCCCTGGAAAGTTGTTGGTGAGAGAGTAATGATGAAATATTTTGCCAGATTTATGATGCTCAGTGGTGTGTGGTGAATTGGACAAGAAATAACAAGTCTGACTGCCCTAGCAAAAGGTCTGAGGCCGGGAAGAGAGTAGCATTCTAGAAAAATACAATATAAGACACTGGGAAAGCATGTCTATGTCAAAGTAACTAGCTAAACCATCTGTCTCACTGTCTAGTTTTGAGAAACAAGCTGATGATAAGTTAATTAAAAAATGAAGTGGTCACCATTTGATTAGTTAGTGACCCTAGCAGTGCTTCTAACTGATTAATTTAACTAAGCATTAGGAGCCACTTTTAGATTCCACTAGGCTATAAAAATTGGCAAAGAAATTTCCACCCAATAGCCAAGTGACCCAGGCAAGTCAAATACAGTTTACATTTGTATTTGTTTTAGATATTTTGTTAATCATCATTTTTCAAAAATATATACCAGAAAGTTTTTAGCAAAGCAGAAATTAGAAACATCAGAGAAGAAAGCAAAAACTTATAAACAAAGCTACACTACCTCTGGTCCAGATTCAACAACAGCAGTTAAATGTGATCAATCAAATCATTCTGATGATAATCATGATATAGGACTGCCTGTTAATTTGTCTATAAAACTAATGGACAATCTTAAACACAATTTACTTGTAAAAAGTGACTTGTCTCTTGAGAATTATGATTTCAAAAAGGATGCAAAAGGAGTGCAGAATTTCCATTCTGTGTGGCTAAATTAATATTGACAATGACTTTGTTACTCCATGTACTTAAAAGGAGCAATTTGTAAATATTGTACAATTTCCCCACAGCCAGCCAGTTCATCCTGGAACACGGAGTGTTCACCACAGCACCTTTAACAAGGTATCAAGACTTTTATGAAAGTGCAAGAAGTCACATTCTTACTGCTCAGCACAGAAATGTATAGGTGGATGCAACTAATTTTTATGGCCATTAGGAAAAAAAACTAGACATGTACATTGTATGTCAACTGGACACTACTTTGAAGTGGGATGTTGAACAGAACCAGAACACATTATATCTAATATTGTCAACCACTCTATTTTGTTGTACAAAAGACATTGCTTTATTTTATGTGGTAAAGGAAGCAAAACTGGGAATGTTCAAAGCCTGTTTAATTTTTGTATTGAATCAATAGATAAGACACTACAAAATCATTTGGAAAATACTTCAGCTATTGCTCACTTTACATGTGTCCATGTAGAAAATGAACTAGGTTTCTTCACAGAGACTGATATCAGAGAAGAAATAGTTTCTGCAGCAAACAATTGCACTGGATTTTCAATAATTGCTGATGAAAGTGCTGACAAATCTGGAAAGGAGCAGTTGTCACTTGGTGTACATTTCGTCGACACAACAACCACTGAAAATATTGTCCGACAGGAATTTCTTTGATTCGCAAGACCATATGAACTGAATGCTACTTCTGTTGCCAGTACTATCAATGATCAATGTACATGCAGTTTGACTTGAATCTAGAAAACTATGTGGCCAAGTCCAAGGTTACGGTGATGGCTTCTCTACAATGGCAGAAAAGGAAAAGGGGTGTGCATGTTACAATAAAACAAGTATCCAAAAGTAGTGTGTGTCCACTATGCTGCTCATAAACTCAATCTGATTGTGAACAACTGTGTACCTGAAATGTGCAATACAATCATTACAATGAAAGCTGTCATACAATTTTTCCATGAGAGTCCAAAGAGAAGAAACTTTTCTCAAATGTGCCACTACTATCTGAAACATGTTGGACTGCAAAACAAAAGTATTAGAATTTTTTTTAGATAACTTTGAACACATTTTTGATCAGTTAAGTATACTGCCTCTACAGCTTCAGGTAAAACACTACAAGATGCACACCAATCAGAATCTACTTCAAGCACAATGTTTATTTTTTGTCTGACTAATTTCTATTTCTAGCCATTCAGCAATGTTAAAATCTGTAATGCAAGCTGTTGAACTTGATATCATAGAAATGTATGGTCGTGTTCAGGAGCTTATAAGTGTGTTTCATGAACACTGACAAAAATCAGAACAACAATTCAACAAGAATTTCACTAAAGTTCAACAGTTGTTGAATATTGAATTATCTGTTTCCAGACAATGCAGACGACAGACATCTTGGTCTGATGTTGGAGGCTGAATAGTAGAGGAATATTTTCATCAAACATTGTTTATACCATATCAACTGATTTGCTGCAGAAAATAAAAACGCCTTTTTTGCCTTTATCCTGTGCAAATGGTGCACATTGGACACACAGAATTCAAAAACCAAATTATAAAAATAAATTAAGAGTACAAAATTGAAAACTTTGAAGCTGAAGCTATCACCTGGTGGTTTGAGATATGGTCCAAAATAAATGGGGGAACAAAGTGTTAGCAAATTGAAAAATGGATTCATTCAGTTGTTATAATACACTGATCTATTCCCTTCCATTCATCAAGCAAATCATGATGCTTTAGCATTATAAATAATAACCTGCATAGCAGAAAGGTTTTTTAATACAATGAAAAGGGTAAAAACATGGCTGAGGTCAAAAGTGGCAAGCATGAACTTATTCCAAAAGTAATGGATACATTTGGGAAGACCAGAGGCATTTACAATTTGTATTGAATAAAAATATATATTTTTTGTATCATTATTGCAAACTCTCTGATGGGGTAGCACAATAGCAAAGGAAGTAAGCAAATTAAATTTTAAAAATTCTAAATGAATCGCATGAAATATTTCTAAGTAAAAAAATTATTGATCAACATCAAATACCTTTGGTAGGAAAAAAAAGATAAATTAGTAACTTTTTATTTTTTGATGTTCATATGCTTTCATCACTAGGCACATTTTCCCTGCTGCACTTGATATTTTTGTCAATCCACCACCCTTTATTTTGCAGACACCCTCCCTCCCTGAAAAATCCTGCATCACTCATCATGCTTTCAAAATATCTAACTGAAAATTCAGGTGTTAATGTTTGTTCAAGAACAATAAGATATACATTAGCCCAAAGTAGTCTCAGTGAATGTATAGTTGCTCGAAAACCTTTGCTGGGGAAAGGCAACCAAATGTCAGGGTTGAAATGGATGATAGAAATTAAACAGTTGGATGACCAACCTGGTAGATGGTGCTCTTTACAAATGAGTCCAAATTTGAACTGTTTGGCAATAATCTACAGCAGTTTGTTTGAACACAGACCATAGAGTGGTATAATAATCATTGCACAACAAGTATGGTAAAACATGGTGGTGGATCAATACAACTGTGGGGTTGCACATTGGTCATGGGTGTTGGAGATTTTCTTAAAATCAAAGGTATACTTAATGACTGCTCATAAGGACAGGCAGGTCAGGAAGATATCTTATTGGTGTGGATTTATCTTCCAACATGACATTGACCCCATGCATATAGTTTTTCACCACACTGGCTATCTGAAATATAAACAGGCTGATGGAACACTCACAAAGGTGCCTGCCTGCACAAAGTTTTGATCTGAACATTAATGAGTTTATATGGCAACCAAAAATCTTAGATGAATTTTTAGAAAGTGCTACAGAATATTTTGCAACTATATTCTAGTCATGCATTGCTAGCCTGTATAGGAACATGAGAACAAGGTTTGATGCTCTATATATAGCAAAAAACTCACATTGTGAAATGCATTAGTATTTGCTATGTATTTTGTTTTTGTATATTTTTTTAATAATACATTGTGTATATGCTGTTTCAAAAATTATTTTAAATACTGTTTTGGCTAAGTAAGCAGAGTTTTTTTTTGAATGCCATTTTGTGCATATGGAAACACTTTCTATGTACCAAAGTTTAAGCAGTCTCTCAAACAATGTAGATGCATACAAAACCTGATTAAGACTTATAAACTAATCTTTTACCTTTGAAAATTTATCATTCTAGATTACATATTCTCTCTTAAGGAAATGTTTTGTACTTTCATGTTAATTCTTTTTACTATTTTTAACAGCAGTACTTACTTTATTTACTATCTATATTTGCTGTGAAATAAAATTATATTTTGAAGGAACATTAGTTAAAACTGTCAAATTCCGATATACATTTTTTAAAACCATTTCAATGTCTTATTCATTTTTGTTTTTCCTATATGTAACTTGCTTGCTGATAGAACTAATTTCTATATAATAAAAGTAATTCTGACAATTTTTTTAAAGATTCATGTATATGACCCTTTCAGCTCTCCTGCATCTTCTTTATGCCTCTTTGAAACTTATAAGTAATGCTGAGAGGACTTGCCCAGAGACAACCAAGAGGATCACAAAAAAATGGACTAAAGGAGGCTCATTAACTGCTGTGCTATGTGGTAATTTTGCAATCAAGTACAAGCAATGATGTGCCTTCATCTGAGTTGATTGGAAAAATGTGCCATCTGAAGCTGATACATATTGCCAGTTTTAGAGCATATTCTCTTACCCTACTGAATCTTTTGAACAAGATTTTGTGCTTCAAATTGGAAGAAATTTTTAGCAATAATTTTTTCTCTGCTGACATCACAGTTGAATCAGCTAAGCGATCATTCAGCAAACTCAAGCTCATCAAAAACTTGCACACACAACTCAGGACAGATTAAATGGCATTGCCCTTTAGAGTATCAAAAGTAAACTGGCACATGCTGATTTTATTAAAGTAATTCATAACTTTGCTATGAAAAAAACCCACGTAAAATGCTAAAATGACTAGTTAATTTTACTGCATATGCTACTTCATATATGTCTTCTTTATATCAAACCTTTTGTTAAATTTTTTATAATGAATACATTTTGCATTTTGATTCTATCCTGTAAAGAATTTTGCATAAGACCATTAGAAAGTGACATAGTTAAAGGTCAATGCTAGGGTTCTGCATCTTTGGTCTACCCAGGGGCTTAAGTCAGCTTTCTGAAGCTCTGCTTATAACTCATTATGTTGATCTCGCTTACCTTGGATTATTGCTGGTGCTCTTGGTTTGTGAAGGATGTGGATTGCCAGCTTTCTGGATATAGCTTATTCCATTACTCTTGTGATCCAGAACTTTGGGCAAAAATACTTTGCTGCATATGACTTATCTGAATCATATTGTGTTGATAGCTGTATTAATGTTTTGCAAGAAAGCATACTATTCATTAGTGCTGCTATTAATATATATTCGGGTATTGATTATTGTTTGTATTTTCCTAAATAAAGAAACAGATGAAGCTACAATGTTTTTTTCATGTTACTATGCATATTTCTTTTATATGCTTGTATACAATATCTCATAAATTACTCATGTAAATATTAATGAAGAAAATAAATATAATTAGACTGGCTAGAAGTTTTTAAGACTTATTTAAAAGACTTTGTAGCATTTTATTTACATAACTTGCTTTGTCATATCTCAGTTGATGCATTTTATAAAGGCATTTTCATTTTAAAAGATGAGGAAAGAAGGAATGCCAGTTTTAGTTTTATAATTATAAAAATAGCCTATATTATTAAAATTTTAATTCAAAATTTGTATTTTCTGTAGTTATTTATTTAGTTGATCATGATATTTACAATCCTTTGAAACATGAATCACTCATTTAACATTTTGGGACAGTTGATTCTATTTGCGATTAGTTTTTTTTTTTTTGTTTTTACTGTAAAAAGATTTTCTACTTGCATTTTATTTTTTAATGGATTTATACTTTTCACTTCTGATAAGTTATTATTTTTTAATATTCTCATGTTGTTGATACTTTAGTACATATTAGGTGTTGCTTTGTGTAAGAAGGAATTGAGTAACATACTATCACATTGTGTATGAACATTAATTGATATTTGGAGAAGGTTGCCAAACAAAGTTTAACAGTTGTCATTTGTGACTAAATCAGCTACATATCTGGGGAACTGGATTCAAACTTGCATACCAGATGTTACGGAAACATTTTTTAAAAGAAAATTAAATTTTACTCTTTCAAATAAAATTTGTAATGACTGAATGTTTTTTTTAATTAGAAAGTCTCGGTGGATAGTTAAAATGATTGTATATACTGCTTAGAAAGTTGAGCAAGGACCAGAATATTAATTTTGTAAATATTAATAAAACTAATATTAAGGTCCCTGTAATATAGCTTTTTAATACTAATTTTGCTAATATAAGAAGAATTAATCATTACTATTAGGAAATTAAATCTCCCATCGACTATGCCTCTGGCACCCTTTTATAAATAGCATTTGTTGATTTTAGATATGAACTTTGGGCAAAATTATCTTTAAATTGAGATTCACATATATGATTTTAAATTATTTCTCTTTTTAATTGTTTTTTATTATGAAGTTTGATTTTATTTTAAAGTGATCCAAATTGAATTTTTTTGTTTATTAAGCTATTTCAATATTTATTGCCTAATTGCACAAGAAATTGCTTTATTGCCAGTTGCCTATACAAAATTTTTCTTATAAAATACAAACAAAAATATTTTTCAAGAAATGTCAACTTTTTTATTTTTTTGTTGGACCCTTTGCTTAATGCATATACAACATACCAACTTCTAAAGCAAAAGCTCAGAAAATATTCACATGTTTAATTGTGAGCTATTTATTTTTAACCTTTGTTAATGGAATTATAAAATAATAATTAAAAAAATCTAAGTATTGTTTATTACTATTGCTACTTACTAATTTTTAGTATAAACCAATACTTTCACAAATCTGTCACTGAAACTGCTTAGTGCCAAATGTAAAATTTTCAGTTCCCTAGTTATCTACATTATGCAAATTTCAAAATGCAATCAACTAGGAATGTAGGTATCAAACCTAGTCACCATTGCATTGTGCAACCACCAGCATTATGGGCAAAGCCATTATCCTGCTTACAAAGTTTGCTATTGTGAGTAACCCAGTTTATAGTAAATGCAGTTTTGAAGCCTAAGGATTTGGCTACTTTTTTTATGCTTTCACATTTTTGTGATAGATTTCATTTCTTATGTCAAAAATAAATATGATATGGTGGTTACATCCATTTGCAGTTTAGAAAATTAGAAATTAATGAAAATTTCTTTAAAAGTTGGAATAACAACACTGGATTCTTGTGATTATCTGATTACTACTCAGAGGCATTACCTAATCTATTATCTTTTTATTTTCTCTAAGTTATTGATCCTTCATTTAATTTATGTTATGGAAACATGATAGGCTGAAATTTTACTTAATGTTTTAATTCATAAGACTTGTCTTATGAAAATGCTAAGAAAAATTAAGTTTTCTCAGGCAGCAACTACTCAAATATTAGAATCTAAGCATTGATTTCAACATTCAGAGACTAAATATTTTTTTCAAATATTCCAAAAGTTTTAAACTAACCCGTTATAAAATTTTCGTGCGTGCCTATATTATTGAAACATCTATTATTTAACTGTTAAGCTCAAATTAAGTTTGTGACATGATGACAATATTGGTTTCTATGAGCAATGTAAAATATTTTTCAGAATTTTTTTCCAACCTAAATAGTCTTTCTTTTATCTAGACTGTAATAATCCTTACCAATTGAGGATAAATTATATAATTCATGTACTGAACTTTCTACAACTTTAGATTATTTCAGTGCCTAATTCAGGGCTTCAAGACTGACTGACTTACATCAAACAGATTATTACTTTGCATATTTATTATACTGTAAGCAAGGGTTTTGAATGTTTAAATGGTAAAGTTAAAGAAAACAACACCCTTTTTCTGTTTTTTTTTTTTTTTTTTTACTGTGGTGCTTTAATTTTTTTTAAAGGAAAAAAAAGTTCAAGAAATGTCATTATGCACTCAAAAATGGATATGCAGAAGCTGAACAATCAAATGTGTGTGCGTGCATAAAAGAAAACAACTATTTCCAGATTCTGTCATCTTAGTTTTGCTGATTTGTCAATTATAACAAAATGTGGTGGACTAAATGCTTGGCTTATCTTTTTAGATAAACACCTAGAAGCAAATATATTATTTATTCAGAATAAAAGGAAAATAATATGCTTATAAATCATTAAATTAACAATTATTTTTTTGTTTTATTCATGCATGAAATAATTATAATTTATATTTTCCAGTCCACCTGCCTCTTGATGTTGTTATCACATCCTAGATTTAAAAAAGAAAAACATGCTCTAAGACAATATTAGTCTCTTTAGTGATAAAATGTCTCAATACCTGAACTATCTGTTGTTATATCTAAGAAGAATACTTATTAATAATATGTTCTTTAAATTACTTAAAACTTACATCCTTACATGTTGGCAGTTGTCTTAATGAAATAATGTGTGTGTGTGCAATTTATTCCATGATTTATTAAATTTACATAAATATGAATATTCTAATGTGTTATTGCTGTTGTTAGTTTCTGGAGACTTGGCATACTTTGTGATTAGCACATTAATTTATAGAAGATATGAAAAATAAGAGCATCAAGATAAGTTTGGATAAATTTTGTAATTGTTTTTAATGTATTAGCTTAGGAATTATTCAATTAATTTAGAGAAAATCCCCCCCCTCCCAAAAAAAAGCAAGTAGAAAAACCAGTGGTAACATGCTCCAGGCATTCCAATCTGGGAATAAAATCAGTCCTTGCAGGCTTCCATTGAGTATCTGCAAATAAGGTCCATACTTAGAGGAAATTATATAGGTATCAGGCTGAGCCATCTCTGACCTGCATATATTTTTTTTTTGCAGAAAATAAATATTCATGCAAGATATTTATATGATTTCTTTGGCTGGTTATGGGGAGATTAAAACTTATTCGAGATTTAATTGTATTTATTTTTATTTTTATTCTTGAGGAAGTGGAAAGAAGCTGCATACTCAAGAAATGAATTAATTGATCATGGCATTTTGGTTTTGCATCATTAGCAAGTGCTTCAGTCTGAGAACATGGGTGTATTATTAGCATGCATATCTGCTGCATTATTTTTATTGTGGACAAAGGAAGTTTTATCAAAAGGAATTTGTATAAAGGATAAAATGTAATCAGCTGCTCATGAAGTCTTCTCTTATTTTGTAATGGCTCCCTGGAAAAAAAAAAAATATATTTATATATATATATATACAGTAAGCTATTTAAGAATATGCTGGAGCTATATTCTGATACCCGACGTTTCAAATTAGGCACAAATTATTATCCAACCAACTCATTAATGAGCATTCTCTGATGGATAACTTCTCTAAGTAAATGATTCTTCTTAAGATATTTAGAGAGAGAGAATATTTAATTCTTTAGGCCAGTATTGTAGTGTGCTGAGGAGCAAACTACATTGCAGTAATACAGAAATTAATTGTTGAATGAATATGCAGTTTTTTGACAAGTAAGGTCTCTCTCTTATTTATAGTTTTTGAAGATACTATATTAAAATCTTTTTTAAATGTCTAATAGTAATTAGTAGTACAAGTTATTTTCATAGTTCATTTTTAAAAAAGATTTTACCTGGAAAATATTTCTTACAAATTTTATTTAATCTTACTATGAGAAAGAATATTTGGATAGAAAGCATACAACCATAGGTTAAAACTCATTAAAATAAAAAAGACAGCCTCAGAAAAAGCATGCATCAATGATTACCTTTATTGCATTGACCTAGTGTTTACAAATATTCTTGTTCATGACTAGATAACAGCATGTTGGTAACTTGTTTGAATCATGATGCACTATTCTATCCAATTTAAAACTTGGTATATTTAGATTTTTGTATATATATATGTATTGTGCTTAATAATATTATTATTATTATTTAGTTTTATAAGATTAATTATGCCATTGTTTTGTAATTTATTAAATATCTTGAATATTTTCAAAAAATATGCTTAGTTAATAAGAATGTACAAATAAAAATTTCTTAATCAAAGAAATGAGAAGAAAATATGATATGGAATATTTAAACTACTGATTAAGTAAAAAAGTACTTAAAATTTTAAAATATTCATTCAAATTATATATTTAATTCTATTGTTATGGTATAGATATCATACATTAGAAGTTTATTTTTTATGACTTTATACAGGTGCATCTCAAAAAATTAGAATATTGTGGAAGAGTTCAATATTTTTTGTCAGTTATTTCAGAAAGTGAAAATTGTATATATTATAGACTCATTACATGTAAACTAAAATGTTTCAAGCATTTTTTAATTTTAATTTTGATAATTATGGCCTACAGCTAAAAAAAAATAGAAAAAATGTATCTCAAAATATTAGAATATTCCATTTCGAGTAAATCACTATTTATGCAGTATGAATACCATGAGTCTCTGTCTGGTTCAGTACACACAACCACAATCATGGGGAAGACTGCTGACTTGACAGTTGTCCAGAAGACACTCATTGACACCATCCACAAGGAGGGTAAGCCACAGAAGGTCATTGCTGAAAGGGCTGGCTCTTCGCAGTGTGCTGTATCAAAGCATATTCATGGAAAGTATGGTAGGAAAAGGTGCACAAGCAAGAGGGATGACTGCAGCCTTGAGAGGATTGTCAACAAAAGCCAATTCAAGAACTTGGGGGAGCTTCACAAGGAATGGACTGAGGCTGGAGTCAGTGCATCAAGAGCCACCACGCACAGACGTGTCCAGGAAATGGGCTACAAGTGTCACATTCCTAGTGTCAAGCCACTCCTGAACCAGAGACACTGTCAGAAGCGCCTTACCTGGGCTTAGGAGAAAAAGAACTGGACCGTTGCTCAGTGGTCCAAAGTCCTCTTTTCAGATGAAAGTAAATTTTGCATTTCATTTGGAAATCAAGGTCCCACAATCTGGAGGAAGAGTGGAGAAACACAGAATCCAAGTTGCTTGATGAATTCCAGTGTGAAGTTTCCACAGTCAGTGATGATTTGGTGTGCCATGTCATCTGCTGGTGTTGGTCCACTGTGTTTTATCAAGTCCAAAGTCAACGCAGCCGTCTACCAGGAGATTTTAGAGCACTTCATGTTTCCGTCTGCTGACAAGCTTTATGGAGATGCTGATTTCCTTTTCCAGCAGGACTTGGCACCTGCCCACAGTGCCAAAACTACTAGTAACTGGTTTTCTGACCATGGTATTACTGTGCTTGATTGGCCAGCCAACTCGCCTGACCTGAACCCCATAGATTCTCTATGGGGCATTGTCAAGAGGAAGATGAGACACACTTGGCCCAACAATACAGATGAGCTGAAGGCCGCTATCAAAGCAACCTGTGCTTCCATAACACCTCAGCAGTGCCACAGGCTGACCTCCTCCATTCCACGCCGCATTGATGCAGTGATTCGTGCAAAAGGAGCCCCGACCAAGTACTGAGTGCATAAATGAACATATTTTTCAGAAGTTTGATATTTCTATTATTATAAATGCTTTTTTTTATTGATCTTATGAAATATTCTAATATTTTGAGATAATGGATTTCTGATTTTCATGAGCTGTAAGCTGTAATCATCAAAATTAAAACAAAAAAAGGCTTGAAATATTTCACTTTATGTGTAATGAATCTAGAATATATGAAAGTTTCACTGTTTGAATTAAATTACAGAAAAGAATGAACTCTTCCATTATATTCTAGTTTTTTTAGATGCACCTGTATTCTTTTCTTCCTTTTTGTAAGTGGCATAGTCTGCTACAAGCCATCACAGAGAATTGATGAAACACTAATGGGCTTGATATTGCATCATGGACCAAGAATGGTTGGTAGATTATCTTTAAATGGTTGCAATTCTTGGAAGAAAGTTATATGTATTTATTGAAAATAAATTATGCTTTGTTCATGGACAAATTTTTTTGTTTATTAACACCATTATTTATCTTTATAATAAATTCTCTGAGTTTTTGGCCTTATAGGAGTTTTTTCTGTCTTAATCATAATTCTTTAGAATTTTTATTTGTAAATTTTGAAAATGATTCATTTTGATATAAGATGTACAAAATAATAACTGGTTTGACCTTTTCAGATGATCATTCTTGATTAACAGCATGTACTCATGCATACTGGAAGGCAGGTTCACTAATTGCAGAGTTGATGAAATTGTTTAAATACCCATTAGTTAAAAAAGTATGTTACAAGTGGTATGAATAGTAATGATTGGTGGTATTTACTTCTAGTGGTCAAATACCATGGAAACCTTGAACTTTTAATTAGTTCTCATTTTGCATAAGTGATAAGATGAAATTCCTAGATACATTCCTGTTCTGTTGATTAATGAAGGTTTTTAAGAAATATGTCTAAGGGAAAATAAAATAATGAATCAAATCAACACAAATGAGAATGGTAGATTAGATACCGTTGTTGTTTAGAATGTTTCTTCTTTTCTACTTTTGGTATTGCCTAAAAAAGTTAGAAATATTGCTAAATAGACTGCTCCAAACAATGTAATCGTCTTATTTCACTGCATTATTAGAATATAATATTTATTTAATTTCTGTGTTTTGATCTATTATTGGTAGCTATTATGGTGCAGAATTACCTTTGTTGAGGCTTTTTCTGGCATGGAATATTAAATATCCTGAAATCTTGATACTTTTCCCGAAAATATTCTGTTACTGTAATGTCTATGAAGGGTTTAAAATGACATGATAATTTTGAAAGATTTATTTACTGTTTCTGAAATTCAGCACTCTGAATATATACAATCACATTGACAATTATAGATGGTTCCATATGATCGATCTTTCAGCTGCGTCAAGTGCTGCATATGGCTCTTTGTCTGTGAATAGAGTATACCCATAAGTTACATCATTGTCAGATAATCCCAGATTTGCATAACAGTGACTGAATTGGGTAAAAGACCTATTACAAATGTTCATATAATAGAGTTATTGAGCATTAAGAATAGGGTACTTTGAGCCATAAAAAAGTAGACAGAGATGTGGTCGTTGAACTTGATGTATTATCAGCCAACTTTGGCACAGGGGCTGGTTCAGTTCATCAAAGACCTGGAAGGGAGCACCACAACGGTATTGACTTTCTTAATAACCATTGCATCACCTATGTGGCTTGACATGATTCTACTATTGTTGTATTTTAATCCAGAATAAATTATAGCAAGTTTGAGAGAGCCATATCTTTAATCACACTATGCAAAATTGGCTACGTTCTGCTAATCTACATGCTAGACATCTAGTATTTCAAATACACCCAACACCAGCAACACACTATAGGGCAAGATTGGAGTAGGTTAGGATTCATTTGTGCTGGACAGACATTGGAAGACTGGAGTCAGATTTTCTTTGATGAGAGTAAATTCAGCCTTTACTTTGCTGATGGTGGTTTGCTTTTGATGGAAATCAAGCAAACCTAATGCTGACAGTAACATGTTTTAAAATGATTCTTTTAGGGATGAAAATGTTCTAGTTTGGAGTTCTTTCTTATGACCTTAAACTGATTATTTGGTGGAACTATTGAAGGTCAGCAGTACCTTATGATGTCATTAGAGCTGTTATTATGTACTATCTGTAGAAAGTTATGATAATCAATTCACCATCATGCAATAATACTCATAAAGTACCTTCAGGAGGAAAATATGTAATGTCTCTTCCATGGCTTGCTCATTCTCCTGACCTAAGCCTATAAAATATGTCTGGAACAAACTCTCTATGCAAATTGGACATTGACAACATACTCCTGGGACCATTCCAGAACTGTCAGATGCCTGGTAAACAACATGAGAAACAAATGCGATGCTTTTGTGCAAACCAGAAGCCATGCATGCTACTAAAGACCATGTGGCTTTAGCATGTGACCACTTAATGCATTGAGCAATATTCTGATATTGTGCAAAATGAGCTTTATATGCCTAACTTTATGATCAATTTTGAACAAGGTGTGAAAATTTTTTATTCTAAAGTTCTTAAGGTTATACAGGCATCCTCTGCATTACGGAACCCTGGGTTACGCAATTTCGCGATACGACCTGCAAATTTGGTCTTACGGAAATTGGGGTAAATTCTAACAATTTTTTTAAAAAAATCACTATATAAAATTAAAAATTTTTTGTTAAAAATTATAATTTGTTTGGTGTGGATTTCTTGGTGCTTGCTACCGCCAAGCGTGATGCCCAGGCCTTTCGTTTGACGTGAGAGATCGCGTAGGCACTCGTGTGGTTTATCAAATTTTACGAAATCGCTCTTTGATTTTCTTCGTTAATTGACATGTTCCGAGTACTTGAGAACTGTAAAAACAACACCCGGATAAAACCAACAAAAAAAACAAACTCGAGTCAGAGAGAAGCGGTCTCAGTACAGGAAGTTTATAATTAAAATAAACAAAGCGAAATCTACTTTAGGGCTATGAAACACCGGCGGCGGTGGCGGAAAACTTTGAGATTGTTTCATTCGAATGGCTGTCAGTTCTTTTGCGTTTCGATTTTTTTTTTCTTTTTTAGCTGATAAGGACAGATACTACAATTTGATCTTTTCTTTTCTTCTCCTATTGTCAGTCCCGATTCAGTTGGGACTGCTGTTCCTAAATTGTGTTCCAATCTTAGTACACAGTGAGAAACTTACGCTTTTGTTATCGCTGCAAAAGGAAACAAAATATTTTTTTCCAAGTGATCAAACCGAATCACGTTTGTCCACTCGCGTGGCAGTGTTTTCTTTATGAAGAGGACTGAACTCCATTGTTTACATCCAGTGTGCGCGCATGTTTCTTGCCCCAGCAGTTGGATTAATGCAGGCTAACTACTCTAAATACTGTTGTTTTTGCGTTAACTTGTTGTTAAATACTGTTAGCTGCATTGGCATGTTTTAGTGTACATTAAAGTGCATCACCCTTATTCAAGATGACTGGAAAGAGGCTATCAAGGGGAAGTGAACACAGTAGTGCAACAAAAAAAAAGTTGCAAAGGCATTACATTGGATATTAAACTTGATGTTTTAAGAAGGTTTGATGCTGGAGAAAAACTTGGCCAGATTGCAAATTCATTAGGTCTTGCTACTTCATCAACGGGAATAATCCGTGATAATAAGGACAAAATTAGATCAAGTGCTCAAGCAGTTACTCCATTAACTGCTCGAACCTTGTATTTTCATAGAAGTGATGTGATGCTTAATATGGAACGACTCCTGAGTGTCTGGATTGTAGATCAGACTAAACTCAATGTACCACTAAACACAATATTGCCATTCAACAGAAAGCCATAAGTTTGTATAATGATTTGCAGGAAGAGGAAGGTGCATTTTCTGAGGCAAAACCTTTTCTGGCCAGTAAAGGCTGGTTTGAAATGTTTAAGATACGCCTTAATTTACACAACATAAAAATGACAGGCGAGGCTGCCAGTGCTGATACAGATTCTGCTCATAAATATCCTGATGAGCTGAAGAAAATTATTGATAAAATTGGGCTTTTCTGGAAGTGCATGTTTTCTAGAACTTTTATTTCCATTGAAGAAAAATCAGCACCAGGCTTTAAAACATCCAAAGTTCATCTAACACTTGTGTGAGGAAATGCTTCAGGTGACATGAAATTAAAATCCCTACTTGTGTATCACTGAAAAGCCAAGAGCTCTCAAGGGCTATGCCAAGTCTAATCTACCTGTGATTTGGTGTCCCAATAATAAGACTTGGATGACTATGACCCTTTTCCAAGACTGGTTCACTGACTATTTTTGCCCTGCTGTAGAAAGATATAGTGCCAGGCGTAACATATCTAATAAAGCATTGCTCCTCTTAGACAATGCACCAAGCCACCCAGTAAATTTAAATGATCTTTCTGATAATGTGAGAGTGGAGTACATCCCCAAGAACACAACTTTCTTGCTCCAGCCACTGGATCAAGGTGTGATAGCTAACTTGAAGGTATACTATCTAAGAAAAACTTTTAAGCAGATCATAAAAGCTGGGGAGGATAAACCTACAATTAGGGACTTCTGGAAAATGTTCAACATCTTGGATGCTATGGATAATATAGCCAAGTCATGGGATGAACTGAAAACCTCAGCTATGAATGGTTCATGGTAAAACACATGGCCAGAGTGTGTCCATGAATTTAAAGGTTTTTCACAAGCTGAAAGTCTACAACAAGTTCAACAAGACATTGTGACACTTGCAAATAATGTAGGCTTTGAAGAAGTCATAGAAAATGATGTGGTTGAGTTGATAGAGTCCCATAGAGAAGATTTGACTAATGAAGATCTGATGATTTTGAAACAAGAGGGAGCTGCAGGACAAGAAGAGGATATAGAATCTCCACCCACCCACTTCAGTTGACAACAAAGGATATGGCTAAAGGGTTTGCACTAATAGAGGAAGGTCTGCAAATCTTTGCTGATAACAACTCCAACCTTGAAAGGAACATCAAGGTTGCAAGAGCAGTTAACAATGACCTCAGTTCCTACACTGAGCTGTACAAGAAGGTAGCCATAAATGTCAAACAACTTTGGATGAGTTATTCACCCCCAGAGCAAAGCCTAAAGCAGATAATGATTTACAGGGCAGAGCAGAAGAGAGTAGTGCCCCTCCCTCTCCCTCCCAATAACTCCCTTGGCACCGCCTCACCTCACGCAGCAGTCAACATCTTTTGTGGTGAGTACAATACAATATTTTCATTTATTCCAACTGTATTTCTCTTCATATTACATGTATATCATAAACTATTTAATGTACTGTATTGTATGTGTTTATAAATGTTTATTTTCATATTTTTTGGCCCCAAAAAAATTCCTTAGGAACACATCTCCAGTTTCATAATGGAAGTCAATGAGAAATAGGTTTCACATTAGGGAATTTCGTGATACGGTCAATTTTCCAGCGACACAACCCTTCTGTAACGCAGGTGATGCCTATATTACAGTATCCCTACATTGTTTTGATCAGTGTGTTCAAATCCATTGTTTTATAATCATAATATAAATCCAGTTGTTTCCTAAACATTGGATTTACTATATTAATTTTTTTTTAAAGAACTACAAATATTCTTTTAGCTATGTTATTATTCAAATCTGAGATGAGCTAATTGCTACAGCATTTCTAAAGCATTAAAAATTATGACATGAACTGCTGTCTTAGTCTATTTTTTTTATTTACAGATAACAACCTAGAGATAATGCATTTATAGATGTACCGACTTCTTTTAAAAATTCAATAAACTTTATTATTCAGAATATTACACACATTTTTAACTATCTTTCTTATCTTAAATGTCAGTAATGAATGCTATGACAAAAAAGAAACTACTTTTGACAAGAATAATTATTTTAGAAGATGTAACAAAATAAAAAGGAGAAACTAGGTATGAGTCTTTTTTGCATTTAAGTATGAATGTGTTGTATGCATACATCAGGTAAATTTAATTACTCTTTAAAAAAAAAACAAATATTCTAGCTGCAAATCTCTCAAAATCAGAGGTTTCCCAACCCTTTTATTTTTGTATGACCAAATCAAAAAAAAAAAAACACAAGTTATCTTATCACCACAGTGGATGATCTAGGCTACTTGAGGAAAAAAAAATGTTATTAAATGCTAACTTAACTGAAATTTGAATTTTAAATAATATGATTAATTTTATTAATTAGCATTAGCAATGGAAAGAAAAAAATTGTGCGTTTTTGTTATATTCACATAACACAGATTGGGAACCCCTGCTCCAAATTATACACCTTAGTAGTTGTGTATCAGGGTGGAATATAGAAGTCTACATCAATATGGTTTTTGAACTTTAGGTAATATAAAGGTAGATGTTAAGATTGCTTGCATAATTATCATCTTTTTTATTTTTTTAAACTTTTGTATGAGGTTTTGACTTACTCATAAATTCTGACAACTTTAAATAGTAGGTTACCCAAAAGTTAGAAATTTATAGAAATATTTTAAAGCTGTGTAGAGAAAATGTGTAATTTTTTACCCAGTAGAAGTATATTTTCTAATTCCTTTTTTTTTTTTCTATTTATATTTTTGCTTTAAATATAAAAATTTTATAATTTAATTTGAAATTTACAGGAGAAACATTTGAGATTATTAGGAAAGAAGAAATACCTAAAACATATGGTAGATACAGATAAAAAAAAAAAACTTTATTATATTCCATTGCCAATCTTTACAAGTAAAGGGATTTTTTTAAAAAAACTGTTTATTTTCATTGTATCTGTTGGTTAATTTTTATAAGTTATTTCTTTTAGACCATTATCATATATGTTATAGTACACTAGTTGAGAAGAAAAAGAAATAGTTTCTAAATATTTGCTTCCTTTTAGAACATTGTTTGTTTATTATCAAACTCAGTGATCTATGCACTCTAGGATGTTATAATAAAAATACTGGCATGGGAAATATTCTTTATACTGGTAAAGTTTTGTATAAAATGTTATATAATGTGACTAAATCCCTTTCCCTTCCAGTGGAAAAAGAAATCTTAGAATGGGAAATGTATAGGACAGCTTAAGAAAAAATGATTTTAATGACTATTAAACCTTTTTTTGTTTGTTTTCTGCCTGTTGATGATATTAAAAACCAAAGTTCTCTTTGCAGAGTTCGCAGGTGAACATTAAACAGGTAGACAGCGAGGAATATTATCCATTTTTGACAGTGTCAATAACAAGACAAAAACTTTTTTAAAAAAATTCTGCCCTATTTTTTTTTAGATTAGTTATATAACATTTTTCAGCTAATATAATTTAACTTTCCTATCATGTTTTAGGTCTATCTGATTTTACACTGGTTCCCACCAAGTTTAAAAGTTGAAAGTTTTCTTTTATTATTGTGATATTTTGATTTCTTATTATTTTAGGGTCATGAAAAAAAAAACAAGAAATAAATAACTTTGACAAGCTTGGTTTCTTTAGTACTGATTCTGTATACAAACATATGACCCAAAACAATAGATGTAACTAAAATCTCAAAGTTGTTTGTTTTGTTGTTGTTGTTTTTTACATGTAAACTTCTGTTAGTGTTTATTTTTATGCTGTTATTATTGAATATATCCAATTTTGAATTTTATGCCTGTGAAATATTTTTCTCAATGATTAAAAAAAAGTAGTGATGGAATAAATGCATTTAAGCAATAGAAAAAAAATGATCTTTTCTGCATGTTTGAATACAAGCATTTCACCTTAACAAGTAAACTTGGATTTCTTTAAAAAGTATAATAATGCCTTTTAAGCCCTCTAACCAGAAAAATAAAAGAAAAAATAACAAATTATCTAGGCTCTTGCTAAATCTGTATTAGTTAATATCACACATTGGAATAGGAAGTTCTCTAGATATTGAGGAATGACACTTCAGCAGTAAGCTTTCACCCTAAGTAACATTTCCTGTTCATTGTAGCACCCTGTTGATTGAGCATAAAGCATTGCTTGCCAGCATGGTCAGTGCTGCTGGGCACTACTTCCTTATTTTTAGGTGGTTTGATTTATGAGAAGTTCTATTTGAATTGTTTGGCTAGGAATGATGGAGTTATTAAGATGACTAATTATATTATTATTTCACACTTGCTTTTGCCAAAAAATTTAATTTACTCAAGGATGATTAGTAGAACTTAAAAGTGAATTTTGATGTACTGCTGTTTCTTATTTTAAATTACTTAAATTTCCCTCTGAACATATTGGTTAAAATTATATTATACTGTGATTGTTTTTTTTTTTTTTAATGCAAGCTTTAAGCATCATAAAATTTTTATATATATATAAGAATATTGTTTCATAGTAGATTCAAGAAATAATACTACACTGTACCTTTGGTAAGTTTAACCAATGTTTTTCAGATTCATGCATTGTGAGCAAGCGAGTTGATTTAGGGCATTACTTACTTGAGTGACATGTTAAGATTTTTTAATAGTGTTGATGTTTTCTTTTTAAAGATTGACTGCATACAATTAACCTAGAACTCAGTTAACTTCACCTTTTTTGTTTGGTCATGTACGCACATTTGTTTCAATTTTATCATGTTTATTGTTTTTTGAATGTCAACACTAAAGCTTTAGTGAAAGAGCCAAGTGAATTACAAAATTTCCTTTATGCCTAAGCATTTAAAATTTAATATTGCTGTTTAATCTGATGAAGGCTTATTTTACTTGTTTAATATACTACAATGTGCAGAAAGTTAAGGACATTGGAATTTTATGTTCACAATTATGCACTTTTTTTGCATACATACTATATAAAATATTCAAGATACAATCTTATGCAGTTGTCTGATTCTTGCTTGAGCAGATACACTACTATTGTAAGAGTGGTCTTGGGTGCACCTGCACTATGTACTAATACATTTGGGTGTAAAAGAGTGTCAGCTAGAATTAGTGAACCATTCTGCAATCAGTTCACATTATGCTAGTTTGTATGATTGAGATATGGGTCTCTCAGGTATTAATTACTGGAAACTTGGATGTATTATAGCCTTTGATTTGTTGGTTATGGTTGAACCAAGATTGGTTCTAGTGGTCAACTCCGAAAAACAGATTTTTACAAAGACAGATTCAATAGGAATGGCATGGTTACAGTTCTACATCAGCAATGCAGGTACATTTATGGAACTAAAGTTGGCTTTTAAACTATGCTGAAGCATATTAAGTATTTACATGACTACTGCCCATGTCATTTTGTCTCTGGATAACTATCACTAGAAAGAGAATCATTTTGTCATTCTAGTGCTGTTTTGGTTCACAAGTGGTAGATATGGGACAAATGAGTCAATGTAATTTTTGCTGAATGCTCAGAGGTTTAGTCACAAACTCAGTGAGAGTGTGTGTGTGTGGAGGAAAAGTAGTGTCGTACACTGCTGCAACACCAATGGTTTTGGATTAGTATGGTGGAAGATCACTGATGTAAGCAGACTTCATCTGGAAACAACATGTTCTTCATGGATATCATTCTCTAGCCAATTGTATTTTTATTTTTTACAATGTAAAATGGTCTGGGATTTATGACATGCACATCCCTATCAAGCCAATATTGTGAGAAATTTTTATCTAGACAATTAGAATCGTTGTTACTGCTATGAGCTGCCATGTTGCTTGATCTACCTCTATATACACCCAGGATGGATGCTCTATAAGATATATTGTGGCATGATGCTGCATGGTGTTTGGCTAGAATTTAGCTTTGGTGTATATGATATCATATGATACTAAACAGCAAATCTTAAGTGACTTCTAATTTTTTTACTAATTAACCCAATAAATGTAATTAATGTTATACAATAAATTTCTAGAGCAGACAGTATCACAAATAAAAATTCCATATCATATTTAAATTTATTCTGAAACATTTGAAGTTGTTTATTTACAGTGAAAATAACATTAACAAAACCACTTTTATATCTTATAAATAGGAAAATGTATATATGTGTATTAACCTGCATATCCAAACAGATACAATAATTGTCTCTATAATTAGTTATCTATCTTTTTCGTATTAAGTTGAAATTTACTTTTTTTTTTTCCAAGTACCCAAATAGATTTTTGCTTACAATGTGATAATTTTAGTAAAATAATGTGTCTAGCAAAGAAATGTTGTTAAAAGTTGTGATTAATGATTTCTAAGTTCAATAGAAATGAAATTAGTAGAGCGTCAATGATGCTGGTAACTCTGAGTAAAGATTACCAAAGGCAATATAACAAAAGCTTGACGACCTGATATAAGTATTAACATGCCATGAATATTTAAAAATACTGCATTCATTTTGGTTGCAACAGGTATATATGCTCTATTGACAATGAATAGCTTTTTTTTTTTTTCATCCTTGCGCAGGGGCCATGCTAATCTTCTCTGTATCGTTCCAATTTTAGTATATGTACCGCCGAAGCGAGCCAGGCATTTGAAACAAAAATATATCTGTAAAGAACAGTTTATGTAATACTTGGCAAACAGTTTGAAATTTGTGGGTTATATAATTACATTTATTTTCCAAATATAGGGTGTGCATTTGATTATTTTTATATTTTGTTAAGATATTGCTTTATCTTATAATATATATGACAAAGGAATAGTGAAGATAGATAAACTGATGCATGCAAATTAAAAACAGCTCTTGGTTTTCTTCAGCTTTTTGTCAAGTCTCCAGACTTTTTTGTGTATGATTTGATTGATTAAAAAACCCCTGAAAACTGCTTGTCTCTTATTTTGTACTTAGTTCTTAAAAAACAAAAACAATGTGACCAGTGTGTAACTGAACAGATTATTACAGTATACTATAGAATTAATATATTCAAAACAAACTCATTGTAATAAAATGAATTGTAGATGAACTATGATTATTAAAAAATAAAATTTATGCAAACCGGAAATTTTGGTTAACTAGCATGATTTGATGACTGACTATATTTGATACTGGATATAAAATGGTATTAAAATTTAAACTTTGTTAGAATATGATTATTTATGCAGTAATAATGTAATCATGTAGAACCTCTCTCTTATCTGGAATGGTCGAGATGAGACCAAGAGTGTTCCAGATAAGCACTATTTTCAGTTAATAGATATTGCATAGGCTGTGTGTGTGCTACAATGCATAATTCACTCCCCAAATAATGATTGATAAACATGGGTATTATACACTTTTTACGCATGTAATTGTTAAGCTTTTTCATTAACTCCACTTTTTGCTGGATGCTTAGCACATTCTTTTGCCATTTCCCAGCATACACCGTCTTGACCCAAACTCTCTCATCACTCTCAGCAGATAATGATCTTTTAACACTCTTTCTGTTGCTATCATTGCATCACTGCCATTATCACTGGCACTCATAATAGAGGTAGAAGAATGCTTTGGATCAGCCATTGCTGAAAATTAATCAAGAAAAATGCAGCACTTGACTAGTGTGGCTTGTAAACAATCAGGATGCATCTACTAACTATAGCCATGTATGGTGGAGTAGCAGATACTGGTGTCGGAGTAAAAACTGCACCAATCAATAAAATGTTGCCAACACATGCTCATTTTGCTTTAGTTTCCCTACTGTGCTTCCAACATCTGTGCAAATAAGACTGTTGTAAGTGAGTGACTGAGTTGGCAAATGACTAACGGAGCTTGGCATGGGAAGCTAAACTGAAACAAAAGTGTTGGTGACATTTCATTGATTGGTGAAATTTTAACTAGAACAGTATTTACTCTGGCAGAAATTCTGAATAATGGGTGATTTTCTGGATATTCAATCATGAATGAGAAGCCATGATTTTTGACAAAATTGTGTTCTGCATGTAATTATAATCTTAGGTAATGAAATGGGAATCATTAGAAAGGAAAGGATTCTGTTATATAGACTCATAACAAATTTGATGACTATTTTTAGAGCACACCCATTGATGTTTAGTGTGATGTAGAATTTTGGTTTTATATTTCTAATTTCCCATTTGATGTTTGTTTGTTTTAAATCTCATTTACTTTTGTAACTGTTTTCACATATTTGATAAACTACTGAATGTAACATTCTAGTTGTAAAATATTTTATGGTTTTGGAATTTACTTCCTTACAAGCAGACTGGGTGGAGTCCAGTGGTAGACTACTAGACTGCAAAGGTTGAAAGCCTTTGTTCATTTCTTGCAGGAGACCAACTTGGTTTGGTGTATCTCACTGGCATGGTTTCTTCTTGCTCTTTGTTTGTAAACCTTGTGATTTTCCTTTGGGTTCTTCAGTATCCTTCCACATCTAAAAAAAATGAACAGTTTTAGTAGGATTTGCCCTGTTGGAGTTGGAAATGATTGACCCCACATGGCACAGAAATGGCAATGCTTTATAGTGGGCAGCTCTATGCTCTAGGGTTGTCTTTTTTATAGGCATCTTTGTACAATATATAGATATATATTCAGACTTGATGTTATCTATTAATTCTCCATGATTTTAATGGTAATTCTGTACCCACCACTTTGCGGGGGAAAAAAATCTTTGAGTCGTTCATAAGTTAGGAAAAAAATTTGGTTTAAGGCAAGAGTTCTGGAATGGATTCTTTAATTACAAATTACCAAAGTTGTTTCTTTTTCTAGATGGCAGATGCGATAATGATAAATTCAAACCTCAGAAATTTGATGAGATTAGATGAGGTTTGCATGGAAAGAAATTAATTTCTTAATATCATTATTTATTTCTTAATTTATCTACAAACTGTTTTGTGATTGTAATTTTTAAAAGTTGCTTTATTCCTATAAATGCTTCCTGCTCTGCAAAGATAGTTTTATGGTAACATTAGATAAACTGTGGACATAATTGTTGACTAAAAATGAAATATCTGATATATAATCAAATTATTAATGCATATAGTTAAATGAATATTAACTTGTCTGTTAAAACAATTATACGTTACAAAACACCGTTACAATACGTTTATTCTGAAACTTTAGTCATGCACTACATTTTTTTCATGAAATAGCTTTTTGTTTGATTACTGTTTTACATATTTCAACACCTTAGTAATTGAGATGTACAATTTCTTTAATCATGTGAGGAATAGTACAAATGATTAAAATGTGCATGCATTTTTTAGCAAAACAAACACTTGTTTGTCATCAGATAAAATGGCTCCAGGAAAGGAGATTACACACAAAATGCTCTCTAATCTTGCTCTTAATGAAAGCTAGTCATTAACAGTATGAAATAACTTGACAAATATAAAATTCTCTGGATTAAGTAAGATGATTGTTAAGGAGGCTCAGTATAATCCAAACAAAAATGAAGAAGAACAAGGAAGTGAAGGAGCAATTACTGGAAAATCAAAAGGAAACTACTTCCTTACAAGCACACAATTAGCAGCTGATCACATTTCTGTTACACAATGCTCCTATTTTCAACATAACCATAGAAAGGATGGGTATGTATGTACTTATAAACCCCTTATCTGTGGAAATTAGTGAAATGACTTCATTGGGCAATGGAGTATTGAGATTATGCATTTCAATAATGGTACAAAATATTGTAGTCAAGTAAAAACCAATTTGAAATCTTTGGTTCAAAGAATGTTTGAAGAAACGCTAGGAAAGGATCCATTGAGGGTTGTCTGATGTATTTTATTATGTATGGGTCTATTATAATGGTTCTCAGATTTAAAGTTAATCAAAATCAGTGAAATTCTTACAAGGGAAAAGTACCATGCAGTTTTGCAGCAGTATACACTCTACTTTTGGGAGATGAACTGACACCAAAATTTTTCAAAGAACAAGGAAATGGCCAGCTCTGTTTTTAGATTTATATCCTCTCTAGTTTGAGATGAACTAGTAGAAGTGTGGTTAAGAATAATGGGTCAGCTTAAGTTATGCAGTTTTGGAATAACTTTAAGTGAGGAATGTAAGGTTTTATCTTCTCAATACTTAGGGAAAATTAATAGATCAGATGTCAGAAATATGTAAAATAAAACAGTCATCAAGCCAAAGGGATGAATATTTTGAAAATAAGATTCTTATGAGATCAATTTTTCTATAAACTTGTGATAATTTTTAAAAAATAAATATATTTTATAACAACCATGCTAATATATATGAAATTACATACTGTGAATATTTCATGTATGAATCCACAACAATGGTTGCTTGTGTATATTATGAAAGTTTAACCCTTTCACTGCAGTGACCAACTTTTCTCCATGGCTGTCAGAAAATGCCTTCACTTCCACAGTGGTTAACCATAGTCTTCAGAACTGTAAGTGACCACAAGAAATTGGCTCATCTATTACTGTATATGACTTTTGGCATTATTTGACTTAACTGGGCTAATTATTATACCATTTATTATAGATTACATTTCCACATATTTTTTTTAAAAAAAAACAACAATTTTCACTATAAAATATTGGTTTCAACAAATTTTAATGCCATATATATTAACTTGTGATCTATTACATAGTAAAAGTAATAAAAGAGGTCATATTAACAATTTCATTTTTTGATGGCAAAATAACACTTTCAGGGGATTGACCTTGAATTTAAATCTGTGGTGAAAGGGTTAGAACAAGTTTGGTGACATCAAATAAAGTTGTAAAAAATTACTTTCTAACAATTTTTTTTTTTTGTAATGCATGACCATTTTCTGGATACTTCAGATTTTTTCCTAAGCCAAAAACTAATTTTTAAATTGCAAACAAACTTTTTTCCTGTACAAATTTTTAAAGCTATTTTCTGTCATGTACATTGTATTTATTTTTTCAGTATTTTTTAATGAGCAATTGGCTATTTTTTTTAAAAAGTTGTTCGAGCCTCAGAATAAATAGTTATGTTAAATTATTTTTGCTTTGTTTTAAGTATACAGCATGCACTATTTTCAAATTTTCTTTGTTATTGCTTTTCAAGAAAATTCACTTTTTTATTTCTTTAAAGTAAATTCCTATTAAGAAAAATTTTAGCCCATTTCCAACCCTAACCATAAGGTTTTCCTGCAAGTTTCTCTGGTCATAAATTCAGTGGATATATACATCTGTGCTCTACAAACTATATCAAATGGTTTATCATGTGTGTTAGCATTGATTGAATCAAGAATTTTGAGTTATGATTCTTGTCATTTATGAATTTAAATCAGTAAAAGGTTTTGATCTTATTACTTTTCCTGGAAAAATTCACTCTGCTAAGGGTGATGTCTATTTTCTGTCAACACTGTAAAATAAATTGAAGGACATTTCTTAGAAGCTTATGATACTTCAATTAGAAGTGAAAATATATATCTGTTAACTAAAATATTATGACATTTAGGTAGTCCATTAATAAATTCTTGTATAAGAATATTAATATCTCAAGACTGCTTCAGAAACATTAAATGCACAAAATAGTTTAAATTTCTAAATTAAATTTTTAATAAAGTTTTATTTTTTATGATAATTATTTTATACCAACTTGATTTTAGCATTAGATGGTTTCATTTAAAACTATTGGAAATGAATGTTGACTGTTACAGATAGCAGTTTACTAGTTAACTATAATTCATAACGAGAAATTCTTATCACTTGTTGGAATATCACCTGCCTGTAAATGATGATGGATTATTTACACTTATTGTGTGTGCATGATGATCTTAATGTGAAGTCCAGATTGGTCCAGTCATCAAACTAAATTTCTAAATTTTTCTTTTTTTTATTTGAAAGCCCTTTGTACTATTTCAGAAATTGTATGTATAAGCCACAATGTTTACATATGCAGTTTGAGTTAATAATTTATGGCAGTAAAAAATGTAATCTTTGCAATGTTTTGTACATCAAGTTTCGCAGTTTATTTACAATGAATGACCTTGGTTGTCATGTAAAATAGTTGCTTCTGACCCATAGTAGATCCATATAAGTTTTTAATCTCTGGAGAACTAAAAAAGTATCTTTCTGATGTTGCAATTATAACTGAAAATGTTACAAATAACTGTAACAAAAAATAGTCAGAAAATTTTTATCATGTGTGAAATTAAGAACCTTAAGAACATTCTTTGGTCTGTTGTTGCAATCAAGTTTGGCAGCTGGTCTGTTATAAATGCTGGTATTAAATGTTGCAACTCTGCACATGGGCTGGAAATTCTTGAAACTATTTCACATTTTTGCCAGCAGACGATCCATATATGGAATGTACAGGTGCATCTCAAAAAATTAGAATATTGTGGAAGAGTTAAATATTTTTTGTCCATTACTTCTGAAAATGAAACTTTCATATATTCTAGATTCATTACACATAAAGTGAAATATTTCAAGCCTTTTTTGTTTTAATTTTGATGATTACAGCTTACAGCTCATGAAAATAAAAAAATTCACTATCTCAAAATATTAGAATATTTCATAAGATCAATAAAAAAAGCATTTATAATAATAGAAATATCAAACTTCTGAAAAATATGTTCATTTATGCACTCAGTACTTGGTCGGGGCTCCTTTTGCACGAATCACTGCATCAATGCGGAGTGGAATGGAGGAGGTCAGCCTGTGGCACTGCTGAGGTGTTATGGAAGCACAGGTTGCTTTGATAATGGCCTTCAGCTCATCTGTATTGTTGGGCCAAGTGTGTCTCATCTTCCTCTTGACAATGCCCCATAGAGAATCTATGGGGTTCAGGTCAGGCGAGTTGGCTGGCCAATCAAGCACAGTAATACCATGGTCAGAAAACCAGTTACTAGTAGTTTTGGCACTGTGGGCAGGTGCCAAGTCCTGCTGGAAAAGGAAATCAGCATCTCCATAAAGCTTGTCAGCAGATGGAAGCATGAAGTGCTCTAAAATCTCCTGGTAGACAGCTGTGTTGACTTTGGACTTGATAAAACAACAGTTGACCAACACCAGCAGACAACATGGCAACCCAAATCATCACTGGCTGTGGAAACTTCACACTGGACTTCAAGCAACTTGGATTCTGTGCCTCTCCACTCTTCCTCCAGACTGTGGGACCTTGATTTCCAAATGAAATGCAAAATTTACTTTCATCTGAAAAGAGGACTTTGGACCACTGAGCAACAGTCCAGTTCTTTTTCTCCTTAGTCCAGGTAAGACGCTTATGACTTTGTCTCTGATTCAGGAGTGGCTTGACACTAGGAATGTGACACTTGTAGCCAAATTTCCTGGACACGTCTGTGCGTGATGGCTCTTGATGCAATGACTCCAGCCTCAGTCCATTCCTTATGAAGCTCCACCAAATTCTTGAATCGGCTTTGCTTGACAATCCTCTCAAGGCTGCAGTCATCCCTCTTGCTTGTGCACCTTTTCCTACCACACTTTTCCCTTCCAATCAACTTTCCATGAACATGCTTTGATACAGCACTCTGCGAACAGACAGCCCTTTTCAGCAATGACCTTCTGTGGCTTACCCTCCTTGTGGAGGGTGTCAATGAGTGTCTTTTGGACAACTGTCAAGTCAGCAGTCTTCCCCATGATTGTGGTTGTGTGTACTGAACCAGACAGAGACTCATGGTATTTATACTGCATAAATAGTGATTTACTCGAAATGGAATATTCTAATATTTTGAGATACATTTTTTCTATTTTTTTTTAGCTGTAGGCCATAATTATCAAAATTAAAATTAAAAATGCTTGAAACATTTTAATTTACATGTATATATTCTAGATTCATTACAATTTTCACTTTCTGAAATAATGGACAAAAAATATTTAACTCTTCCACGATATTCTAATTTTTTGAGATGCACCTGTATATGGCCTATCAATAATACTTCTCAAGAGAGTTTATTGCATGATTATGATGCAGTTTAATGCCCAATTATTCATTGGATGCTTATTTGGACATGCACCATGATTCAGAAGCACAGCTTTGTTGAAAAATTTCTCAAATTTGGTCTCATGGATATGCTACTGTTTATAACTATTGAGAAAAGAAGCCTATACTGCATTGCATGCATCCTTTCTCTATCTGTCTGTATTTATTACAAAATAATTTTTCTCTGAACTTTTCTAAGGAATTTGACAGAAAATCTTTGGTGGTTTTTTGAAATGATAGAGACCGCATGCAGTAATGAAGGCATTATGTAGGTCTTCTAAACTGGTTAACTTAACATCTGTTTACTTAAAGAAATTTGCACTAATAATTACAAATTCTTTTTTTAAGAAATAATATACTGATGCATGCATTGAAATGTATTATCTCATGTAAAATGCATTAGTCACTAGAGCAAATGCTGACAATTTAGCCACGTTATGTACCACATGTTAATGTAAATTGTTTGAATACAAAGAAAGTATAATAGAAACTGTTTCCCCACAAAAAAAACAAAACAAATTTGAATCCATATTAACAAAATTCTCGTTTAATTGGTTGATGCAGTGGATTACATAGAAGCTTGTAAATCAAAGTAAAATGAAAAATTGACTAGTATTTAAAACTATCTGAAACAACACTATCTTTGAAGTGATTCACTTAGAAAGAAATTTTTTTCTAAAACTGAGTAAACATCAAACATGAAGAATGCTGTTAAAAATACCAAATCCTAGCATCTAGGTATCAATTATTTTTGTGCTTCTTCTTGTACATTGATAAATGATAACC